>JAFBJR010000193.1:873990-1193990 GCA_016785285.1 Brachirus orientalis
CTAAACAATATTCAAAACTTATATAAACTCAGTCTGTTCGTCAGAAATGAGTTCAGTCTCATTAGGACCAAGTTTTGGTCTCCATGAGGTCTACTACTAAATAATGTAGTAATATAATTAATTACAATTAACTCTTAAATTTAGTTGTTTTCCACACAAAAATGAGCTAAATGCTGAGTCATATATATTTTACGTTTAAGAATTAATCCCCCCCTAAAACCCAAAAGGGCTTCACAACCCCTGTGGAGCTTAAGTGCACTCCAATGGGCGTTGGCCGCACATTTTAAAATCTCTGGACTACACCACTCAGGAAAAGGGAGCCAATTCACTAAACCTGTGCTTCATCCTGCAATAAATGACAAACTGCTCAACCACATCATATTGCGTCAGTCTGGAGGTAAACCACCGGAGACCTTCTTGCTGAAGGCGACAGTTCCAGTTTCTGCTCTTCTCTGTGGAAGGAAAAGATACACGACGGTGGATCATTGACAGGCAGGAAGAGCAGCAGGCAGTTAGCCAGACATGATGTACAGCTCTGTATAATCAGCTCTCAGGCCCATTAATCTGGGCAGACTGCAACACTTGATGAGACTGTGATGCATTTGATGAAAGGTCCCTCCCTCAAGTTGTCATTTTGAAGAACAGTGACGATGCACAGCCAAGGTAGGAGCCAAGTCACGCAGCCACACCCCTAACCAGACGCAAAGGACAAAGAGTAAGACACTCAGAGGACATCAGGTGTCTTCCTACTCCAGCAGCTAAAATATATCACACACTCATGAGCAAGAGAAAAGAAAAAAAAAGACTCCAATGCATAGTCATCAGGTCTTATTTCAAAAATCAAACATTTCTCCTTAACGATCTGCATCCAAGGACACACAGTTTTAGGCCTAAAATCCATGAGTACACAGCTATTATAGCCGGGGGGTCACATTGTGAGAATGTGATCCGGGCTCATCTAACAGGAGAGAGGGCTTCACACAAGTGTGAACACAAAGCAGGAGCCGCTGTGTAGGATGACAAGGTTAACCGGACCCTTTCTTCTGCAGCTTTAACTCTTCCCTCAAGGCAGGTCAGTCTGCACCAACGTGCTCCATTACAGCCATTTCACTGTCTTTATTTCTGTTAATCCAATGAAATCTTTGCTGCAATCTATTTATCTAAAGGTTAGGTACCTTAATTTTATTTATTCTTTTATTCACAAATCACTTTTGACATTATATTAATCTGAAACATCAGGACATGTAAAAATCTATATTGCTATAGCATTTGCGAAAAATGAGGAAAACTCCACAGTTCCACAGTGGTACAGTGGCTAGCATCTTGCACCACCATGTTTCTATAACAACCAGAACTCATACATTGCATTTTAAAACAGAAGCTTACTCCACAGATGAAGAACATCATAGTTTCTGGTATGTAAAGACCGCCGGAGTCCTTTGTTGCAAACTACTAACTTCAATTTTTTATGCGATTCACGTGCTCACTCTCGCTAGAGCCATTGTGTGAGTGCTAAATATGCCATATGCTGTATATTGTTACTGAATGATTGATAATATGTACAAGAAACAAAGAAATTTGTAAAAGGCTTTTTCATGGCCACATAGTTCAACACATGACAACATCTAAGAGGTTTTCGTGAGTCTTCATGTATTACAGAACACTTTGCAATTATCAGACAAAGCTAATGGACGTGATGGACATGCCATTGTGACCTTAAACAATGTAATATATTAATGATGAGGGAGAAAGGACATAAAACATTTTTCAACTAGAGAAAGTGGAGAAAGTGTGGGCTGAAATAAATAACCTTGAGGATGTCATCTGGGTCATTTTGCTCATACAGAAGAAATTATATAGGAGCGTGAGTAATATTCCCTCTGACATGTAAAGCAACCTTCATGTTTTCATCGATGGATTGACCCATTAAAGGCTCAGAAAAATTTAATCTGCTGTTCCATAACAACTGGGGAGACTCCATTTTGAGATTGTGTGATACAATCAAAAGCGCTACTGCAGACACTAAAGGACGGTGGAGTGAGATTGCTTTTCCAAATAACGTCTCATCTCAGCAGTGTGATCTATGAAAATCCCCACCCTGGCTTACTTATTCATTTAAATTTCAAATAAAAAATATTTTGGATCCAGTTCCCGAGTGAATTTTGATTTTACTTTGTGAAGGTGATCGTTCTATGTGAGGGTTTTAGTCTTTTCAAGTTGTTTTAGGCAGCGTAAGGTAGGCAAGCATCTGAAAAAGGGGAAAAAATGAATTTAAATGTAGTTTCTTTGTTCTCCGAGGAGACGATGTGGGGCAAAACCTCATAATATAACCTGATAGTGGGTCACATTTACAATGTAAAACACAATAAACATTATTATCACAGCAATTTTAGTAGGGAAAGAGGTGCTGTTTGCAAGGAAGCCAGACATTTAAACTTAATGGGCCTTGGTGTGTGTGTGTGTGTGGGGGGGGGGGGGGGGGGGGGGGGGGGGGGGGGGGGGGGGGGGGGGGTCGGAGGCGATGACTGTGACGTAGTCCACTGGGACTTCACTCCCCATGTTCAGTACTGGCAGTTGACGTGCTGCGGATTTTACAGCCCTCTGTAATATTTCATGAGCGCACACATGGGTAAATCAGTCTGAGGCAGATGAAAAGCGCAGCAGCAACAGCCGCAGTCGTCCAAAATAAACACTGCCACAACAAGAAACAAAAGCCTTCCGGCGTGATGTCATTTGGCTCGGTGTCATTAGGGTCATCACAATAAGCATGTGCAACCAGGCATCCAGCATGAACTCTCTCAATGGTAGTTCTCATACGATGACTTTGAACTCATTTGTGTTGTAATGGAGATGCACCCTGCTGTGCTGTTGGTTTTTTTTTTTTCCTTTAATTGACTACAACATCCATGTTTGGCCTAATGAATCTTAGATCATTTTGACCCCCAATCAAATTAAAAAAAAAAAAAGATAGTGTTTCAAGACAAATATCACTCAGCTTGTGAAAAATCACAAGCTCTCTGCATTACAGAAATGCATTTGTTAATATTTATATTGACAAATACCCAACGGGACACAGACACAAATTAAAATAAACATTATGTGACGGGAACAGACTTAATCAATTAAAAATTATGTCAGCCATGTTTTAATAAATTATAAATTTACTTAAATAATAAAAGCTTACTTCCTGATGACCCCTGATGTTTCACAATGGAAAAGTAGGCTGAATTACTCACTTTGAAACGAAGCAATACTGCCATCTAGTGGTCTAAGACATACAAATGTGAAAACAAACCATATAAATTCAGCATATATGGAAGAAAAACATAGATAGGTGATAGAAAACACAAACACACACCTGAATATCTACATTACACAGGGCTGAGACTGATCCAGGAGTGACCCATGCAGCCTCAAAGTAGCACAGTCTTCAGTCAATAAAGAATTCCTGGCTGTGCGATACAGTATCTGGCAATACTTGTAATTTTACCAGCAATATTTTCTTCTGGGTCTATCTTAATAAACAGTCCTTTTAAGGTCAAGTGATCAATGGGACACAGATGGCACCCGCCATTTCAGTTATTATTAGAAATTTAGCACCAGCATGCTGTAAAGTTACAATTTCAATACAATCATGTGCTCCATTTAGACTAAGCTTCATGACACAGTACTGCTACCACTCCCATGTTTAACCAAAAACTAATTCATGTGTGAATAATTGTATAGATTTATAAGTGACTGCCAATGTCAAGTGCATGTGTCGGTCTGTCACCGAAAACCATGTGAGGAAACAAAACCACGTTATCCTCAACTCACAGACAGGACGGGCAGCAGAGCAACGACACACACTGCACATGCGGTCGATTCCAAGCCACTGCCATTTGTTAAATAAAACACATAGTAGCCTACTGATTTTTTTAAAAAATATTCTAATCCTGAAATTTGTACAAATAGCACCAACATGCTGCCACATGCTAGCTATGCTGTGCTTGCATGATTTTTCACAACACAAAAGTGTAAAAATATCCAAGACTAGTTTTTACATATTGTTTATTATACATTTTTTTTAGAATCTACATGTCTGAAGACATAATAATAACAACTTCAGCTACTGGAAAACCTTAAATATTGGCATGTTTTGTTCTAGAAACAAAGGAAGTCAAGACTTTTCTCTGAAATACATCACTCAAGTTCTTTAAGGTCTCTGTGTTAGGGCTTTAACTAATGACTATTTTCATAATCAATTAATCAGTAGAAAATGATTCGGTTTTAACGATTTCATTGTTATATGGAGCAAAGAAACCAGAAAGCACTCACATGTGAGAAGCTGAAAAATCAGTGCACTTCTTTTAATTATTGAAAAAAAAAATTAAGAAAATAAAACCAATTAAAACGACAGTTGATTTAATATGCAAATAATAATCAATTAATCAAATAATTGTTGCAGCCCTGTCAAAGACATTTTTGTATATGAATATGCAACAGTTGACCTGAAGCAGAGAGCGAGTCCACTACCATGACTACATTATGGCAAACTATCACCGTATTCTTCAAATATTATAGCAGCAGAACGCAAAGTAAAATCTAGACCAATGTTAACACAAAAAGATGCTGAGCAAGAACTCTATTTCAAGTTAGGTGAAGTTAAATGTCATGAGTTGCTGTTAGCATAGCCCCAAAACAGGGAGATTTAATTTCAGAAAAAGGAGTTGAAACAAAAACTGACCATCAAAAGTGCTATAATAAGTCAGTCAGTGTAAATGTAGAAACACTACACTAAATAAAATCAGCTCGACTGCCACACCGTTCTTTCCCACACCAGACTTAAATACATTAGTGTCTTCATTGCGAGGTCACTCCGTTACTCACAGATTCAATATCCATTTATTCTTGGTAATAAAACAAAAATCAATCTGCGTGGAGGTTGGCAGGCGTCCACACTGGCTGATAAGGCAGAGTTGGCTCTTGGTACATTACAAGCAGCTCAAGTGCCTCCAGCAATGTAGCCACAGCCGAGCAATGTATATGAGAAATTACTTGCATATCATTCACATTGATTGTTTAATCAGAGTGTGTGACTTGGCAGCGTCACCGTAAAAACAGATGTAATGGAGCTGCATGACAGTTTAATGTGAGGCCACCAGAACAGCATCAGCAGCAAACTTCCGACTCCGGTTATTTAGACGTTCTCCTCTTGACCAGATCAATTACGGATGAGTGCATCAGTGTGATGAGCTCATATTCCACACTCGTTTTACATAGATTTACATCCCGCACGAGTGTGAAGGGCAAAGCAACGTGGTGTAATGCTTGACCAGTAAGACATCAAACAAACTACATTACTAATTAAGTTTTAGAAAATAACATTTAAAGTCAGTTAAACAGGCCTGATCTTTATTTGAAATATCCGATATCGAGTCGTAAAATCCTTAGATCTTTATTAGATGCCATGTTCTGTATCCTTTGCACATAATCTCACCAGATTACACAACTTTTCCGATATTTCTGTGTAAAGTTTTAGCTTGCTTGTGTATTTTCGCCACAAAACATCAGTCACTATTGTCTTCTGATGAGCAAAGAGGGCATAGATGAAGGACAAGCTGCTCTCACAGTGCCCTCTGTTGGACAAATTGGTCATTAGTTATAAAAGGCTGTATACTGTATTTTGAACTCCAACTGTTTTTCAGTATATTAGTATATTTCAAAATTTGAGGATTCGTCCACTATTAAAACTGAGTTGTAGTGTGAGGTTAGTGTAACTACTTTTGTGTCACTTTTTAATTTTATCATTAATAGTTTTAATGATGGACCAGGTTCTAGATATCTCTTTCATTACCAAGCAAATTTGGTATGGAAACTGAATCGAGACCATGTGAATCAGAATAAAGCTGATTCAGGAAATCAGTAGCAATACCCGGGCCTACAGTTAAAGTGATCATATTGGGAAAGTCTTGATTCTTAAGAAAGAAAACACATCTTTCTGATTATTCACACCTGGCATGACAAAAAGTGAGTGAGCAGAGAAATATCCCAGGATGCACAAGACAAGACAACAGCAGGTCAACCATTTTACATTCCTCTCCTGTCAGATGATAACAGAAATCCAAGGCTGCAGTGGGAACAGTTTCAAACTAATCAAACTAATCAAGACTGGACAAGCCTGGACTGTGCCACATGGAGCCCTAAAATACGAGTTATTCAATGTTTGAGTGCCACAGCTTACATGAATATTGTTGCTGACCATGTCCATCTTTTTATCAGTTCAACATACTCAGTTACTTCTAGCATGACAGTGTTCTATGTCACAAAACAAAAGTCAAAAAGGTCCAAAATTTCTATAATATAATTAAGTGGACTGGAATTGTAATGATTATTGGCAGTAACATTTAAATTTTAAAAGAACTGCCTTATGCTGCTTGCAGCTTTACCTTTAATAATGTATGAATCTGGTTTTAAACCTGATTAATTACTGTTCTAGTTGTTCATTGAACACCTAGAAAAAGCTCTTTGGGAGAATACCAACAGTTCATGACAAAAAGTTCCCAACTGGGCCCAAAACATTCATCCTTTCAATTTCAACCAACCTTTTATGCTGTTTACAAACATGTTGCTAACCTCCTTAGCAGAGAAGTAAAAGTTTTGGGGAGTTTTATGCGTTAAACTAAAGTTTAAAAAAATGGAAATGGTTCTCATAACTCATACGGGAAAAGCTATGGACAGAATACTTGAATGTAAATTAAGAAAAATTTAATTGTTGAGTCTTCCTCTTGAATGTCAGGTAAATGTGTCAGCTCTAAGCTCCTGGTCTGGCTCCATCCTGTCCTCCCACATGATTCATCCTGGCATCTGCCAAAGCATTCTGCCATTAATCTGAGCTTTTTTTTCTTTTTATACCTGCTGAATACACTGATCCCAATTCTTGCACATTAACCTTGCTGCTGCCCCTTACCACCCACCTGAAAACTGGCACCGGTGTAGGTCACATGTGCGTGTGTGCAAATATTTTTAGAACTTGTCACTTGTTAGTGTAGTAATTCCTGCCATGCTATAAATAAAACGAGTCACAGGGAGGGATGGAAGCCAGTGGAGCGCTTTGACAGGAAAGGGCATTGTGGCCTTGTCTCCATAGGAGATGAGGTTTGAATCTGGTCCACACATTCAAAGCTTATCATAGAGATTAGAAACTCTGCCTTTGTACATTAATGAAGATCAATATAACCACTACTAAGCATCACTATTAAATGCTATTTGACAGAGTGGTGTTAAAATCAACCAAGCTGTCATAATACTGCCTACCTGTAGTGATATTAAACATACAATTTTATGTGTCAATACAATGATCTGTTTTGATTTGTCTGTCAAACAAGGATCCCTACAACTAAACAATAAAAACAACATGTTCATCCTCTGATATTTTTCAGTAATGTTTCTTGACTTGTAGTCCATCATAGTTTCACAAAGCCCAAGGAAGTCTTCACATAGCATATTTAGCTGGAACATTGTCCAAAGAAACCCAAAATAAATGCATTTTAAAGCAATTAATTGTAAATGATCGGTTGTCAAAACAATCTATGTTTCATTTGTTTCAATTTGATCCAAGACCAACGCTTGCATCAACCAACACTGGCATCATAGTTACATCAGTAAAACAAAATACTAAACAAGTATGTGTCAATATGTATGAGGACAATGGATACAATGGCAGAACAAATGCTCTCTGTCTGACGTATGGGTGGAAAAGAAATACTTATAAATAAATAAATAAAAAAAATCTTACCTTGACCCCGAGCCTCCAGAAAGACACCAAAAAGAATCATAAGGCAATGGAAGGTGGAAGACGACAGTAAACCCACATGAAGTGCTCTGCATCCCACACTTCTCTGTCTCCTTGGAGGCATGGCAACGTTGGATACTGGGGGGGGGGGGGGATAAAAGCAATTAAGATATTGGCAACCACTTGGTACATTTATTGCTAAGACACATTAGGCTCATAATATGAAAAATATACATAAAAATCACAAAGTTCATGAGCTTAGAGGGAAAAGTGAAACAAATACTCGACTGGCAGATTTTTAATTCACCATTGAATATACATCTGTGGCCAAAGCAATATGGCTTTTAATAGAAAAAGAAATCAACAACTGAAAATATATCTGATTGAATGCTTAAAATTGTACATGCATTTAGGAAGGAAAATTATGGTGGAGCAATGGTTTTCTGCATCAATTAGGCAAAACAAACAGAAAACAGGAATAACACAATTAGAAAGTTAATAGTAAAACCGTTTCTTCTAATAATTCCCAAAACGTGGGCTACTGCCCCCCCGATGGGCCTTCCAAATACTGCAGCTGGACAATGAGAGATCAGTACAAATGAGCAAATACATATGACCTGAATTCCAGCAAAGTAATGAAGAATAATCTAAAAGTTGGTGTGCAAATTATTTAATCAATGTAGGAGGATTATGATGGATAATAGGCCTGTTTTGACAAGTTTTAACAGGAAATTTATTGATACACTTGTGATTTTCCTACTGTGACCTGTCAAAAAAGCTACTGTTCAACTGGCTCATTTATGGACAATCTGTGGAGCATCCTTTGTAACATAGACATGGAAATGCATAATTTACAGTTCTCTTGGTTATTTTTTACCTGTGAAATAAATCAAATGTATAGACACTAGTGGAGTGGTGTTTTCATCAAATGTGTGATTTCAGGTTTGGGTGGGCCAGAAAAGATTTTTAAAAGTTTGCAAAGGCTCGTTTTAGATTCATCTCACATAATATGAGCCTTTAGCTTAGTTAATCATTCTGGAGAACATCAAGAAAAGTTAAAAATTTGCTAAATCCCACGGATGGTGCACAACAACCACTTCACAAGGTTCTACAGGCTGGGATATTTCATTGACTACCAGCAACAAAATGTTCTCAAATGAAACATAACAGGCCATCTTCAAATACTACTACAATACTGCTGCTTTTTTATTCTAATGCCTTTACATTTTATTTTTTAGGTTGATGAAACATACTTTATAGTGTTGTACATTTAAGACCTTCTGGCTGTTAAGTCACTGCTGCTGTCTTTAGAAAGAAAACATCCATCACAAACGTGGACAAAGCTCCATCATCATCAGTCTCCCTGATGGATGATGAAAACTGCCTGGCAAAGTTGACTAGGTGTCATCATTCACTCTGACATTTCATGCCAGGCTTCCAAAGAAAGAAAGAAACAAAGAGGCGTGGACTTTCTACATATTAATCTTGACCTAACCTAAAGAAATTTGAGATTGTTTTACACCATCACATCAATGGAAGTGAGTGGAAGTGAGTCCTACTGCTACTACTACATGGACAACAAAGCAACAAACACATCTCGCTTAGCTGTTAGGTTCAATGGAGTGGACAAGTCTTGCAAGACAATGATATTTGTGCAGATGATACAAGAAAAGGCATAAAATAAGATATCCATGAACATATTTTAGGAGTCTAAATTGGATCTGAAGAACTATTTTCCAAACCAAGGCCTGCTTCCAAAACATACACACTTTTAATATACGAGTATATACGTAAAGTACAAAGCCTGGGTAAGGTATTCTATTTACAGTAGGTTATATATCCTCATCTATAGCCTTTGCAATATGCGAAACTGCATAGTTTCGAACGGCCATTTGAATTGGAAAAGGTTAATTGTACGGCTCTGCAAGCCAGTACAACTGACCAAGAGCTGTTAGCAGAACACAGCATCTACGATTATTCAGAAATTGTTGACAAATACATGGGAATTCTATAACGAAATGAGAATGAAATCAGATAAAGATAGATGTACACTAGTTAATTAGTCACTGTATGGGTAAAAAATTAAAAATAAATGATAATGTAAAATTGTAAGTATATCCGAGTATCAAAAGACATTCACACAGTACCTGTTTTATTGAGAGTGTCAAGAGGTAAATGAGCTATGAAAGGTCAGAATGAATGAATGATGATTTAAAAAAAAAAAAAAAAACTTGACCATCATTGACAATCACTGAAAGATAGTCATCATACTTTTCAGTTAATTTCCTGATAATTCTGACATGTTATATTGACACGCCCAAAATTATTTGCATTGTCAACAAAGCACTTTGTGTAATTTTTAATGAAATAAAATACGATTTTAACTGCCAAAAAACCGAACGCCGCCATTTTGAGATATGGTCGGAAAATGGCACCTGAGTAAAATCCAATCTGAGTAGACGCAATATTACGGTTAAGATGTTGTTCAAATTCATAAATGAAGATTGTTTGCTTCTTTGCTAATCTGTCTGTTTGTTTGTTTATTTTTTCGAAACTAATGCCAGCTTAAAGGAGTGAGTAATGGAGGAATGAGCTACATGTTTTTAAAAAAAAAAAAAAAAGCAGCAGTTTAGTGCCGTTAAATTGGACTGTACCATCTCATGCCGCACATTTAAATGTGTTTGATAGTATAGTCTTACCTTCACCTGTTGTGTCGCATGATAATATTTCTCCAACACTGACAAGAAACGGTACAAACACTGACAGGTGGAGACGTGCGCGCTAACCCGCTCGCGCTCACCTAATGACGTCACTTTAGTCAATTTACCTGTCTGCGTAATGCGGAAGTGACGCTGCGTGTTGACATTACACAATCTATTATCACTCTCTCATCTTCTACCGCTTTATCTTCACATGAGGATATTATATTATATTATATTATATTATATTATATTATATTATATTATATTATATTATATTATATTATATTATATTATATTATATTATTAATACGTATTTCATTTTAGTGTGATAATAGTAATTATGAATGATAATAATGTGGATGACAATTATTACCTTTATTGCAGTTTTGCTGTTGTTGTCGTCAATGAAAGTCCTATTACACTTACAATATATACAACACAATATATGTAATACCATATTTTTTAGTAACATTGCTTTCTCTGCTTGGCTTTTATATCTGTCTTATTTTTTGCTATGCATTGCTCAAATTGTTCCTTATGTGCTGCATCCCCTTACCTTTCTTGGCCTTGTAAACTGGCTGTACACATACATTTCTATTTTTATTATCCTACTGGTGCAAGTTTGGACTCAATTTAGGACTAGACAGGTTTTATACATAATATGGGTTTTGATAAACAGAGTGTGATGGACCTTATTGTTTCGAGGTGTTCAAATGTAAATACTGTGCAACTCATCTTCATCTTTGTCAGGCCCACATTTTGCTGCGACTTACAAGGCCGTATCTCATATGAATGATATGTATTTTCAAAATTAGTCTCTTCTGGAGTTTCAGACAAATAATTTTTTTTCTAACAAAAAGAAAAATCATTAAACACTCTTAAACTTAGAGACACATATGATTAATTCACAGGCTCACGCCTCAAACAGATAAACACACACATAAAGTACCTGTACTTTACCTGCACCGCCCTGTTGTGTTCCTGCTTTATCCATGAACGAGTCCAGCTTCCACTGCTGCCTGACTGACTTTCCCCTCTTTTCTTTACGCTCACAACTGGCACAGCTCTGTTCCCTTTCAGCAGCCAAATGGCCCATCTGCAAAGACCGAGGGAGGGAAAAGAGGAGAATCGTGGGGGGAAAAAAGAGAAAAGGAGAGGAAAAACCAATGGATGTGAATGAGAAGAAAATGGAAATAAGAGACCGATTGCTTGGATAATGTAGATTGTCAGGAGCTGCTTTCTTGGTGACTCAGTGTGTATGGAGAATAAATGAAAAAAAAAAAATCTTAAGAGTTAAACTAATTTGATTTCACATTTCCTCAGTGCTGCCGTTTGCTTTTCCATTTTATTTGTTCGCATTTCAGCTTTTGAGTTTCAAATCACAGACATGGCCACTCACTGTGCACTTAAATCAACAAACGCCAAACAGTGTGTGCGTGTGTGTGTTTAGCCTGAGGCCATTTCAGACATGTGTGATTCACAAGGCAGGGAAAACAAAACCGTCGACGGAAAATGGATGAAATCGGAACAATGCTGCGTTAAAATAAATGAAAATGTTGCTATAAATACAAAGTAAAATGGCACTGATAAACATGGAGTAGCAAAAATAGAGGAAGAGTGAACCAATAACCAATGTGCAGGAGTTCTTTGTTTGGCAGACAAGGTAATATTGGTGATTTGAATAAACTATTATTACTACTATACTTTTATACTAGTAGTAGATTATCAGTATTTATTAGTACTGTCTATAGCTATTTATTTGTTAATTAAATTACTAATATTGTAGCATATTTTCAGGTTTTTGTAATTAAATATGATTGCAATAACAGCAATAACCTGGACTGGACACTATGTTTCTTTCACCTGTGTAAACATCATATACATTTGGTGCAATATTTGTCAGTAGATTAATTTAGTTTGAGTTTGGTTTGGATTTATTGTTTTGTTTCCACTTACACTGATGAGTAAACAGGCCATGTATGAAAGGGATAAAAAGTTGAAATATTACCATACTGGCCAATTTTGACAGGTTACAAGTACAAACATTTCAAACAAAATGAAAATTGCACTTTTATTAATGTAAATATCTAAGAATAAGCAGTTAGGAAATGCTGAAAATCAAGACAAGCTTTGTTAAATTAATAACTACAGTATATAAAGTTAGGAGGTTATCGCCACCGTTTGTTTTTGTCTGTTAACAAAATAACTCAAAACAACAGATTTTGATGACATTTTCAGGAAAGGTGAGCAACGGGACAAGGAACAGGTTTTGGTGGTGATCTGGATCGCCACCTGAACCCAGGAATTTTTTGAATTCCTCTATCGTTGCTTGACAGAGGTCTGCACTCTCCAAGTGCTTCTGGTTGAAATATAGACATAAGTCGAGACTTTGTTCAACATTCATTTGACCATTTTAATTATAAAAATATACTAATTATAATAATAAAAAATCAAATAAGTTAATTCACTTCCCTTGCAACCTTTGCCTTTTTTAAGAAATTACTGATACTGATGACTGATAATCAACCTTTAAGAAAGTTCAACAAAGAACATGTCATTAGATGATGTTGATTTCAAAATCACCCTCAAGTTCACATTACAAATCCACACAATCAAGTTTTTCCATACTTTTCCTTTTTTAATATACTTATATATAAATACATACATTTGTAATAAGTCTTTCTCGATTTTGGCTTTAACCTGTGATTGGGCACAAACAAGTAAGCTGGTGGAGGCACAGAGAAAACAAAACACAAACCAAAGAGGACGTTTGAAAATTCTGAAGTAAACTGGAGGCTTCAAATTATAATTAAAAAAACTACAAGTGAGAGGAAATGATTTTAATAAAACTATTCCTTTATGTCCCAGTCACCTTCTACTGGTAGTAACTCCAGAT
This sequence comes from Brachirus orientalis, assembly GCA_016785285.1. Lineage (NCBI taxonomy): Eukaryota > Metazoa > Chordata > Actinopteri > Pleuronectiformes > Soleidae > Brachirus > Brachirus orientalis. The sequence continues at coordinate 887,363 of JAFBJR010000193.1, forward strand.
GTAGCCATAAAATTGTTGGGAAAGGAAGGCAGTCAACATGCTGGGGAAAAAAAACTAATTACACTTGTTCCTAAGAAATCGACGAGCAATATGATTGAAGAATTAATCTGAAAATAACAGTGAGTGAAGTGCAAAAAAACCGAGGCGAATGTACAGTCATTTATGCCTGCGGAAGCCAAATTCTGATAAAATTCAAACTTTAAACTAGATGACAGAGGTATGTTTGAGTGACCCAGCGGATTAGATTATTTCACTTAAGAGTAATTCAGCATTGTCCTCCCATAATTGCAGCAAGAAACAACTTTTACTGCACCAAAAAACAAAATAAAAGTATGAATTAATAAAATATACAGTCAGGGACAAGCGCCGAAGACGAGACAACTTGACATTTTCCTATATAACCAAACTAATGCTGCTCTTAAAGGCTCCATTCAGTCATTCATATAAAAATTAGGACTGGTTTCAGACTTGTTTTTTTTTTTTAGACATGCTAGCATACAGTTTGTGCTAAAACACACACACATAAACAAAAACCTTTTCCCACAAGACAAGCTTTAGGATAACATGTTATTTATTTTATCATAAAGGAGCAGCTGTGTTAACAATGGGGCTGAACAATTAATCGCTTTCAAATGGAAAACACAAATTTTTTAAACATCGCAATTAGTAAACTGCAAAGACTGACATTACCTTGTCATTTTTAGAGTGTTTTGTTTTATGCCAATTTAAAGAAATGCATTCAATGTTGAAAATAATATGTTCATCTTTTCTGATGTGGTAATGCTTCATGTTATTTCAAAAAACTTTGATAGATTACCCAAATCGTTCAGCCACACTTTAGAGGTTGACTTTTTCAAAGTCTAGATAGAAATGTGGTCTGAAATCAACAGAAGAAAATACAAAGATTGTCATGTGATCTTTTTTATGGGTCATTCAGTCGCTTAAACGTGAACTGTACTCAGTCCGCGTGATTACAGGATAAAAGATGAACAGACATGATCAAGCTGCGGTGGAAACTGTGTCAGCAGATCAGGGACAAATAAAAACGTGACGTCACATCGAAAAACAAACAACAACAAAAAAGAATTCATAAAAGAAGAGATTGCATCTCAGAAGCAGAAGCTATAGTGGAGTTAGATGAAGGAGATTAAGGCAATACTGGTCAGCACCACACCACCATATCTGTGGGAAGATATCCAGTAATGACTGCGTTCAGCGCAGACTGACCACGGAGGCAACCATTCACTTGTCCTGCATTTTTTCAAGAATGGGCACAATCATGTCAAACTTGGGTCTCTTCGCTGGATCTTCGTTCATGCAAATCTTCATCAGCTTACAAATGTGGGGTGAGATGCCGGGTGGGATAGTGGGCCTCAAACCCTCCAAGGCAATCTGAAAGAAAAAGGAAAAAAACTTAACAAAGCACAAGCATCACATCACATACTTTTTCACTGATGTGACTAAATTAATCCAAGTGACTAAGATAAATTACTTTCTCCTCTATGAGCCAGTGACTGACGGGTGATGTTGAAAAGTTTGGCTTGTTTTATATTTTTTAATCATGAAACTGCTCAACTTTAAAAAAAACATTTATTCAACATCATTTATGAGATGTCTTTCCAATCTGCATTTTGTGTCAGCACTAAGGCTGAAACAACTAATGGATTATGAATCAGTTACTACATTAATCATCAACTATTTTGATTATTGATTAGTGAGTATTGGCTTTTTAGCATTTAATACAAGGGCCCTGATTTTTTGGCTTCTTGAATGTGAATAGTTTCTTCGCTCCACTTAAAGAAATTTTGGTTTGTGGATTCAATCTTGGCAGGTGACTGACTAAGGCCATAAAAACATAAAACACACATATATAGAATATATTTCACTCTAAGATAAGCCCCACAATGGGGAAATAAGGGAAATAAACAAATTCAAGGTACCCTTGAGTGCTTGGAGAGGTGCCAAAAATAAAGTTTTCTACTGGAAAATGTATAATAATAACAATAATAACAACAACAACAACACATTATTATTGTTATATAAATTATAAGACATCAAAAAGATATAACTTATGAAATGAAATTTTGGATCAAATATTAAGTTTTTAGTGACTTAGCAGCATTTATCAAGTTTATAACAACAATGGGTAAAACTAAATAAGTAACAATAGGCCAATTATCAAAACAGGTGATTAAGAAATCTAGCCAGGCAATGAATTATCAAAATCTACCTCTGAAATCTTAGTTTCCATCAGCTGGTCTTTATGCACATTTACGATTTACGACGCATATTAAAATGGAAACACAACCGATTTGAAAAGAAATCTGGAAATATTGCAAAAAAAGTGTTTCACTTGAGAAGGGCAATTAATAAAGATAAATGTAGATAGGTTCAATTTATTTTTTTCAAATAAAGGACGGCACTGGAAACGCATCAAAATAAATAAATAAATAAAATTAATAGTTTTACCACATTAGTGAAAACCAACCTTCATGCCTATTTCCATGTTGGACAGGTCAGCAAAGGGAACCTCTCTGGTCACCAGCTCCCACAGCAGGATAGCAAAGCTCCACATGTCTGCTGAGCGACGGTTAATATCCTCTGGTTTCTTCTGCAGGGCTGAAAGAAACCACAGAGAGAAAAAAATAAGTGAAGGATTTCATTAACGACCACAGCCAACGCACTCTTATTTATACTTCATGCTGCACATTCGTATGAAGATCAAACCTAATGCTTGAACATGAAGAGAGGCACTTGAATTTGATATAATGTCGGTCATTACACAGTAACAGAGCAGGTTACAGATGAAAGGTGGTAATAAATAAGAAATGTTGGTTAAATTCTGCTTTCAGACTAAAAATCACAGAGAAAGAGGATGGACACCAAAAGACTGGATAATTAAATAGTTGGGTTTCATTTTAACTTCTCTCTGTAAAATGTACTCTACTGTGGCAGTCATAACAATAAACTGTTTTTTCTCTCTGCACTGTTTAGTTAAAATTAAATGCAATAAAACAATTTAAGTTTTAAAACAAAAGTAAAACTGAAAGACAATTAAAAATACACAAATGTAGATATTGTAGTTATTTAATCTTTTATTTGTATATAAATCATGGGGGATATGTAAAGTCAAGAATCAGGACAACAGTTGAGCTTGTTAAACACTTTCTTCTCTTTATGTTACACTGTAGGTTGTAAAAAGAAGATAAAGCCTATTAGGTTTTTTAGCATGAGCCAAATCATTACCGTTGTTCTTTATCAACAGCAGTCATTTCATGGCTCACTACCCACTCTATGTTCTGTGCATTGTGTGGAGGCCGTTTCTATGGTAACTGAAAGTGACATCTTTATTTTATTCCACACAAACACAAGCGCCATGCTCAGTACACTCTTCTGTAAAAGTAAAAGCCCACTACAACAAACGTATCCTGGTTATGTTCATATTTTAATACATATTTATGTTTACATCTTGCTTGGATTTCACTGTATCTCAATGGGAAATCTGTAGTGGGTAATATTTGGCTCAGAACCAGTCTGGAGAAAGCCTGCACCCGTCATTCACGCTCAAGCTTGTGTGGTTCCTGCTGTCACTCAGGATCTGTGCTGTATGACTGATACCTACCCTCAGGGGCGACCCAAGCAGGCGAGTACATCCTGCCAGGACACTGGAAGGAGAACTTGACATCTGACATGCTGATCCTGGCTGTCATGTCTTCATCTATCTGTGGAAACCAGGAACACAGAGTGAAACATCAGCTCACAGTGTCAGACATCTCTTGCTACTTGTGCAGCTCTGAGGGGCCATGGAGTTTTTCCTTATGGGGCTCTTCCATTATACAGTTCTAGCACTACTTGGCTCGACTCGACTTTGCTCGTTATGTTTGTTTTTCCATTAGGGATAGCACCTGGTGCTTTTATTTTTGGTACCTGCTGATCCACCCTTTTTTTATATGAACAACAGTGGTTGCAACTGTCACACACTGCACATGCGCCCAGTGTGGCCCCAGAGTAAGTGTTTTATATACAGCTCAATAAAGCAACATAATCTTCTTACCATAACGCTCTTGCTGTTGAGATAGTGGCGTGGGATCATGGGTTCGAGCGTGTGTAAGAAAGCCATTCCACAAGCAATGTCCAGTGCAAACTTGACTGCCTGTGTGTGGTCCACCACAAAGTCTGGCAGCAGGATGAGGAAGGAAAAAAATACATGTTTCGGTCACTTGGGACTCACCACATAAAGGTTTGACAGTCTATTTTTTTTAAGTAGAAAAAGAGATGGCAACATAGAGACAAATGTGGTTTAACTCACAAATTCCTGCAAAACCACAAAAAGGGGTGAAAAGTAGGGACTTTGTGACCAGAGCAAAAGTACTCACTGGTGCCTTCATGCAGCACGTTGTAGAGGGAGCCATAAGGCATCGCGTGTGTGATGATGATGGGGTGAGGGGCGGGAGGAGACTGACATGCTCCCAACATGGGTAGAACATTTGGGTGGGAAAATATCCTGGGATGGAGCCCAGAGGGAGAGACACAGGAGAGAGAGAGACAGACAGACAGACAGACAGGCAGACAGACAATAAGAGGCAAACCCACAGAGGATTTGACATAAACAGGCTTGTGTGACAACAACCTCCTCAAAAAAGAAATTATACATATGGTTTGGTTCAGCACAATGCAAACTGACAAATGAGTGACCACAACAGCAAAGGACATCGAGGCCTTATTCAGACCTGGTATTAACATCCGCCACAGGTGAACAGTACTAAGTTATGACTGATCACACCTGGATGAGTCTCCTATGACCACATGATCTAATCTGGTTTCACCCACACTTAATTTACATTCACACTGAGATCAAGTCATTTCACAAAAACAAAATTCTCTTTTTTTGCCGACTGTACAAATGTGTATGTTGTCAGTGTACATATATATATATATATGTGAATACCTGCATGAATAACAGGTAGAGAGAGAGAGAGAAAAAAGGAGTCTGGACAAGCTGAGGGAACCAAAGCACAACTAGTGCAGCTGTTAATGAAATGAAATTATAACCTGTGACAATCAGTGTTATTTTGGGGAGGTGGTGACTAATAAATTTAAGTATAGATACTTTTAAATACTTAAAGTTCACAGTGAAAGTTCAGTCGCTCAGATGACATCAGCTGAGGAGGTGGTTTCAGACAGATTGCCTTCATTCATGCTGAGGAAGGTGGCAACGGTTTCTCAAACCACCACAAAATGGTGCGTTTGTTTTAAGTGCATCCGATAACAGTCAGATAGATTATGTGCATGCAGATAGGGTATGAGCTGATACGATTTTTAAATCAATATCAGTCCAATAATTGGTCAAAATCACTAGATCGGTTAATAGGGAGGAAAATCAAATCTGATACAAATCTGCAAACCCTAAATAACACCTAAATGCACTACTAAGCAAAGAATGCAAAATGGAGAGGAAAAAAGAATTTCAACTTAACAAAATTTCAGCTTAATCTAATTTCATCTTTGGAAGCAGAATGATTGTTACACTCTTGGAGCATTATGTTTTTAAAATGGTGATAATGGCTAGATGGTAAGCTCAAACAGCTGGGAATTCTCCTTAATAAACATAAGCGTTTTAAGTTTATAAGTGTTTTAAGACTAGTATGGGTATAGGAAGATTTCTCAAAATTGTGATATTGGTATCAGACACAAAAACGTAGCCTCAAGCATCACTATTAACACTTCCTGCACGTTAATACCAGGTCTGAGCAGGGTCCAAGACTGTAAGAAAGAAAGGATTAAATAATAACCTGAGTTTGGGGTACTCCTCGTTAAAGTCTCTGCTTTTTCTCGTGGTCCAGTCTCGAACCTTAAGGACCTTAACAACAACCTCATTCCCTTGCCAGCGTCCTTGCCACAGCTACACATGAAAAAAAATCCAGAAAAGTGGAGTGAGTGACACAGCCCCTTTTCATCTGCGCTAAATGGAGCAGTTCTGCATGAATATTCAGCTCAATGAAACAGTAAAACAAAGCTGAGTACCTCTCCTGACTGGTTCTCATTTATTTTAGCAAGGAGAGAGAGCTGTTTGTAGTCGATGCCAGCATGTTTGTTCAAAGTGCCATTGCCTAAAAATTCAAAAGGAGACAAACATTCATTTTAAGTTGAAGCTGACACACAAGTCCTATAATTTATGTAACATTTAGCAAACCACTGAACAGACAGCAAAGCTGCGAGACTCACGGGGTCGGGTTCTGGTTGTGCCTTTCCAGAATGTGTCCTTGAAAGGGATTTTAGTCAGGTTCTGTCCCATTTTCTCAGCCTTTTCTGGGTGAAATAAAAATAGGAAAATTCAGTACAGAGATGCAACACAGAAATTTGAACAGCTGATACCAAGATAGGTTTAAGTAATACCTCTCAGGAATTCACGTAGGAGAGGTTTGGCTTTGTCCAGAGGAGTTTCCCCATATTTGTTACAGATGCTCACCTGTGCTCCATTAGTCACAAGGTCCTAAAAATGAGTTAAGGGTGATTTCAGTGACATTTCTTCACAGCAGGCTTGATGTGAATTGACACAAGAACAGATGAGCTTCATCTACAACACCACCAGGGGGTGCACTAACCTCAGCCACTTCATCTTGGCCCCAGAAGCAGGCATAATGCAGTGGTGTGTTCCCATGTTCATTGGCTGCGTTTGTGTCTGCTTTGCACTGGATGAGCTAAAAACAAAGAGAAACCCAGGATTAAAAGCAAAACAAGGCTGGTCAGATCTTGTTTGGGCTGTATACAGGGATGGGTGTTAATGCTGCCAAGAAAAATCATGGAGGTATGTCTTGCCTGTGGACACATACCAGAGGTATTGAGACATGACTAATATTAAACTGAATGGCTGGCAGCTATTCTAAAACAGACACTGTAGCAAAGGCAGTGCATCATGGCAGCAGTCCTATGTGCTGCTGGAAGTTTTCTTTATGTTTCTAACAACTACTAACCACATTAAGCCCTATTAATAAATAAAATTACAGACAGACATTTTTCTTCCAACTACAGCTTCCTTACAAATAATTTTACAACCACATGCCAAACTGCACATCACTTCTAAAACAACAATTAAAATGGATTAAAAACTTTTTTAAACAAGGCTCCATCAGTAACTGCATTGTCAGCTGCAGTAGTAAAGGACACTTCCACTGTTTTTTAAACACCAGAGATGAAAAATGTTATTCATATTACTGGATCCACATTTTCTTGTTTAATGTCACAATATCTCCAGATTCCAGGGCTGCAGCTATCTGATATTTTGGTAATCGAGTATTCTATCAATTATTCCATCGAGTAATCGGATAAAACATACTTTTATCCTATTCCTCCAGTTACTTTCGCTTTGCTGCGTTTGCTCATTTTCACTGTATTCACTGATTTCGGTCCCAGCGTCTGTCATTCTGTACAGCTAAACTGTCCGTCTTTTTCCGTTTTGTAGGGGACACATAGCCTGTGACGTAAGCACGTTGAATCACACTAAAAAGAATCTGTGCGAAACGTGAGCTTTAAATTTAATTAAACAAGGCTTGAGGCAGAGGAAATTCCTCGATCTTTTTTGTAATCGAGTTACTCGAGGAATCGTTGCAGCCCTACCAGATTCTAACAAACTAAAGACTCTGCTCATGCCTCCCTTCTCCACCAACATCAGGGAAAAGATGTCTGTCAATTTCTCCTTTATTTGCTTTTACTTGCTAGAAACAAAGTGTAGCAGGATGGCAGCCTCCGCGAAATGAGACCCTCGCGTAAAGCACATACAGTATAAAATGCTTATTCTAAGCCTATGAAAACCTATTTATTTTTATTATAATGCAGTTTTATAATGAACCCACTACATGTTTCACTGGGGAGTTCATTTCCCTTGACACTAACAAAACTGAGTTCCCCCTTAAACTAAAGCTGTTGATGGTAGAACTGCAAGAACAGACAAGACACAACCTGGTAAAACTGTTGTTGAGATGATATCACTTTAATTTTCGTAACATCCTGTGTTTCATCAGGCTAAACTCCGATAAAGATAAATCAGCAGAAAATGGAAATAAAATAATATTTTTGGAAACCTGTATGTGAGAAGGCATGGGTCTGCCAACACCATTTTAAATAACAAGTCGACATCAAAAACAGGAAGAATAAAGCAACATTTTAGTAGTTGTGCAATAGTTTTCACGTAAAGCTCACCTTGCCAACGATTTCCCGGTGTCCATGGCTGGCGGCCAAGTGGAGCGGCGTGTCGTCGCCCCGGTTCATGACGTTAATGCGAGCTCCTCTCATGATGAGCATGTCCACCACGCTGGAGCGGCCCTCCCGGCATGCCCAGTGCAGGGGGCTGAAGCCGTGGTCATCTCTGCAGGGAGAAAGAGTGGAGAGACCACATTCACAAGAGTCTACACGGTTTAACAATAATAAAAACACACAAAAGGTTTTAAACTTCAGTCTCTTGATTATCCACATGAAGTTTTTCCACTGCAAACTGTGGTACATTTCAGACAAATCCAAACAGCACGGACTGAGACTGATTTTTGGAGGATTTATGTTTTGCTTGGACAATCAGATCTTCACTTTTCAAAAACCTAAAATGACAAGTGTGCAAAAACAGGGCAGTCAACACTGAAAGAGTTCATTTATAGGTCAGTTAGTCCTGAGTTACAAGCACCTTTTATCCCAAAGTGTGGCCACAGTGCTTGTTTAAAAATTGACTCTAACTTTTCCAGATGTTGCTTAGCAATTTATGTCAAAATATTTAAAGTTTTGTTTTTTTTTTACCAGTGAATCTGCTGTTTAGACTCGGCCCCACCACCACACCACCACCATCCAGCAGATTCTCTGCAGTCAGATGGGGTTTGCTCTCCTACTCATCCAAGCAATTTTGTCAGTAAATTGTCATCTTCATCTTATCATGGTCTCTACAAATCCATCAACTACCACGCATATCATATCAAAGAGAGGGAAATGAATCCAGGACGTGAGATTCGTCCAACAGCTTCATCTGCTTTGTGTACATCAGTTTGCACCACTTTTGGGAAAAAAAACAATCATGAATTGTTACAGTGAGGTTTAAAAATCTGAGAATTTATCAGCTGTGGTGTTACGATTAACTGCTGATATTCCCTGACCTGCCATCCAAGTCCTAACAAGTCATTTAACAAGTTCTGACTGTCTTTCAAGTAAAAGAGTGCCCAAACTCCATGTTAATCTTAACATTTAGTTGTTTTGTTATGGTGTAATGCCTTGTCAACACACTACTTGCTTTTGCTCCATCAAAACGTTACCAGTTTATAAGGCACATCTATCTAAAACTATAGTAAATTTAGTTCTACACTAAACCACTAAGTGTTTCTAATACTTTGTCACTACCATTCATTAAGGAAAGCTTCATGATTGTGGAAATTACTGTAGTGCAGTGTATTATCATACACTAAAGCATTAAGCTGTGTACATGCTGAGCTGATGGAGTGAAATGAGGAAATTTATTTTATTTCTGTCATCTCACTCTTAAAAAAAAAGGAGGTTCCTCTGGCACACGTTATTCCTCTTTGTCACACTGACACTGGTAACAACATATGAGGACAGTAGCCTTAGTTACATGATAGTGCGACAAGTGGCAAAGCTCCTCAAAGACTGAAAAATTAAATGTACTAAACACATGCATGATCATTTAAGAGTATAATGGCTTTAAAATAATAAAATAAGGGTTTCTGAGTTGCCACATTTTAAGGAATTTTCAAAACTGCAAACTCTCCGTGGGAATTAGCGGGAATTTATGGGAATAAACAGGAAACTGTCAAAACTGAAGGTTAGGAACTTAAATATAGTTGGTAAATAATATACTGTAGCACAAATTTTGGCTAAAACAATCAGATTTGATGCAAATACAGTAGAATATCAATACTGTTCCTCAAATACAGGCACATAGGACACTACTTAGTACAGGGCATGGCATTTATAGAAATCGGATCTATTAAACTAATCTGCGTAACTTTTTTTTTAATTTATAATTTTCCATGCATGTCCAGGCTTATAACGAAACAATATTTTCATATTTGTATGACAAAGTTTCTAGCTGCAGTCTGCAGTCTCTCCTATTATGTGTCACTAACACATACACACTGGACCTTTGAAACAGCTGATATAAAGTAACTCAGCATCGGTAACTCACTATTATAAAGTTTACTGCACATTCCTTCTGTGAATAATGTTTTTTTCTGAAACTGTGAGTAGGCAGACGGCACAATAATACAATCAGAGAACTGAGGGAGGTTTATGAATCTGCAGGAATTTGAACCCTGTGCCCCCCACCATCAATTCACTGGCTTGTATTCACACATCCTGCAGAGTTTGGTTCAAAACAGCACTAAGAGCCCCACAGAGACCCTCAGTCCCACAACACTCCCTTATTTGTGCATCTGGCTGACCCACTGTGGCCGCACCAGATCTGCTCCCTGAGCAATTTCCTCTCAGAGCACAAGGCCAAATACTAAAAACTAATTAGTCAAAGCTTATGAGACAAAAACTCCCTGCAGATTCACTCTTATTATTTTTTTAGGTTAAACTTATTTCTGTTTAGGGAGGACGTAGATTTATGACTAAATGAATGGCTGTATTCTTTAGAATAGTGTATTCAGAGGTCCAGAACATCATAATTTCATATAATTAATGTGATGATTCAGTGCCATATACTGTATATTGGAATGTGTGTAGTCAACAACTGCAGAATTTGGTTTGGATATTTTTCAGAGACTCACTAGATTTGAAAAATACCAAGGAGAAAACTGATTCACAGAATAAACATTCAGCATGATCTTAATCCACCTCTTGGACAAAGCATTAGTCATTTAAATTCAATAAATCAAAGGCGTTGTTTCTTGCTGGTCACTGAGGATGGATTATTGTGGTTGGTGAAATGAGACGAGTCCCAGCATAAGAAGCAGAATCTCATACTCAAAGAAAATGACACGTGCAGCGTTAATTAGAATTTCTGGCTGCTGAAATCAATGACTGTCACAGGAACACACACAGCTAATGAGAAAAGAGAGAGTGTAAGATAAAATATTAGTAACACTACATCATAGAAGAGACTGTGGAGAGACAAATTGCATCACTCTGGGATAAACTTTATTAAGAATGTACTTTGAGAAATTAAATAATATACCCTAAATTAATTATATTGTGCAGGCAAACACACATTATTTATAATGATACTCAAAGCTCACAGATTTATTTAAAAAATTCCATGCTTCTACAAGACCAAACATGTTAAAAAAGTGTTTTCTGGGAACTTCAAATCTTCTAATACACTTAATCTTCAACAAGAAGAAACATCAGCAGCAGGTGATGTTCAGGCTACAGGTTTCTGAGAGCATTTCTATTCAGGGACTCTTTTTAATAGGTTACATTTTTGAATTGAGCCAGCTTCACCCATGCAACCGAGTGCCAGAGTTGTTCTTGTGCTCACCCCCCTCCACTCAGACTGTGGTCACTTATTTCAGGCACTTCCACCTGCCAACAGAGCTCAGTTTAGCAGACGGAAAAGCCAGAAGAAGCATCCCTGTCTGCAGCCTGTATGTGTCTGGCCTGAAATCCACTCCAGGTCATATAACAAGCCTCAGCACAGGCCAAATATTCTGATTTGCCTCTTGTCTTCATCCGCACATAACCTGAAACTCTCTGGGTTTTGACTTGTCCAGACAAAACAAAGAATCTGCAACTCACCATTGTTTTCAGAATCAACCAAATCTCTTAGTTCGTTTCTTGAGCAACTGATTTGTTGTTTGGTCCAAAAAACATCAGAAAAAGTTTTTAAAATGTGGATCTGTGTTTCCCAAAGCTCAAAATGATGATGAAATGTCTTTTATTATCCACAAACCAAAATGATTCTGAGTGCTTACTTTAATTAAAAAAAAAAAAAACTAATTAAACGATTATCAAAATAGTTGAAAAATCTTAAAGTTCTCAATGTAAATTGATCAGCTAAAATATTTAACATGATTATAATGTTGTGGTTCATCAGTGCATTTTTTTTCTATTACTGAAAGAAGAGTTTTTAAGTAAGGGTATGAATGGATGTACAAGACTGTGCCACAAAACCAGTTTGCAGTTTTATTGTTGTGGCTGATCAGTGTATAACAGATAATTTATTGCCATTTTATAGACAAAATGATAATAATATTATGGGGATTTTCTTGAGAATCATCAAACTAACTGCAGATGAAAATAACTGACAGCTGCAGATAACACATCAAACAGATAACAGCTCTAAATCTCACTTGCATTTATAAACCAATGGATTGAAGCCGCAGATTATCATCTATCCCTAGTTTCAGCATAAATCTATGACTGTGAAGTGAAGTAGTAGACTAAAACCTTATTATTATTATTATTATTAGGTTACTTATATCACACTTTTTCAAGATGGCGTTTACAAAGTGCTTTGACAGATCAGGTTAAGAAACTATGAGGTCAAAAAGAAGATACACAGCTAGAGAATAAAAAGCAATTAAAGTACAAAGTAACAGGACAGTGCAGACATTTGTGACTATTTCAAACTTTGCAATTAACTCTAGTGAGCCTTGAGAAAGGATTGAGGGGAAGTGAGTGGAGCTATCTAATACCGTGGGGAGAAGAATTCCAGAAACACATTGGTGGAGGAGGGGAAGGTGATGTGCTGTGCTATAGCTTACTGTGCATTCCTCTTCAGAAAAAAAAAATCTATTCGGCAATACACACATACACATACGCGCACACACACACATATACACAAAGATTGTGTCCTGTCACACACTTCTCTTCCAGTCCTGCCCACTTCAATAATCTGCTCCCTCCCTCTCAGTTTTGGTAGGTGGTAATCGGTTCCCTTGAGGCCTGTGTGTTACTTACTCCTTGGAAGGAGAGTCGCCATTCCACTACTGTTCTTTGTGTGGGAGATACATCAGTGAAAACACACCGTCATCAAGCACAAAATATTCTAGTGAGGGTCTGATAAGAATACAGTGGGAGTAGTAAAACATAGTATGTTCTGCAGGGGAATTAAAAGTGTGTGGCTGAGATACATCAAGCAGAAAAGGGAAGTTGACATGTAATCAGCTAATGGGCAAGTCATATGTGGGGAAGCAGGCATCCACACTGGTGTGATGTAATCAGTCAGACAACACTAAGCAACAAAAAAAAATAAAACCAGAACAAACAAATATGCTGAAGAGGAAGGAATTGATAAATATGTTGTGCATACATTTTATATTTGTACAAATCAGTCAAATCTGTGATTAAGCTTATTAACTTTGCATAATATAACAATGTTTAGTTGTGGGAAATTCCCACGCTACATACAGAAGTCGTTTTATGTCAACACTGTGACAACTGATAACAGGTTGGAGTTTGACTGAGAACACAAAGAAGTGTCTTTTAAGATTTCAAAAGTAAATTCAACTTTGAATAAAAACGCCCGGTCAGCGGTTTGACGGGATAAATACTTCTTGCTGCTGTGTACACGCAAACCCCCGGTCAGCTCTGCTAGTTTTGCTTCACTGAGCTTATTTTCAGGACCCAGCATACAAATAATTTAACATTATTTATGATCATGAGACCAAACAGAGGCAGAACAACATCAACAATGACAAAAAACATCAAATATTACACACTACAGCTTAAAAATTATAAGAGGCTAAAAATTTGACTTAGTCATCTTGAATGTGCTGATTTGGTTCTTTCAGTAACTTATACAACCATTGTTTACTGATCAAACTGAAGTCGAGGTGAGATAAACTCTGAAAAGATTTGAGGCAGACATGAATTGCTCTCATCAGTAAAACAGAAATCGACTAGTTGTTAGTGTACTGTCTTTTCCTTTTACCATTCATGTGTAGGAAAAGCAGCAAAAAGCTATGCAGAACGATTAATTAATGTCGTCTTTGTTTGCTTTTAAAAGAAATACCAAAAAGTGGGAAAGACAAGCGTCATGGGTGGCCATAAGAACTTGAGTGGCAAGCTCCGCCAAGTTATTTGAGATCGGGCGACAAGAAAAAAAGAAGCTCGGCGCTGACAAATTATCTCAATGTTTTTAACAATTATTTGTGATGTAAACATGTCAAATCCATGACAGAGGCCTGTATTATACTCAGCACCTTAATCTTACATCTCGTTCAGTGTTTTAACTTTTCTCGTGTGAGGTCTGAATTTGCAGCCACGGTGTCACTACCTACCATCACTGCCCATTTCCTGTCCTATGTTAAGCTTCTTAATTACTGTTGCATCATTAGCATAGCCCCCACAAGGAAATGGGTTCAATCTCTGGCCAAAATCTCACAGGGGAATTAAAAAGGCGGGCTCATAGTCGGCTCAATGTAACATTTAAAGTGATAGTGTAGTGTAACTGATGTTGACTTTGAAATTCTGAATGACTGAGTCCTTCCTGGATTTTGAGGCCTGTTTTGTGATTTTTGCAAACAAAATACCTCAATTCATTGTGGCTTTTCCAAAAAGCAAGCAAAAGGTCAAAAGCAACAACGTCTAGATTGTTTCCATGTAATGTAAGTTAAAAAAGCCAACACCACAACTGAGAAACATATATGCAACTTCATAGCTCTAGATCTTCAATAAAAATTATTTAAATGAAAATACAACTTGTTAAAATTTACATCGTTACATCTTGTAATGATTAGAAATATGTTAAGTGTCTGATTCCCTGCTCCAAGTGCCATCTTTCTATCCGTCTCCCTCCCTACCTCTAATGGTTGAGCACTGGCAGCGTTAACATGTAGTTTCAGTTACAAATATGAATGTAACAGACAGAGAAAGGAGCAGCTGAACACAACATGTCCTGGTGTAAACTTTCTTGTCCAGTCCTGCCACCAACGTTTTGGTCTTTATGCACATTGACTGTCACTATGATTCTGCCTTGTAGAAAACTACGGTGATCAGTCAAAACTGTGGAAAAGTTGCATTGGCAGGACAAAAAAATGCAAGGAAACTGGTTGAAATTCAGTTAATTGTTGTTTTTGCAACATCACAAATTCCCCGAGGGACTGTTTTCTCCACTTGACTTACCCTTGGTTGAGGTCATTCTCTGTATTGTCCAACCATAATCGAACTGCGACTGCGTTGCCTTCTCGGCACTGCGTAAAGATGTCATCCATTTTAGCTGTGGTGGTTTTCCTCTGAAAGGTGGCCCCACCTCAGAGTGGACCCAGAACTAAACTGTAGTGAGAGGCCGGCCCAAAGGGTTCAGCAAAGTCCTGGCCAGCATCAGTCCCTCATCTGGGACAGAGAGGGTCAGAGATGCTCAACAGCTCTACAACAAAGCTGAAGAAAAAAGGAAGGCCAACAAAAAGGTTGCTATGAAAAACACTTTTCCCATACAGGTACATGATCAGTCACATTTATGAAAGCAGTAACTCTTTTTACTGTAACAGTCAGTATATATTCTTTCATATGCTGCCCTGTTTTGCAAAGCCCACAAGGGAAGAGAACAACAAGTATTGAGCAATTTTACCCACCTCTGTCATAGTGGGTGGGTATTCAGATTACAGCATTGTGACTCACAACGCTTGGCTGCGACTTGCACCCTGTGTGAGCACCACACTAGAAACATATTTCTGTGCAGTGTGTCGTGTCAATTTCTGCATTCTTGTAAATGAATATAAGACGAAGCCATTATTTGATTAGCTGACTGGCTTGCCACCAGACTATTACTATATTAATTCAATGCATGGTTATGTCATTTAAAAGCAGATACATCAAAAAAATGAACTACGCTCTGCTTCTCATCTGTGAGAATTTTACTGCCTGTCTTGTGTGACATTAGTTCACATATTTGTGGGTTGAGACAAAATAAGCAATTTGAATACATCACTATCTCAATTCTGACAACAAGATCTGACTTTACAATAAGCATTAATACGTAAATTATTTTGTTCATTCTCATGTATTTTCATCATTTTTAATTTTCATCCATTGTATGTATACTACTTTTTATAAAGAAATGTGTATTTACCATGATCCAGTGGATCTCAAGTTTTTTTAAGACAATGTTGAGCTTGCAAAGTAACACACTATTATCACCAACATTAAAACACAGTGGTGTAAACAGGCCAAGTAAAGTCAGCTGCTGGCTTTCACAGGAGGCAGATTTATTCCCAATAAGATAATGTGCTCTCTCATCATCCTCCTCTTCCTCACACATACTTCAGACACTGGTATAGTGAAATTAGATTAAGATGGAGCTTTACTCTAACCACATACCCTGGTTTATACAGTAAAACAGTATTTCTGATTCTAGCACAGTGTGAGAAACATGGCCGTTAATTGGTTTTAATAGTAAAGCACTCTGTAACATTGTTTAAAAGTTAAGAAATAAATGACTAGATAAACAAAGACAAAATAACGGATAAAACAAAATAAAAAAAAGTGGATACTATATCTATTTTAACAGAAATGTCTATTATAGTGTAAGCTATAGACTACAGTGTGTATATAATATACATCCATCATATTTCACACATAATTAAGTTATTTGTTAACTACATTAAAAAGGCAATTACAACAAAGTTCTTAAAAGTAGTGTCGCTGTCAGATACGGCAAAAGACAAAATGACATCAGCAAAAACATGATGAAAAATCCATGAAATATGATTATTAAATCTAGGGATGGGATGATACCACTTATTTATGTCCAATATCAATACCAACATCACAAACTTATGAACTATTAAAGTGTTAACATCAAATTTGTGCTGAGTCATTCCAAAAACGTCATTCTCCAACTGTGCAACAAATATTGTTCTCCCCAAGAAAGAAGAAATGAAAAGCCAAAATATGACTCAGCTAAAATGCTTTTGCTGATTTTTTATTTACATGTTTACAGTTATAGTGAAGCATGCAGTAAATGATTTTTAAAATCATGTCAGATTTCACATTTTTACCTGTCTGATATCTGATAGTGTTTTTTTTTTACCAGTATCTGACTGATACCAATATTGACCAATATCGATTCCCATCCCTAATTAAAACTTGATTTTAACATTCATTTCATAAATTTTATGTTTGATTAAAGTTTTTTTTTAAACTACAGGCTTAATTCACATACCATTAATCCACAGTTAACACGAAAAAAATGAGGGTTTTGGTTTGACTTTATTCTTAATCTTCAATAAATGAACTCGCGGCCATTCAGTCTTTTGCCATAATTAAATCAGCAGTCTGACTAGCTGCACTGCTAACCCGGCTAACACAGGGTTATAATAAGTTAGCTGGTTTGCCTTCCAACTCCTGACAAGTACAACAAGTTTGCTCCCACTAAAGCAGATTAGAAAAAATATTTAAAGTTATATATATTTATATATAAACCCACGATAATCTCCCGACTGACTACGTGAACCAGAGGCAGGTTTCTGCTAACAAGCTAACCCACTAATGAGACACCGCGGACCGTCGTGTGTCTCTCGTTTGACGCTGAATGACTGAAAGTGACACAAAAAATACTTATTTACTGCTTTGAAGCTGCTCAAACGGAATCATAACGGACAATCCTACCTGGTGTGTTAGCCCGTTTGTGTGTAATGACAGTTCAGAGGAACATAAAGTTAGTAGCTGCGGGGTATCTTGTCTCCAGCGGGTTGAATGCAGGGGGGAACGTCCACACCCTCATCGCCGCCGTGACGACGTCACAGGGCCCGCAGCTGGAGCGACTACTGCCCTCTACAGGTCACACAGAGAACAGCAGAGACTCTAAATACACGTCGCCTCGGGTTATATATATTTTTTCAAATCATCAAAGTAGATGTTTGATTTTATTTTTGAAACGACCCGATGAAGTTTTAGAGTCATAATATTTATTATAAATATTTGATCCCAAAAATGTGTGGAGAACCAAAAAAAAGTGCCCAAACTAAAAATAAATATACACATACATGTATGTAGAAATACAGACATTAATAAATAATCAGGTATAAATAAATAAAATACTTAATGCAGGGACATATACATTAATGAAGAAATATTATTCTTAGACTAAATTACCTTTTCATCACCAAACTGTAACTTTAATTCTATTTTTTATTATGGGTTTTAAGTTTATGATCATTTGCTCATTTAATTGAATAATCGCTTGGTCCATAAAATGAAAGAAAATGTTGAAAAATGTTGATGCTGTTTTTCACACCTGATAATTATGATGTTCTCAAATGTCTCGCTTTGTCCACAAACCAAAGGTATTCAGTTTTAATGATTTCTTTGTTATATGCAGCAAAGGAATCATTAACATTCACATTTAAGAGGCTGAAAAAATGGAACACTTGTTTTAATTCTTTGAAAAAAACACTCAAATCAATTAATCGATTATCAGAAAAGTTGATGATTAATTTAGTAATTATGATTACTAATCGATTAATTTGCATCAAATTCCTAATTTGTGAAATGATAAAATATAATAATTACAGCATAGTTACATCTTTATAACACAGTTTCTGTTCAGGATTCTGTACACACATTCACACATTCGATTTATAATTCAGTTAGATTTATTGTCATACAACTCGTACTCATCTGCTAATCTCCTGTTTTCCTTAATCCCATTCCTTATTTTCTTTCCTGCGTATTATTTTAATTCTGCCGGAGCAAATGTAACGCACCTAATCCCCCTTCGGGATCAAAAAAAGTGTCTCGATTCGGACTTTAACTACAATAGCTGACACAGCAAAGGAAAACTTCATTTCCCATAACCCCCCGTGTGCTTACGTCATCAACCTGCGCCCGTGTCCGCGTCTGTTTTCCTGCCTCCAACTTCAGCCACGAGAAACTCAACGTGGTCCTCGATTTTTTACGAACAAACGGTTGCGGCTGTGAAATTAAGATTAACGTTTATTTGACGAAACGTTTGTGTGTGGAAAAGGCAGCTGGACCAGGGGAACAGGTAACCAACGAGTGACTGACTTTACGGCAGTTAACAGCGCGACGATGCTCTGTTTTCGGGCAGATTCAGCTGTGGATTTAACAAATGTGTGTGTTTGTTTTTTTCCCCACAGTGTGGTCAGGGGAATCATGTTTAATGAGGATGAAGACTGGAGTGATGAAGAGGACGCTCAAACTCTGAGCAAATCTGTCTTCACCAAGACTCAAAGGGCGAACAAAAGCTCTCAAGTCAAGGTAAAAGTCATTTAAAGGACGTTTACCTGATGCAAACACCTGCATTTTGCGTCATGTCACTGTAATAGTAGCAGGAGTACTTTTTTTATTCACTCGCATAGATACAAACAGCACAGACAAAGTCAAATAATGACACACAACAGAAGCAAATTGCACTTATGTGTGTGATAAATCCTTTTACATTTGTGCCTCAAAGCTATTTATTAATCAAATGTCAGGTGTACTTTCTTTAATTCATACAGTATTTAATTCATGCAATATCCCATATTGTGTTGTTAATTTAAAGAATCTGTGAAATCATATTTGCTTTTTTTTGTCTGGAGATCATTTCTATTAGCTTTAAACATCATCTGCATTATTTTGAAGAAAACCAAATCCTCAAATTTCAAACTGTAGAAATCTATAAAGACTAGATTTGCAATGTCACATTAAGCAGACATTTTAATCAAATTTAACCTACTTTGTTGAAAATTGAGCTCAGTATGGTGTTGACACCTGTAATCCCTCACAAGATGGACCTCAGTTAATACAGTATTTCCCTGTCACTCAATGATGGGGCATATATTTAATGTCTAGTTTTGATCAATACATGAATTATTGAGTCTACTAATCAACAGAAAGCACATCTTTTTTCTTACAGTGAAGAGTGACATCATCAAAATGTCTCATATCCCAAAGATTTTTAGATTACAATGATGGTTGATGAAGAAAAGCAGCAACTCGTGTAATTTCACCTGCTACAATCACATAGTATTTGACATTATTTCACATTTTTGACTTGAAATTGAATAATTGATGACTGGATTATTTTTTTAAAATAGTTAATCTCATTCTCCTGTCACTGAATCAATTACACGATTAACACATGCAGCACAAACCCATTTTTTTTGTATCTTGATTTCTGATTTGTTTGTTTGGATAAATTGGCAGTGACCCAGATAAAGGACATGAACAAATTGACAATCTATGAGGATTTTAAGTACTAATCTTCAGTTATTTTCTGGAAAAAAATTTGAATAAAAAAACGCCACCTGCACGTATTGACTTATTGCTTAAACTTAATATGCTTTCTTGATCATTTCAAGGTTGTTGGTAAGAAGAGCCTGCTGCGAACTCTGCAGACTTTGGGATCAGTACCAGAGTGGAAGAGCAACAACCAGGAGCAGCAAAACAGTGACAGTGAGACAGAAGCAGCTCCGTCACACACCAAGAAAAAGAAGAAGAGAAGGAAAAACAGAAAACATGCAAAGACATCGGAGGAGCAGCAAGAAAATGGTGACCTAGACAAAGTTTGTGAGTGACAAATTAAAGGCATGACGTCATTTTCATACACAGCACATTTTAGAAAAATAGAAAAATGTCAGTGTGCAATTTAATCATGTTTTTTTTTTCCTCTTGCAGTGGCCAAGAAACTAAAACCCACATCTGCAGGCAAGACAAAGGACAAAGGAATTACAAAATGTGCAAAGACAAACTTAAATCAACCACAGAACACTGAAAAACTGAGTAGACAACAATGGAAAAACAAAATGAAGAACAAAAGGAAATGTAAAAATAAATACCGTCCGAATGATCCTGAGGTGGGGGAGAATAAAACAGAACATGTAAAGAAACACAAGCTGGAGAAAGACGTAAAAACAGAATCACTTAGCAACGAGAAAAGCCAAAAAAACAGTCAGACTGCAGCACCTAAAAAGAAAAATGTCACGGAGCGTAAAGTACAGAAGAGGAAGAAGACTGAAGAGGACACTGACATATCACGTTTACCAGAAATACAAACACTGAAAGAGGAAAAACTGTTCACTCAAACAGAGGAAAGCTGTGAAAACACTACGATCACAGATGATCAGCAGCAGCTGCCCGTGAAAAAGCTGAAGACCGAGCTGAGCAAAGGCCAGATTTTAAAACGAGAGAAGCTGCGGAAGATGCTCCAACGGAAAGATACGGAGCAGGAAGAGAGAACTGTGGAGCACAAAGAAGAGCTTTGGGCTCCAGCTGCAGCAACAGCAGCAGAGGTGAAGCTGGACCGCTCCGCCTCCCTCCGGTCCCGCATGGAGCAGCGCTTGGATTCGGCTCGTTTCCGCTACATTAATGAACTTTTGTACAGCACGACCAGCGGCGAGGCCAGGCGCATGTTCAAACAGGATCCACAAGCCTTCTGGGTCTATCACAGAGGATACACTGCTCAGGTTCAGCGGTGGCCCAGTAATCCAGTGGACGCCATCGTCTCTTACATCCGACAAAAGTGAGTCACCTTCCCTTCAGTGCTGTTAACGGCATTTTACATTTTGACTGTATATTTCAGAATTCGGGGGGTGTGGTCCCCGGCCCCCTTAGTCTTCATGCAGGTGTGTCCCTGGGCAAAAGATGTATGCTAAGTTCCATTTGTAGCTGAAGCTCATATTTTTTTTTACTTGGAGTTCAGGATAAGTGTACTCCTGGTGCTGGACCCAAGGATTAAAATCTGTGTGAAACCATCAGAGTGTGACCTATTCAAAAAGAATAGAATGGAAGCAGCTGAAAACAAAAACAAAGCATTTGTGATTTTGTAAGATTCCCCCATTCATTGCAAAAATCAATGGACAGTGAATACAGAAACTTCTGTATGACCAAAGGATTTTCAGCAGCTTTAAGTGTTTTTAAAACAATATTTAATATGTTAAATGCACCAACCTGATCGTGATTTTACATTATAATTCAGTCAACCACTCGGTAAACAAATTTTCACTGATACAGTCCTTCACTCTTTCTCTCTCTCAGGTGCATGTAAAACCTCAGTAAAATGATTCTGCATCACCTCAACATCTGCACAGTTTAACAACGTATGAATAATAAAGGGTCACACCCGGTCCAAAAACATGCAGAAGTTAAGTGAACACTGAATTGGCCGTAGGTGTGAATGTGAGAGTGAACGGTTGTTTATCTCTGTGTGTTTGCTCTGTGATTTTCTCCCAGCTCCCCCGTGACCCTCAAGTGGAGAATAAAGCCGTAGAAAATGAATGGATGAATATGGAATGTGGTGATTTTATTTGCTTTAGGAGATTTACTGAATTTACTTCTGTGCATTGATTAATGCAACAATAAAAAAAAACATTATTACATTTGAGTATTGTATCAGCCTTATTCCAGCTTATGGGAAGCCCTGTCTCTTTACATCTTCAGAGAAGAAAAAGAAGAAGATATTTCACATGTCTTTGAGGCAGGTTGTTGTGTTGTTGCTGCTGTAAACAACTGTGAATACTTTGTTTACTCTGCTGTGACAGCGAGGACTGGAGCCTTGCAAGAGATGATTACTGCACTGCGGGTGTTTAAATGAGACTTTAGCTAACTGCTGTGAGAATATGACCTTGTAAGTATCAGCAGTTTGGGGGGAAGATGAAATATTTTGAGGCAAAATTGTTTGTCCATGGTTGTGTGAACTTTATATCTGCCTTGTTTCTCGCTTCGATTGTAACTTATATGTAATTTAAAGGTAAAATGTACCCTCCCTGTGTGACATCCTGTGATTTTAAACACATGCATAATTTATTTCAGGCCGTCCTCTCTGGTGGTTGCAGACTTTGGCTGCGGTGACTGTAAAATAGCTCGCAGCGTGAAGAACAAAGTGCACAGCTTCGACCTGGCTTCTACCTGTGAGCTCGTTACAGTCTGTGACATGGCCAGCGTGAGTATAGTTTTTGTGTTTGCTAATAACTGCATATTTTTCTTTTTTGTGATTGTTCTGAAATAAAAACATTCTGTCTGTCCAGGTGCCGCTCGCTGACCGCTCTGTGGACATCGCAGTGTTCTGTCTGTCCCTCATGGGAACCAACCTGGCAGATTTTTTAGCAGAGGCCAATCGAGTCTTAAAGATGAGGTGATAAATTAACCAGTTCATCGCGTGTGTAACTGTTTGTTGACTGATTGGAACAACCTCACTGTTGCATTTTACTGCTGTTTTCATATGATTTATTATGTGACTGTTTTTCTCGTTGATTTCTATCCTGTCTTTTTGTGTGGTGACCTGAAAGGTGCCCATAAATAAAATGTATTATTATTATTGTTATAATCACAGGGGTGTGCTCAAAATAGCAGAAGTGGCGAGTAGATTTGACAACGTGAGGAGCTTCATCACTGCACTGGCAAATCTGGGATTCAAGTTGATTTCTAAGGTGAGAGGACGTTCTTATTTATCACCTTCCTTACTATGCTGTTTGAATTGTGTTGTCTGAAATGTTTATATGGGGACCCACTTTTAAAGATCGAGGCCCAGATTTCAATATCAGCACATAATTGTGACTTATTTACAGACATGTCTGTAACACCATTTTAATATTAGTAAAATGAATAATCTGGAAGAGACATTTTGGCGCATGTTATTTATGACTTATACACATAAATCTTAACTAATAGTTTGGGAAAATTAAGAAAAACTTGTTTGGACACCAAAAAAAAAAAAATCTCCCCTGACGCATCTGTGGGTCTCGACCCAGTTTTTGGGACTCACTGGTTCAAATAATTAGCCTAAGTTAGTACATGCATTAAAAGCACAGTATGTAATATCTGTCTCTAGGAGTCAAAACAGTAACAAAGACCTAATTTAATGACGTTGAGAAGCAGTTTGGAATCACTGGATTTGTGGTCTTGTCTCGTTTTTTTTCCCCCTATGCTTAAATGTCGTAATCCATTTACAAATGCACGATATAATTAATAAACTAAAGACAACACAGTGGCTACCAAATACATTCTTCCTCACTCTTGTGTTTTCATGGAGAGTTTTCCCTGGAATTCATCGCAGAAATGTTGATGCAATTAAAAGGCGACCAAAATTAAACAATCCATTACCTTGAATAAAAATACAGATTTGTGTGGATTTTTAAAAGTGTTAAACATTTTTGGCTAATGAAATTACACTACTCAACAAAATATAACATGAATCTCATTGTTCTTTTGTTTAAATGCCGAAATGTTACATATTATACCATTTTAAATACTGTGTGAAGTTGGAGTTAAAGTAATTTTAGCCTCAAGTCAAACATGTCACACTGTCACTGCTCAGTCTTTTAGCACTAACATCCTGGAACTCCACTGCCAAATTACTCTGTATGTTTCCTTGCACACGTAAGCACAAGTACGGTTGTAGCTCAAACATAGCTTGTCCCAGTTAACAAAGGCAATTAGGCATTATGTAAACGATTTCTTCACATTCATAAAATATGCTGTTTAGCTTCTAAGCTGATCATTAAATTTGAATAATTATGCAATTCACTAATACTTAAATGATAAAATACATTATTAAATGGAAAATTTGACTTGTTTATTACCAATAACAAAAACAGACCAGGTTTAGTATCTTGGTGTTTTAAAATAAACACATTTTACAAGTTTGTTTCCTGAAGTTCAGTCTTGTTTAAACCACACTGTTTTCATTGTGAGTACAGGTATCATAATATCTGTTTGCAGGAGTTGGTATTTTGCAGCTACATCTTTTTTTGTGGCTGTGGTCAGGAAACCTCAGGTAGAGCAGAACACTCGGTAAACAGGTTTATGGTTTTGAAGACAGAAATGAAGACACTGGTAAATGCACCGAAGAACAACGAACATAAAAACAGCTCAACCTGAACATGAATTCAGACAAAACAATGACAAATTGGAAATAAAGTGATGAGTGGACTTTCAAATTAAAGTGTACAGTCAATAATACAAAAATATGAGTCGTACATAAAAAATTAAAATAAAGTGGTTTTACTTGCCAGTTACTTTAATTTCTCTTCTAGTTTTAACTTAAACAGCTCCATGAAGTTGAAATTGGGATGTTGTAGACTCAACTGCACTCATTCAGTGATTAATCACATGTAAATAATGATTTGTTTTTTCCTTCTCCTCCTTTAGGATACAGAAAATACTCATTTCTACTCATTTGAATTCGAGAAGATAGGAAGCGCGCCAGAAAATATCAAGAAATTTGGACTTGTGTTGAAGCCCTGTGTGTACAAGAAAAGATGAGGCTGTTGGAGAAACAGAAAATGTATATAATTCTTCCCACATATTATATCTAAGTATATATTCTTGGATTGTCTTTTTTTATCTTTGTTTATCTTTTAAAGCAGCACAAATTTGTACATCTTAATTTAAATATTCCCGAGGTAAATTGTTTGCTCACTGATTTCAACATGGTTCAAGTTAATTGCTGATTTAAAAGTAAAAATGTATATGCAGCAAGTGGCTACATGTCGCACTGTTTATCACCTAATTCAGGCAATTAAATAAGAAGGAAAGTTAGGAAAATGTTAGGAAAGTTTTGTTTAAAAATGTGTTGCTTAATGATGCAATATACACACTTTTTTTTTTAAAACTAACCTTTGTACATTTAACAATTTTATGTAGTCATAACAAAAAGTTTTATATTACATGAAGAAAGTGCTAAATATTAGGTGATTAAAACCTGTTTCACCCTGCTGCATTTCTAATCATTTCCCACAAGGGGGCGTAAAAACACAGCAAGCTGACTCCAGCCTGTAGTTGTTAGGGTAAACAGCACAGCACAGAGGAAAAGAGATTAATAAAGTAATGATTTTATTGACAGTTACCTGAGAATACAATATGCACAACAATGGGAAATTCAAGTAGCATAAAAAAGTGCCAAAAAATAATGCCTTTTAAATCATCAGTCAAAATGAAAACTTCATGACAGAACACGAAACAACAAAAATGCATTGAATTCACAGGCTTTGTTTCTCTGAGAACAAACCCTCGTATCTAGTTGGTGCAGTCTGTTAAGCTGAAGGTTCACAAACCCTCGTCATCTTCACACCGTGCTCTTCACATCGATGACAATGGAGTAGCTGAGCAGCTGAGCATATTCCTTACTTTCATTTTCCATCACTGCTGGTTTCTTCAGCTCAGGAGAACGGGGCTCCTGCATCTGACTCGTCAAAGCTGAGAGAGACCCACGCTTCTGAAATTTCGAGAAGAGTGCATCAGGGAGAAATGAAGGACACAAGTGGAACTGCAACCTGATTTGCTGAACTTATGTGCTTATTTTGTTTATCTTTTTGTTTTAGTCATCTATCTGTGACCTTTTCCTGCTGTAACAAGTGAATATTCCACAACCAACAGTCTTATATGACCCTAAAATGTACAGTGTCTAGTCTCGTCTAATTAGTGACATCTAGTGGTGAGGCTGTAGATTGCAACAAATCTCTTTACCTCTTACCACCGGCCAGAAACTGTGGCTACTTTTTGTTGAAAAACCCTCGCCTGAAAACCCAGGAAACAGCCTCCATAACAGAAAGTAGCTACACTTTTGCAAATGCCCAGAATAAATTGGATTCTCGGTAACCACACCCCTCCCTCTCGCAAGTGCATCTCCTATGGCGGTGCAAAATGGCTGCTTCCATAAAACAAGGCCCTTGTCCTTAAAGTACAAGTAAACTGCTTTTTGTTAAGGGTAGAAAAAAAACCCAAAAAAATGTATTTTTAATAAATAAAACACCTTTACAAATACACTTATTTATTCATTCAATTTCTGCCCACACATTTTTAAACTGCAAAATTTAATGTTCATGAGATTTAAACTTACCTTATTTTGCTTCCCGTTGTTTCTCGTGCTGTAAAACAAAAGGGAAGATTTGTACAAGTCACTAGAATCGTCCAGATTAGAATTTCTTTGAGCTTGTAGTGTGAATATCACCAACTAGATGGCAGTGTGGCCTAATCTGATAATCTGAGAGAACAAGTTGCAGGTGTCAGCTTATCGATGGAGACGAGTGGAAACCTGAGTCCTCGTCATTGGCCTCTGGTGTCAGAAGCAGCAGCTCGTTTTGCACATTATGACCCTGTTGACAAGAACGCAGCGAGGAGGAGCGTTTGCCCACTATACGTGACCCTGCTGCTGCTGGACAGGGGGAGGTGGAGGGGGTTTACATTAGTCCCAGAATAGCTTTTCTCCCTGGGAGTCATGTTTTCTTGTGTACGCTGGTTGTACGCTCTGAGGCTGACCTTCCCAAATTAGCCTGACAGGACCCTCCCACTGGCGCTCAGGGATAATGGGACTGAGGCTCTGTCAACCGATGGCACCTTGACCAAATGTTCTGACCACAGAGGCAGGCCCATTGAGGAAGCCTCTGCACAGTCTCAGCTTCATTCACCACAGAGTTGCCTGATCTGATCCATTCTTGACTTGACATACTTAAAGAAAAGTTCAGATTTGGCAGTGAGCGTGGAGACGTGGATAGTTACGCAGACAGAACCCATAAACGGCTGGAGGACTGTGACACATATCCCACATCACTTGTAAAAGACGAGTGACTCACTCTTTTTTTTTCCTCCAGCAGCAATAAGATTAAGAGATGGATTTGTGGATCTTTATTTTCCCCTTCTTTGATGAATGACAGCTCAGATTTCATTATACTAATGTGGACTTTTTGAACCTTTTTACCTTTGCTTTGGCAGCGCGGCGTTGATGATAATGGACCAACTAACAGCTGCCGGCTGCAGAATTTGCCAGAACTAACACTGCTAAAAGCAAAGCAGGGCGCTGGAGAATAAATCTGTTTTTCAAAACTCACAGGAGGAACATTTTCTACCTGTCTACATGCATGAGCCACAGTGGCAATGGCACCTGTCTGCTCCAGCCACACTGTTTCCTGTTTGTGAATAACTGCACGACATTGGGGTTGTGGCGAGTCTGATTAACGATCCACACATCCTGTTTGTCTCATACAGGTACAGCTCTGGCTTTGCTGTCCTCATTTACCCATCAGCACATTAGGTCGTCACCTGTGACGCCATTTAACTCACCAGCACACCCAGACAGCGACGACAAGGATGAAGATGATGGCCAGGGCTAAAGAGGTGCAAGTCACGGCTACCAATCCTGCAACACAGTTCCAGTGAACAGAGCAAAGATGTTAGTCAGTTGACTCGTGTTGAAAAAGATCACACACTCGCTGCTTGTTAACTTGCCAAAATTCAAAGTTCTTTCTGGTTTTAAAAGATCATATCAACCCAGTCCTGGCTTCTCTGCGTGTCTCCCTAAGTATTTTACAAGTGATTTAATTTTTTTTACTGATCACTTTTAAAGCTTGAACCCCAAACTACATAGCAGATATGCTGACCATATTCGAGCCAGCTCGCAGCCCCAGATCCCTGGTGCCGGTTTGGGTTCTGTTATCTGTCCCAAAGTCCAGGCTGAACTCTGCTTTTTCAGTCAGACTTCGGAACGACTTACCCGAGGAAACAAGGCTCGCAAATTCAGTGAATTCTTTTAAATCACTTGTTAAAACCCGTTTTTACAGACCAGCCTTCACGTGATCTTTCATCTTTCATCTTTTTATTTTAGTGGTTTTTTTTGTGAATTTTATATTGAAATTTGTTGATACCAGAGGTCAGAGGAGACTGAACTTACTGGTCTGCGATGACAGCAAAGTAAATGTTACTCAGTTCATCTCAGAACACGCAATACATTAAACTTTGACGCAGATGGTAAAGTAACCAGCAAGCATATACCCCGGCCTGTTGGTGTAGAATTTCTCAAGAAAAACATTGCAGTCTCTTTACTGGAAAATCCAAAATGGCAGACACTCACCAAAGACTTCGCTCTCGCTCATGACCTCCACTTGAATCTTGACTGTGGCTGCGTGGTGATAGAAGGATGCACAGCAGGTGTACAGGCCTCCATCTGCCTCTGTGATTTCCGACTGGAAGACCATTTCAAGCCCTTCCATGTGGACGAAGGAGCCGTCGCTCCTGAAACATGAGCGTGACTGTTAAATTAATTTGTCCTTGAAGGAAAAAAAAAAGGTCTGACATTTTTGTGAAATATACTTATTTGCTTTGTTGCCAAGAAAAGGTGCAAAGAAGATTGATACCACTCTTTATTGCTGCACCCGGCAAAGAAATATTCCTGCATATAAATCCACATAAAACCACAAATTGCCATTTTTATGTCCCTTTTTGTACAAAATAAACAGCCACGAGTGTGTCTGAGGTACCTGCAGGAAAATTTTGTTACCTTTGGACAAAGCTATGCTAGTCTTTGAGATATACAATTAACGTATTTGATGTTATTAAGCATTAATAACATGCAAACAATCCACTTTATAGATTTGAATCTTAATTTTAGCAGTGGAACGAGTGAACTTTGTGCAGAACACTTAAAAGGTGCTGCCTCGTGATGAACACAGCGATACACCACCTCGTACAGCTGAGGTCATACTGTGGCACGTTGCCTTCGATTCGCAGCAGTATTCTCTGGTTGTGATGATTTTCCTGGAGAGTCAATCTGTGTATGACGGCTGCATCACTGTAGCGGTTCCTCAGAGGAGTCGTGTGGTTCAGGACTCTCACAGCAGAGATATCTGCAGAAAAAAGTCAGTTCAACTGTGAAAATGAACCTTGTGTGGACCAGTGTGTGACATTTAGGAGAGTTTATTGGCATAAATTAAATATACTACTGAAAACTACTTAAATGCTCTAAAATAAATATAATTTGGTTTTCGAAGCCTTAGAAATTGCTTTAATGAGGCCGTTATCTTGCACCTCGATGTTTTGTGCAGTTTTGTGTTTCCTTGCGATGCAAACCAATAAAACAGACATCTTTTATGGTATACAAGAGCAGTTACCTCTCCTTTATAAGGTCCAGAGTGTAAGAATTAGCGACTTCTAATGGGGAGACTGCAGACTACAAGAAATAGAGAACTACTCTCACCCTTTCTGCAGTTCCCTCCTTTGCCTTTGTTGATTTATGCATCAACTTAATGTGGGCAGAGCCATTCTTTTTTGCTTGTGAAGCAAATTTTTACATAAAAAAGTAAAAGTCACGTCTGTTAGGGCAGTACAAGATGGCTGCTTCTATAAAGCAAGGCTCTTGAATGAAGTGCATATAAAAGGCTTTTTCTAAAACAACAAAGTTATTTGTATTTTAAAGCAACTATACACTTTCAAAAACATACTTATGGTTAGAATATTCAATTTCTGCCATTAAACCTTCCTCAATGCTACACACATGACTCTTACTTTGTACATTTGTTTAATATGATTTTATTCTATCTTAAAAACTCACAGTATCTGGGGATATGAATGCTCTTCCTCTCTGTGAACCCATGTTTAAACTGGTAAACACAGGTCAGGTCCTGCCCTTCATGAAGGGCCAAAGGGAACTGATAAGTCAGCCTGGTTTTCAGGGAGTGTCCTTCATACTCCGCATGCAAGGATGTTTGACCTTTGGCATTTTCGGGAAGCACCCAGGCGAGGTTGCTCTCAACGCCTTCCCCTCTGCAGTCACACACTGCCAGCCAGAGATGAGAGTCCTGCTGCCTCACCAGTGACACACTCAGCTGAGGGGCTTCTGACACAAAAATGAGAGGTGACAGGTAGGAGGTGAGCAGCACTGTGAGGCGGTCATAGTATTAAATATTTCGTCGAAAGGAATAAGTGACGCACTCTGTGTGGGGATGTGTATCGTTCGATTCTCTGACGCCCCCATGCTCGGATGCTCGACCGTGCAGGTCAAATTTTGACCGGCGTACACAGAGGACAAGAAGCGCACGGAGCTACGGGCTGAGACCGAACCGTCCGCCTTTACTTCGGTCTCTGAAAGGTCACTGGTGATGCTGTTGTCACTGTTCCCAACATACCAGGTTATTACTGGGGCAGGGGCGGCGCTGTCTGCAGAGCAGTCCACCTGCGTGAACTGTTGGCCGTCTCTCCACTCAGTGCTGGAGTTGACAGTGATGTTAGTGCGAGCTGCATGGGAAAGAGAAGATAAACGACAGGAACGTGAGATAAAACCTATGACACGTTTACATGTGGCCAAATACTGTATGTTCACGGCTCTACACGGAATTATCCAGGGCTTGATTTGTTGAACATACCGCATTGAGGCAGTGTTATGCTTCTGCTCTCTGGCTCCTCAAACGCAGGGTGATTTATCACACACTCTGCAGTGAGCTCCCGAGGCGAGCAGGCAGGGAGAAGAAAAACTCCCCTGACAGAGTGGCTTCCATTATGAGAAGTGAAATTGGACCAAGAGACTCCAGACACACCCTTTGGTAGAAGCCAGGATACGTTGGCTGCAGGAACAGCATCAGCTGCTGAGCACTCAATCACCCTGTGTCCACCTCTATTCTGCAAATCCACTCGTATCCTGGGAGGAACTGAGGAGAAGGTCCCACATTGACGTCACACACGGTGCAGAAGATTCAGGGTGAGGGTAATAACTGCAGCTTCACCTACCGGGCTGAATAACAGGGGGTTGAACTGTGATGTTGAGCTGCACCGTTGCTTTAAGATGGTGATAGGAGACAGCACATTCATACAGTCCAGCGTGCTGCTGCTCCACAGGACCACGAACTATGAGTTTACTGCCAAGCAGTTCCAAACCTTCAGGCAAAGGCCCACAGTCTCTGCAAACACGAGCAGAAAAGAGTCAAGCTTCAGTTTAAATGCGCCTGCTGTCAATCACTTGTGGTCTGGTGCCACCAAATGTGTGACCACATCCTCCAGAAGATATGCAAGTTGTTTGAGTGTATACAGTAGGTTTTTGCATGAAAAAAAAAACATGATTCAGAAGAAAGGATTTGTGTCAGAAAGAGGAAATCTTTTTTCCTACGTTCTCTTGAGAAAAACAATAATATGTAAAAGGAAAAAAAAAAAGCACACAAAGGATCTCGTGTGATCTGGAAAGAAAATCGCTTATTGTTCTAACCAGTGAAGGACAGCATACTAAAAAATGTGAAATTCTGTTTTAAAAGGGTCTGTTCATGGATTTAACGTTACAATTTGGGATAAGATTTAGGCACGTAGCTAAAGTGTGCAAAGGACAGAGAAGGAGGCAGTGATGCAACTTTACTGCTGTAAAGAAGAAGAGGAATGTTGCAATTCATTAGGTTTAAGGACATAAAAGATAGAGTTTGGAAAATAATATTTTGTTTGTTTGTTTTAAGCATCATATCAAGAAAAACTCTCAATGCTACACTTCTCATATTGCAACTTTATAGCGCCTTGCTTTGTGCCTTCTCACTGATGTAATCACCAGTTTCACAGAATCCACACCACAACATTCAAGTCACAATTAGGGTAAAAGTCACTCTATTGCATTTGACTTAAATGTAAGGGATGTAGAGCTGAAATGAAAAAGGTATGTATTTAACCTAGATACTGCAGTAAAGCACTGAAAATGTTACTCAACATAAAAACAATTGGTTCAAGTAACTATTATTAGAATGTGTAGCAGCTGCTGACACAAGGTGTAGGTAAGCATGAGAAACTTAACCACCATCACTTTTTCTCACATCACATTTAAGAAAACCAAAAAAAGTCATAATAAATAAACAAAACTGAGGAAGCAGTGGCAGGTTTTAACACGTTTTAAGTGTTTTTACTTTGTGAACATTCTCTTTAAATGTTGATTTTTGATGTGTGCTTCTTTGTGCCATTTCCCAAATAACTAATATGACAGAGCTTTGTGATATACATGAACAGTAATGGGTATTTGTGAAAAAAGCATTCACAAATAATGTCAGGGTTTATATGCATCTATGCACATACATGGTATTTGTGTACACACCTATATACACTATATATATATATATATATTTAATTTGTTTATTTCAACCCCCTGACATTTTATTTTTAGCATTTAGTTGTTAGACTGTTGTTTGTTACTGTGTCATTTTAAAAATGTCATGATTATTTTCTATTCTTGCTCTTTTAAAGATCTAGTATGTAACACCTTAGAGGGTTTATTGGCAGAAATTAAATATTCTACCCATAATAATGCTTGTTTAGAAGTTATATTTATATATTTATATTTTTATTTATATTTTATATTTATATACTTTAAAAAGAAAAAAAAAATAGGCAGAAAAAGCGTTTTATTAATACTACCACACACCAAGGAAGAAGAAGAGGAAACAGCAGAAAGAGTACGAGAGTTTTGAAAGAGTGTTAACATCCTTTCTGGTTTGTGAAGGCCACCGTAGTTCCCTGACACACTAGGGAAAAGCAATCTGAAGATTCACCATTAGGTGTCACTATTTCTTATACAAGCAACATGATGGGATTCTTCAAATTCTTCTTACTTTTTGCAGGTAACATTGTATCGCGGCACATTCCCGATGACCTCCAGGCCGATAACAATTTCACTCTCTCCCTCCCGCAGCTCGAGGTTTTCAGCTCCTTGAATGATGTCACTGTGGATTTTGGACTCAGAGTTGAGCAAATGAACTCCAGACAAATCTGTGCATGAAAAGGAACATGTGGGATTTCTGTAACTTCGGCCTTACGATGAGCATGAGCATGAGCAGAGCATTTCAAACACCGACAGCACTCGCAGAGAGACGGCAGCGTGACGGCCCGTGTCTCCGAGTGTGTGAATTTGGGATGGTCAAACACACAGGTGACACCGCAGCCCTCGTACGCCGCCACGGCGAGGACGACCGAGCTGCTCTGCGTGTCCCGGTCTGTGCTGTTTTCTCTCTGCGGCTCTTCAACGCAGTTCAAAGACAACCGGATATCAGTGTCGGGTCTCCCTCCAGATGAAATGCACGAGACCACCCACAACTCATTTCCTCCTTTTTGTACCATCTCTGCTTTAATGGTCACATTTGGCCTCACTGCAGAAAGGGGAGAAGAGTTATTCTTTCACGGGGGCTGATGTTTTTTCCAGAAAATTAAAGAGTCAGAGAGCAAGTGAAGTCTCGGGGTGTTTTTGTTGAATAGGAAGCTGGGGCCGGATGAGCTGAATGTTAGCTAAACACGGACCATAAGGGGGCTTCAGCTTGGGTTTTGGATGGAGTGCTGACTTGGGCTTATCACCTGTCCCATCTGTTGGCCCGGGCTGCAGCTGTGAGCAGATGTCTGGCACAGCTGCAGTCCAACCAAAGCTGAGAGAACCACAGGCTTTAAGAGCAGGAATCAACAGAGATCAGAAACTATTATCAAATCCATAAAAAAAAAAAAGAAGCTGTGGTGTCATGTGATTGCCAGCCGTCCGTAATGAGTGAGAAAATTGAGCTAACGGCTCATAATGGCTGAAGAATTTGTCCGATCAAAGCTCCTTAGCGTTAAATATTCCAGCTGTTAACACCGAAAGTTATCCATGTTAGGAAATTAGCTAAGCTGCAGTGATTTACTGCAACGTATCATGTACAAATGAGCCGGATGACCAGGCTTATGATGTTGAGATTGCAATCAACCGCAGTGCTGTGAACATGTATACTGTTTCCACTGCTCTGCCTGAGGAGGTTAAGGCCTTTCAGAATCAATGAGCACAAAATAATATTTGCTTTAAGGATCATCATTCATGTCTTCTGGATCCAGTGGATCAAAATGTAAAAATTACAGGTGCATTTTTATGTATTTTTATTTTTGTATTATTTATTTTGTTTTATGGGACGAGAAGTCGGTGATAAAGAGTAAATTGAAACATTATAAAATAATTGAATTTGGCACATTCATGTATTCATTCAATCAAATAAATTAGATTTAAAAAAGGTTTTCACTGCACTAAAAGCGAGTCAGAGTGCATTGCCACATGAATGCATTAAACTGTACATTGTGATTCATTATCCGTCACTGCAGAGTCATGAAACAAGACTGCGAAAATCTTTGGTGACGCAACTGTGAATCACCTCCCTGGCAACACAAAAGCTAAAACACAACAAAGACACACAAACAACACACACAGCTGTTAAATGTGAGCGCACCGTAGGTTTCCACCCTCACTGTGGTGAGTTTGGGGTTTGGGAGGGTCGGGTGTTGAACGGCACAGGTCACGCTGTCTTCATCTTGAAGGTGCGTGGGGAAGCGGAGGGTGCTGCTCTGGGTGAACGTGCCGTTTGAGTGAGCCGTGATGTTGCTCACGCTCACAGTGAAGAGATGATCTGAGGGAGCGAGGTTGTTGACCAGCCAGGTGATGTGAGGCGCAGGCCTGCCGCCGCCAACAACACATGACACTGACTGGTAGTGAGTGCCGTTCACCGTCTCTGCATTCACTAGGACTTGGATATCAGGCCGAGCTGTGGATTCATAAACAAGTTAATGTCATGTCATCTGTGCACTGGTGTCTCTGGTCAATAGAGGTCATCAACAGGGTTTTTGGCTGCAGTTGTAAGAGATACCAACACATAATCTGATCTGAGTGAGCTGTGCCCAGGTGAAAAACAGATCTAAGCCACTCAACAAAAGAATCATTGAATAAAATCCAAACAAACCTGCCAACGTCTATGATATCATAAGAATATGTTCATCTTGATCTTAGATTACCTTCTCCAACTGGAAATGAAACTCAGGAGTTGTTGATCCACAGCTTCCTCCATCAGTAAGTTCAAATGTGAAAAATTGTGACTCTGTTTTTTGATAATTTACCAAATTTGGCAGCAGTAGACCAGCAGCTCCTGTGTCCACGAGTTAAAAATGCTGATGTTGTCTATGAACTTTGGTACAGGAGAGAGAGCAGTTTATGAAAATCAGTTTCCTGTTGAAAGAACTCTGTCTAACGGTGAGTTAAGGCAGCCAATATTTCTATAATAATGTAGACTTAAAAAGGAGAGGAGCCTATTAAGCGGCTCACAATCTGCTTCTCCATTTGTCTGTGCTAACAGTGAATGAATGACATAATAACACTCACCTACTACAGTGACATATGCTCTGTCTAAGAGAGTCTCCTCCTCGGTTTCAAACTCGCAGATGTATTCGCCCTCTACGGCCACACTGGACACCATCATCTTCACCGTGAGGTTGTTGGCAGAGTCTGGCTCCGAGAGGTCACTGCGGCTGTACAGCTGACCATTGGAAAATCCTGCCAGTTTCTTGGATTTAAGTCTAGAGTTAAATTGCCGGAGCCACTGGGCGCTCTGGACCTCACCCTGACCCTCATATCTACAGCTCAGGTACACGACTTCTCCCAGCACCGCTGTGACGTTGCGCGTTACCTCCACATTTGGCTCCTCGTTGGAACCTGAGACGCAGAAAACCAAAATGTTCAGTCATAATGAGAGGTCAAGAGTTGACCCGAGCAGTTCTGACACTGCAAAGACAAGCAGAGCAGAAATGTCTTGGGGGGGGGAAGGGAAATGTGATTGTTGTTGTTCCTGTGAGGACAGACACCTGGCTGATGGATGTCCATCGTTGTGCCCATGCAAGGCCTTCCTGCTCATTTTATTGTCTTGTACTGGTCAAGTGACACTGCGATGGATGAGGTGAAGTAAACGAATCAGTGGTCATGAGGTTGTCAGTCATTTTATCACAATTAGAAAGTGCCAATAGCGAATCAATGCAAATAAGACGGAATGTGGGGCTAAGGCTTCGAGCTAAAGGCTAATGACATTACACTAATGCAATCAAAGATAGAGATAAATACTTTTATTATGAGTTAACTGGTAACAGGTGAGGGTATGAAAGTCAGGAGGAAATGGAGCCTCCACTTTAATCATTGCAAGCAATGATGGGTCGTGGTTCATCGCAGAGACAGTGTTTCTCAGTGCAAGACTGAAAACAATTTAGATCCATTCAAACACTGGGGCGGGTCCCACAGATGGGTCATGGGAGATATTTTTTGGGTCCCCAAACAAATTTGCTGAATTTTCCCAACCTTTTAGTGCAGACTGATGTGTATGTGTTTTAAATAACATACACACAATGAAGTTTTAACTAACTTACCAAACATCTCCTGGGAATTATTTGTATACCAATTGAAATTGTCATTGAGTTTTACAGATACGGCTGTAAATTTATCACAAAATTATGCACATATGCAATTTTCTCTTGTCAGGACTGATGTTGTGATTTCGATTGTCACCTTTGAAAAGTGGTTCTTTTTATGACACAACAACCTACTAAACCTAAAAACATATCTATTTAGAATATATTTTATTGATTTTATTGCATGTGTTATTCCTATTTCTTATATTTTTGGGGCATTTATGTGTTCATTGAACATGGGAGTGAGCGTAAAAGGGGTAAAGACACTTGGCAAATGATCACAGACGGCACTGAACTGGGGTCACTGAAGAGAGCCTTAGTCCGTGGACCATGAGCCTAGGTCCAAATAAGTCAGTCCACTGACTTGTGTCTCTCTTGGGGCATTCCATTTGTAGTTAGAACTTGGAATTTCCAAGGTGATGAACTTGGATTTCCAACTTGTAAACTCTGAGAAATCGTACTTGTATTTCTATGTATTTTACACTAAATTAGTTGCATACATAGTAACTGTAGACATGTTGCTACGCTGTCTGTGTGCATAAAATACCATGTAAAGCGTTTGTTATTGATTGGTATTGCTAACAACGACGAGCCCAAGAATTATTTGCATGTCTGACTTTGGAATTGGAACATGTTGATGTAAATGGAATGCAGCATCTGTGCTCATTTGTTAAGGAGGCCAGGACAGAAAGAATATTCTAAACAGCCTGCAAATTAAACTCAAACTATTTTTCAAGCAATTCAGACTATTTCAGCTTTAATAAAAGGGGGAAATTAAAGGGGGAATTGGAATTATTAATGATAAAAACACCATAGCACTTAAAATTGAACTTAAAAAAACATTGATCTGAAAAAGATGCAAGTGATTTAAATTAAAACCCTCTAGGCTCAACAGGAACTGAACTTTTCTCATACACATTGGCACTTAATAAAGTGTCTTGTCCTCTCCTGTGTATATTTAAGAGAGCGGTCCAAAAGTTACATCCTGATCTATATCCAGACTCCAGCGACCTCTTCCCTCTCCACACAATGAGAAATCAGCCACGATTAGAGAAGGCCTCTGAGAAGAGGACATTTAATAGAAGCTGACAGGTTTTAGCACTTGCAGAAGGGACAGTGTGCAGACTCTGGTGCATACCAAGTCCTGTTGACTCTGCTGACTTCATCAAAGTGCACACGAGGACACAGTTTGCTCCATCAGCCACTCAAAGCCAAGACCTTCAATTCAGCTTTAGATGCATGATGAGCAAAAAAAAAAAAAAAAGAAAAGGTGACAGCTTGCTGCGACACTGCTTCATGATCATATACAGCCAGCTGCTGCAGCCTGAATTAAACCATATGGATCAAACATGGTTAAAAGTGAAACACTGTTCCTTTTTACTGACTGAAAATGGAAAAAAAAATGCAGAGCCTTTAAGGACACAGAGGGAGAGAAATAAATATGCTCTATCAGTTCAATTATACCTAGTGGGTTCATACTTCATTTGCCCTTGCAGGTTATTGCCAAAATAAATGTCAGCCAAGCTTGGAAAAAAAGGCACACCTTAAGGATACGAGCACAGTAATAACAGAGTAAAAAATATATATATCATACATTCATGCACTGCATCATATTTCCTGACCCTCAGGCTTTTCTTTTTCCTTGCCAAACACAGCAGCCAGCACAGACACTCAAACACTTTGCTCTGCCGACTGGGGATGTGGTAAACAAATAAGAGCTCCGACTTAGACACAAAAGCAGCTTTTTCACACATTTCAACTTTCATCTCCAGCTGGAAGTCCCAGTGACTCTGCAGAAAGACAGAAACTAAACAGTCGGATCATTTGAGTGTGAAGTCTAACCTGCAGAAGTTTTCCTCCCGTTTAACAAAGAAAGAAAGAAAAAAAAACATAACAACACTCATATATTAGCTTTAAAAGGCTATAAATGAGTTAATGTGGTTTTTAGGTGACGCTGCTGATCAATAACAGTAAACTGAGAGCCAGAGTAACCAACATACAATCGGTAATAAATTTCCAAACTATGTAGTAATTATTGAGTTTTTTAAAGATGCATCCAGTGTGTGGCTTTATTGCCTTGCAGTGTGTGCATTTATAATTGGACTAATCACTCAGGAAAACTACAGCTGCACTGTTTAGTGTGGATGCCACAGGTTAAACAAGACCTTAAGGGCCAGTAAAGTAAGCTCATAAACAGCTGACAGTCACAGATGGATTGTAACTCTGCACACTTACCCAGAATTCCCAAGCAGTAAGCTACATTTAGGAGGAGACCCAAAATCAGCAGCCCAGAGCGTCGCATGATGGTGTCACCGAGTGAAACACAATGGAATCAACTGCACCTATGTTCAAGCATACAGGCATTTAAATTGTGTGTGTTTTCTGTGGTTTATGGTCAGAGGTACACACCCTCTACAGCTGACGCTGATGTGCATGCATGCGTGTGTGTGTCTGTGTGCACTACCACTATTCCACACACACACCTATAAACACAAAAACCTCTATAGTTATGAGGTCATTATGGGCAGTTTTTCCTAGGCATAGCCAAATAATAAATAAATAAATAAATAAATAGCCTACCCCTGAAGCTGTATCCGTCAAAAGGTACTTTTTTGGGGGGAGACTTTTTAGCAAAGACCTGCTAAAATGTCTCCACATGGTTGTAAAACAAAATGTGTCATGTTAATACGTACACACACTTACACACAAACACGGGACTGGCAGATAAAACCACTTCCCACTTTCTAGAACAGTAGATTCATTTGGACATCCGAACCAAAACAACATCCTTCAACTTACACTACATCCCGACACCAGTTCGTGCCTAAACTTAGCCTTATACCACAGTTTAATTCATAGCCCTAAATGTTAACCAGTTCCTTGGTTTTACCATGAGGTGTACTGGTCCTGACAAAGTCAGTGTTTATGCCAGAAAATGTCTTCAAGAGGTACAAATACACACATATTCTTGAACAGCACTCAGATAAAATGCATTTCTTTGCCCCTTACTCAACTCAATTTATAACCCTTAACCTTGACCTGAACACCAAGTTTTACCCATGAAAGTTAGTGCCAAACCCTAACCTTAACCTCACTGCTGTTCAAATTTTAGCCCTTCAGTTCCTCAAAATTGAGGTTCTGCCTCATTAGGACTAGGTTTTGTTTTTTTTTTGAGAATCACTGGTCCTAACAAGGTCAGTGTTTATGCCAGACGAGGTAACAAATACAAGTACACACAGTACCTGCATATACAACCACTTAACAGTAACTGTCCCTGCAGACTTTTCTTACACCGTTCACAGAGTGTGTCTGTTCAGTCACTCATCCACCTCATGCAGCAGAGCATCACATCACCCAGTCCCTGCTCGGTCCTCAGAGACTGCCCGCCTCTGCTGCTCGTGCCCAGCAGTTTGGGAAATCACTCACCTCTGGGTATTGTTTTATTGCACGACGTTCCTCTAATTCACTTTGACAATGTGTTTTTTTTTTCCCCCAGTCAGATTTATTTGCAGAGCACAATTTGTCACCGTGCAAGCAAAACAGAAAACTACTGTAATGCGAGTCTTTGCACAGCACAGCAGTTTTGGTACAATGAATTTCAAATCTGTTTTCATTTCCCGTAGAAGCTGATCAGCTCTCGGGTTGAGTCACCTGCACCGCAGGAGGATGACAGTGAATGAAATGACCTGACCGGAAAGAAAAAGGAAAATATGCTGCCAACACATTCTGGTGGCACGTGTTTTTTTTTTTAACGACTTCGTGAATTGCCTGGTGTGAAACTGGCAGCCGTCGTGGGAAGTTTTCAATGTGAACGAGGGTTTTGAAACTAAGAAAAGCGCTGAGTCATGCGCTTTGATTCTCTGTGTGTGCGGCACAATCAATCAGGGCGGCCTGCAGGTGAGAAACATCCATTAAATACCTTTAAATCTCTCTTCT
This sequence comes from Brachirus orientalis, assembly GCA_016785285.1. Taxonomy (NCBI): domain Eukaryota; kingdom Metazoa; phylum Chordata; class Actinopteri; order Pleuronectiformes; family Soleidae; genus Brachirus; species Brachirus orientalis. The sequence goes on from JAFBJR010000193.1 coordinate 928,139, forward strand.
CAGCCACAAGCCTCCTTTCTCATATAAAACCGGAATCTTCCTTTACATCCCAAGAAGCTGGATTGTTAAATAAACCTATGTAACTCTTGAGATATTACCTTGTTTTCCTTTTTAATAGAGTTCAATCTTTGGTACTTTTACATTTCTCACACGGGATATTTTGTTGTACAGTTGCTGACAACAAGAACACAATCAGGTATAGCCACTAACTGACCCGATGAGACTTTCTTATGCAGTAATGGTCACAAAAGTTCAGAGGTCACAGCTGCATTGGTAATAAATAGCTTAATAGATTTAAAAGTGGACCAAAAAAATGGGTTTTAATTTGGGTGATACTGAGTTCTGATTATCCAGTTCTGACTTTAATGAGCACAAATTTAATTTTAATAACCTCATGACCTCAAAGCAGACAAAGCCTGTGATCTCTGGCGCCCCCCTGAGCGGAGCTTGGACCCCAGGTTGGGAACCATGGGTTTAAAGGACCCAAACACACATGGATCCACATGATACAACTTCTAAACACTAAGAACAGAGATTCCAACTTGCGGCCTGTGGGCCACATTCAGCCCCCACTTGATTTTATAATAATGATTATAATAACAATAATAATAATAATACATTTTATTTATAGGCACCTTTCAGGACACCTAAGGTCACCGTACAGAGGTAAAGGACAGTACAACATTTATGTGGCCAGCACCTTAATATCAAGTTATAATGAGAACTGGCCTCGATTATAGACAGAATATAATACTAAATATGATTGTTAGCTATTGTCATGAACAGTGAGCAATATTTTTAAGCAAGCATTGTATGAATCACACTTTTAAATGTATTTAATATAAAACTATAAATATGAATATGTTTAGTGTTTTTATTACAGTTGCCCGTATGTTATTATTTAATTTTTGATTACTATTTGCATTATAATTTTTATTTTATTTTATTGAGAACTGTGTATTTTTCCATATCATAACACTTTTACTCTGAAATTCTGTGAAATATCATCATGAATATTGTTATTGTGCTATTGTAATCTGATTTTAAACTGTTTTTCTCAACCGGCCCCCTCATGACCAGAACCTTGACTTTAAATCAAAGTCTCGGATCAAGTTACTTGTTCCACACACTTTTCACCTTCATCTCCATTTGAAAGTCCTTCAAAGAGTTTTGAGTAATTGGAATCCAAGTGTTAATCAAGTCAATGCACCGTTCGATATCTTGGGCTGTTTTGTTTTAAAAAGAAAGACAAATGAGTAGAAAACTAATTTGGAATTTTTACATTTACAAAGTGTATAAATGAGCTTCTAGGCCACACACACAGATGACAGAGCTTTTTTTTTTCCCAAAGTGATCCAAGCCTGATTAAAGCTCTTATTATTTCCAGTCTTACTTGATTCGTACCATGGATGATCATATCTCTGGAAGGTAAAAACTCAGTGTTACACGCAACATTTGATTTTGGGGGTCAAACACTTGACACGTGGTTGAGTCTATCTTATAAAACCTGGTGTAATCACATGAACATGGAGCTGGAGGTAATTTATCCTGCTAATTAAATTACCTGAAGTGGTTATTCCCTGAAGGTACATACACCGAGGTTGACTGGAGTTTGGAACAAGAGTCTGGAATATGTCAGTCTTTTTCCGGGTTTGTCCTATACCGTCTGCGCTCTAATGCGCTTTACTGATGATGAATTGTTGACATTTCACCGACGAGGTATTTATAGATTCTACAGATGTACAACTGGCATCATTTTCAACATGCTGCCTTTCCCTTTATCACTCTCTCTCCGAGGATCACTTGAAAATGCAGCTGGAAAAAGGTATTTGGTGATCAGCCAGTAATAAAGTGTGTGTATAAAATAAAATAATAAAAAAAAAAAAAACACCAGGACAGTGTGTTAACCTACTTAACTCTGTGGGACCTTATCATCACTTTGTCCCGAGGAAGAAAATCACGGATCATATGCATCATCTCTTCCTGCCATTCACAGATAAATCCTGACCAAACTCTGTGGCCCTCCTACACACACACACACACAGAGCTGGGTTTCCATGACTTCAGAGGACACTACATTGACTTAAATTCCTTTCCTGGAGACTTAAGGCCCATCTATACTCTGCACAAAAAAAGACGGAGACGGATACAGTGTCTTTCGTTGTGTTCATTTGTCGGTCATTTTGCATTGTCACAGGAGAGCGTATGATGATGGATGAAATGAGGCAATACCACTGGAAAACGTGGGGGCAGTAGAGAGTCAATAGTCCAATCAGTCAGGAAAAGATGAAGAAGAGTCTCTACAGGTATTTAAAACCAGCTGCCAGAGCTCCATGTCTAACCGCTGCAGCCAGAAAACAGAGAGTCACTGCCAGGTGGTGCTTGGCTTCACGCAGTGGAACACGGCATCTTTTATTTGAGGGGCTATACAGCAAAGCAAGTTGTCAGTCGACAGACACATGCTGTATATTGAAAATGCTGCTTGTCATCATTGTCACCAGCAAAACCAAGGAGCAATATTCACAATTAATGGGACGACTTACACTCTGTGGTCTCACATTCTGCAGTCACCTGCATTTCACTGTTTTACAGAACAAGCACGACAAAAAAAACCTCTTCAGTGGTGTCCATGTCTGTTGATGCCTGCGCTCAGCACTGCCTTCTGGAGGACGTATTGTGTGATGTCCATACCAACGCAAAGCAAGCACAGAAGTATGTAGGGTAGTGACGCAGATAACACATGGGACAAACGGATGTGAAACAGACAAAAATGGAGTATAAATGGGCCTTTAGTCTAACCTCAACCATAACTACTACTGGCTTAAACTCTGGCCAAATCCTAACATACAACATGTCTTCCATTTAAAATTTAATCATTTACATTATGGGGACCATTTTCCTGTCCTGACACAGTCACATTATTCTCATGACAAAAAACCTGAAACATCCTTATTCACTATTCTTCTGAGGACACTGCGTTGAGCTCCATTCATTTGAACAGCCTAAACAAGACCTTACACCTAACCACAATTCAAATATTTGCCCTAAACTTAAACAGCTCCACTGATTCTGCCTCATTAGGACCAGGTTTTAGACTCCAGGAGGTCTACTGGTCCTGACAAGGTCAGTGTTTATGCTGGAAAGGGTCCTAAAAAAGTAACAAAGCACACAAACACACTCACACAAACATGCTTCACAGACTTAGCCCCTGACCATAACCTTAGCTATCACCACTCACTGCCTAACCCTAACTTAAAACCCTGAAAAAGCCCTTTAAAGTTGTGGGGCCCAGACAGTGTCCTCACAAAGATATGTATAATTGCAACTACACACACAGAGATTCCACACTCTCACAGCACTTGATGGATACGCCACTATTAGTCTGTGTTCACACACCACTGTGATGGCCTGTCAAACTGAAACTGCATTTGTGTACAAAGAGAAATTAAAAGAATTATCAGTGCCATTTTTTCTCTCCAGGCTTTAAAACTTCACATTTGTGACATTCAACTTGCGTGTGGTCTGCAAACACACACACACACGCAGAGAGAGAGACAGAGAGAGCGAGGACAGCCTGGTTGGCAGGGTCTGTCTTTGCAAAGCACAAATAACAATGATCTGAGGACAGACAAGTTTTATTTTGGAATAATTTGTGTTTTGTTTTGGCTTCAAGGTGTTGGAACAGACATAAAGCTAAAACTTTCCATCTTAGCCTGGATTTTGTTCAGGAAGTTCAGTGCAGTGGCAAAAGACGTAGCGAGGACACAGGCAGACAAAGAGACGGATCAAGGGCTCTCGCATAGCTCAGTGGATGAGTCAGTGCTTATGTTTGATTCTCATCAGACGTTGGAAATTTCCAGATTTAAAAAGAAGAAAAAGAAAATTTACATCACTAACTTGAGGCAGTTCAGGACTCATAATATCAAATACAAAGAGAGAAATAGAAGAATAATGCATTTTCCTCTGGCAGACAGACAAGCACATGGGAATACTGGCATGAAACGATGTGTGAATGAAACAAAAGTGTAGTCGTTTAGAAGACTTTCATGTTAACCAAGGCCTGATGGGAAACTGTTACTTTGGCTCCACCTCATGATAAAAATATGGACATTTAAAGCTACAGTGCGCAACAATTAGTGACATCTAATGGTGAGATTGCAAATTGCAACAAATGGAGGACTCTCCACTGCACCGGGGGACTACGGTGGCCTTTGCAGACCAGAAAGGATGTAAATACTCCTTCACAGCTTCCACTCTTCCTGCCATTACCTCTTTCTTCTTTGTTTGTTAAACAATTGGGTTTATGTGTGTGAAGTAGGTTTTCTTTGTTTGCACAAAAAAGCTCCTGCTTTAAAACACAAAACACACTCTCTGGCTGGTTTTGTCCATTCGGGCTACTGTAGAAACATGGCAGCACAGGAAGGCTTGTGCTGCCTTAGCATATGCTACGAAAATCAAATTATTTCAATTGTAAAGCATTTATACAGTGAAATAAACATACCTTTTCAATTTCTGCCTAAAAACGTTCCTAAATGTTTCCTACTGGACCTTTAAAACTCATCGTGTTGTACTTTTCTTAGGTCTACAACACGTTAAAACTATGTTTTAACAAAGGTCATCTACCAGTTTCTATCTTTATGCTAAATATTAGCATACACAGCAAATACAGGTGTAAAAGTGCACGACATTGTCGAAATAACTGCATTTAAATTCCTAGCAGAGGTTTTATTCATGTTTGAAGTATCAGAAGTTACCTCTAGGTGGTGCTTTCAACAGCTTTATAACAGCATTTCAACAGCTTTATAACATGCTTGATTAACAATGGCTCATACTTTCTTAACAGATAAGTAAAATGTAAAAGGTTGTTGTAAAAGGTAAGTGTACTTCAGGATAGTATTATTAACAATTAACATTTATATAATATATCATCACATTTATTTGCTGCCTTGGTTAGATTATTTATCAGTGTCCTTAAATCAAATTAATTCATGCCAGCATGTTTAAGTGTTAATGATGTTCTTGTGATCTACTATAAAGCATAATGGATAATAGTATAGTACATCTAACATAATATGCATTTAAACATGCTGTAATCATGTGACCTCTTCTGACAAGCTTCTAAAGTCGCATTACTTTTAATGCTTTTAAAATCCAATATTTAACAGCACGACGACAACATAAGAGATCATAGTTTTCACACTGGCACAGTGTTGCATGTGCTCAGACAGTAAAATGACTCAAACTGAAAGAGCGGCATTTGTAGTTTCTTACAACTGACAGGAAACAAGTGAAAGGTCACATTCATGCCTGTGCTGCAGTTCAGAATCAAAAATGCACATGTAAGTAAAAACTGAATTAAAACACTACTTTTTCAGGATCCAAAGCTTTATTTAAATGACGGAAAACAACCACCGCTGCCGTTTCTTTGTCATTGAAAACATCTCTGATCAATCTCTTCTTCCTCTAACTGTGCAGGAGGCCGGGACGCTGAGTGCTTAATGGTTATTTAATTGGAGGAAATCACTCCAACAATGATGTGGCAGTTCTGAAGATGATGCATTTGATGTTCAGGTCATGAGCCATTTATGCGCTTCAACAGCCGAGGTTGTACAACTGAGTGCTTAATGGTTATTTAGTGGATGGAAATTACTTAAACACACTCAACAAGAGTGGGGAGGCAGATCTGGTCATGACAGGAAGTAGTTTGTACCATAATACCCAAACAGCTTTGATAGATGTTACAGGAAAGAATCCTCCCTTACCAAAGAACAAGAGGTGGACAGTAATAAGTTAGATTCACTTATGTTACCGTAATTGAGTAGTTCTTTTGTGCACTTATGCACAAGTTTTTAAAGTTTAGTTTTTTCAAGTGAGTGTGAAGCAATAAAAAATATCTTTCATCTGACTTTGTCAGCCCACAGGAAAATATTTTCAATGTTTATTCACCTTGGCAAATTTGACTGATTTAAAAAAGTCACACACACACACACACGCACACAGACCGGTGTGTGAGCCTTAGTGGGGACCAAAGCAGCTAAATGTAACTGTTTGTACAGAACAATAACACATCTCTACTTGTTTAAAGGGCAACTAAAGCCCTTTTCTGAGGCTAACTCCACCCAATGCCTGATTTTGAAAAATGCCAAGAAGTGGGCTGAGAGCTGAGTGCAGGGGGCGTGGCCAGTGAGATGAGCCACTCAGTTGTTCACACTACACTTCAAACCACGGAGAGAGAAAGAGGACGAAGCAACAGCTCCGGCGTTTACAAGAGGGGGAGGAGTCAATCCTCACGCTGACCAGACAAGGTGGTGACGGAAGCTTGTACAGGTGACACAAGAGTGGACTCAAAAACCAGCAGCAAAATCTGAATGCAGTAGGTGCTGTTTGACCAGAGATACAGAAATTTTTCATATATAGTGGATTACACCTGAAAAAAACATCATTTTAAATGTAGTAGCAGAGCTTCTGTCTGTTTTTGCACGAGCCATTTTGTTATTGCTCTTCTGTTTGTAAAGGTGTTCCTTCCTCTCCCATCAGCTCAACCTGAACCTGAACCTTTGGTGTCTCTTTTGTTCCAGATGTGAAAAAGCAAGTTTCTGGCAGAGCATCAAGTGAGAATGTAAGTGAACTAGACAGCAGATGGTTCTGGTTTGTGCACCGGTTGTTTGGGACATGCTGAGCATGGCTGGGTCTGTGCGTGCACCCTCCAGACCTGGCACTCGTCCTGGTTTCCCCCAACCACAGGACTCTGCAACCAGCCAGGAGGCTGCGATTTTGCACTAATGCATCCTCTACATCTCCAGTCAGAGGAGGAGGAGGAGAATCACTGAGGTTCATCTGAGGAAATGATGCCCTTCGTACCCAGAAAAGACAACAAAAACAGTCCTCATCAGGCCCAGAAAACAAGGACCAACAGACTTAAGAACAGTTTTTTCCCAAAAGCCATAACCACTCTGAACTCACACATGCACCGATTCATTTCCCAACCCTTCGACCCCGGACTTCCATCTACCTATTGTGCAATATTTAACTCAAATGGTGTTGGATACAGCGCAATATGTGTATAGTGCAATATTCACTCAGTATATGAGACTTTCCATCTCTTCTTACCTCAGAACTGTGCACCTACCCTACCCCCTTTTTAATTCACTATTTTTGCACTAATATTTATTTTATTTTATTCTATGTTGTAAATATCATACATGTCTGCACTGAAGAGTGAGTTGCTTTTAATCTTGTACAGTACATGCGTATAATCTATTCTATCTATTCAGAATCAAACCTGTTGTGCTCGAGGTTAGGGGGTCAGTTTTCTGTCACACAAACAAGTAACGTTTGAACTATGTGTACTTGTTTTGTTTTGAAACACAAAGCAGAGAGAAGTTTCCAAACCAAGTAGCCACACCTAACTCGCTAACCACTTCCAGCACTGATCTGGCCATGTTCAAGTGTTGATAAGCAGTGACTTCACAAGGTTTGACAACAGCTTAAATATCATATAGCTCATATCAAAATGAGTTTTTTTTCCTTGTTTAATGAAAATAAACAGCTCCATATGGAGGCGTTCAGGGAACATACAGTATCAGACATTCACTGACTTTAAAATAAACAATGTTAGGATCATGTCACTAATGTAGGCTGTGTAGTTTAATGGTGACACGCTGGATTAAAATCTGCAACTTCCCTGCGGCACGGTGGTTTAGTGGCTTAGTTTGCATGTCCCCCCCCCCGTGTCTGTGTGGGTTTCCTCCGGGCTCTTCAGTTTCCTCCCACCATCAAAACATGTATGAACGTTACAATACATTCGTTCAGGTTAGGTCCATTGTGTGGTGGAGCACTCAGTCACAGTGGCTCTGATCAGCCCTGCGCCTGACCTCATAAATTTGTTGTGTAATTTCAGTTGTATAATGACAATAAAGATTCTTTCCTTCCTTTATATATATATATATATATATATATATATAAATGTAATAAAACTAAAATAATGGTTAGGACATCACTCAAACGAGGAACATGTTAGCAAGCCTAATGTTTTGGTTGTGTCGCCCACAGCTATATTTCTTTGCTTTCCTTTTTTCACAGTTCAGATAAACCTTATTAATGTTATTGATGCTCACCACTGAGCAATGGACATGTACAGTGAGTGAGACCCTGTTGAACATGGGGTTGGCTGAGACCAAACCTGAGCTAAAAGGAGAGCGAATTGTGGAATTAATGGAAAACTAGAAACAGGAATGTGGATGCATACAAGTTATAGTCACCGAATGCATCAGGAAATGGCAAATTTAGGGCATTTATAATGCACTTTTCTAATCTTAGGGACTATTCAATATAACAACTCGCAGTCACCCATTCACACACGTTCATACAGCTTGTTCCACTGCCCCCATGTGGCCAAAAATGATCCAATAATGCAAACTTAATTTTCTTTAATGGAAAATGTTAAAGGATTGTTCAGTGTCACTGGCTGTTACTAGGAAAAAACTTTCTTCTTCCTGTTTTAATACCTTATTACATATTCATACACATGACTATAATTATAAATAACTCAGACAGGATCATTAAATAATAATAAGAAGAATAATAAGAATATTCAATGCTCGAGTTGACAGCAAAGCCATTTTTATCAGTATATTTTCATTCAGTCACATTGTCTACTGCTTTATCCTCCACATGAGGGTCGTGGGACTGCTGGTGCCAATCCCAGCTGACCTAGGGCGAAAGGCGGGGTCACACACCCTGGACAGATCACCAGTCCAACACAGGGCAGACATATAGAGATAAACAAACCACTCATTAACACACTACCAATCTGCATGTTTTTGGACATGTGGGAGGAAACTCCAAAGTCCCTGACCCGGGACACGAACCGGCAACCTTCTTGCTGCGAGGCAACATGTGCACCGCTGTGTGGCCCGACAGAGAACTTCTACCAAATGTAGAATGTGTTGGATTTTTTTTCCCTCCTGATAAAATTTGTGTGCAACAGATGTGTTTGTGACAAAGTTACACATACTCAGCTGTGGAAGATAAAATGGAGATGCCTACTGTAGGAGGTACTAAATGAGTTAAAGATGTTGCTCGAAAATGGTTGACAGCGAGCTCTTAATTAAAGCAGTGTGGGATAATGAGTATTCACCTCCTCTGAAGCGTGCACCGCACTAAACTCAGCTGACACTACAGAAAATTCACATGCAACCTTAGACCCGGGGGACAAATTAGTCTGGCACCGGCCAGGCAGGGACTGTGCAGGAAGGCGAGCAGAGAATCAATACGCTTTTATTGACCTGAATCACGCCTCAATGTACCTTCTTTGCTCTGCTACTTTAATTCATCTCACTGTCTCATGGTTATTCAGGAGACGAGACAGGCGACACCCCCCCCCCCAACGCACACACACACACACATGATGGAGACTATTATGTTTTCCCCTCTCCATTAGTGGATGTGAAGTCTCTGTTTTGACTGTTTTAAAGCATCTGGTTTTAAAGTTTATGTTGCATTCCTCTGCTGCGTTTCAGGTTACAAATGTAAAAGACAAACAGGGCTGGATGCAAAGTTTCTGCAGCATCGCTTGTGTTTTGGCTTCCAGCTACAAAAAATTCATGGCTGCCCCCTATGGGCAGAAATTATAACTGATAAGAGTTTGGATGCAAATAGCACTAGTGTGAGTCGGCTTGCATTTTTATATGAACCAGATGTAAAACATTCCTGATGAATGAAGAGATTCTGTTTTTTGTTACAGAAGTAAGTCAGGATTTGTGCTTTTTTTTCCATCAGTATTTCCCATCATTTTTTAAGAAATACAACTGTTTTTCCTCTGTGGGGCAAATAAACTAACCTAACTTCTAGACTTTTTCACCCATTCACACAACAATGGTGGGTTTTTTGTTATTATTTTGCCTCTGTTTGGCCTTTTTTTTGGAACAGAAATTATATAAATGTACTTTTATCCTGTGTCTTCCATCTTAAAACAATCAGACCTGACCGAGGGAGCGTTTGTTTGTATACAGCAGCAGCAACAGCACCGGGGCGGGTGGAGACAGACCCCATTAGTGTGTTGACCAACCAGGTTTTTTAAGCTGTAAAAATCACTTCCAAAACTTTTCACTGACACTTCTTTGTGTCATAGACTTGTGGTTTAATGGAACCAACCTTTGTTTATATTTAAACGTAAAACACTATAGTTTTAAATTGTTTTGTTATGTTTTCAAAAGCATTATCCACTCTTATTATATCTAAGTTTAGCTTTGGCAACAAGAAAACAAATTTTACCAGGAATTCACAGTATTTCATCTGCAGACAGACACCTGGTTTGTGTGTGGTAGCATAAGTCAGAATGCAGAACCGACAGCAGTGACTTTGCTTTTTAATATATATATATGTATATATATATATATATATATATATATATATATATTATATACATATATTGAATGTCAAAGAAAAATGTCAAAGAAAAAAATTTAATGAGGGCCACATATTGGCGGACTAAATAAGTAAACTTTATTTCTATAGCGCTTCTCACAGATAAAATGACAAAGTGCTTTAACAATAAACGTACAGAGAAATAAATAACACAACAATTAATTTACATCACTTAAACATATTTCAAATTTCATGGGGTCTTTAAAACAAAAACAAGTGCAAAGGTCTTCTAAGCTATTATGATTACATTAACATAACTCCTTTATTATTAATATTTATTTCGCTTTTGTGTTCGGCTTCTCTCTGTCTAGAAGTCGCCACAGCGGATGATCCACACACATGCTTCGGCAGGGAGTTTTACACGGGATGCCCTTCCTGACTCACCCCAACTTAGAGTGTCCAACTGACAATGAGCAACGGGAATTGGGTAGCTTGCTCAGGGGCAGCCCTTGACCTGGTGGGGACTCAAAATGGCAACCTTCCGATCACAAGCCAAGTTCCCTTTCCACTTAGCCATAGGCTGTCCCCATGAAAACCCCTTTATCGTCATTGTTTCAGTCAAAAAAAAAAAGAGTGCGTCCCTGTAGAGGACCAGTGGACGGACACACACACACACACTGGAGGACGGGGGGCCCCGATAATCCCTGTGATGCCTCTTGTTTACGCAATAACTGCTCAACCGTGCTTTCCTGCAGCACACTGTACTCTAGGTTTTGACAAACTGATTCAAAAGGCTTATTCCCACATTTCTGCAGTCTATAATAATAGTAACTGTGTTGAGGGGAGTCCTGTGTGTCCCTGACTGACTGCCCTCACTCTCTCTCTCTGCCAGCATCACTTCCTGCCTGACCTTCATCTTATGTACACCAACTCAGCATTTCTCCACATAATCATAAGTGATTATGCTGCTTGTGATGCTCAGTGGGCGTGATTTGTCAAAGTTCAATCCTGCTTCCCCTTCACCACATTTTTAAAAGCTGCAGCACGAGGTCATGGCTGATCAGGGATTAAATTATTCCCATAATGAGTAAGGACACACTTTTTCCATATACTGTATGTTTACTGTGAAATATAAAGCCCACCTAAGCTGTGGACAAATACGTGACATTTCTGTGAAAAATAAAATGCTAGAAATATCATTTTACACATACCCATTAATTAAGAATTAAACTGTAACTGTTTATGGCGTAAAAATTTGACTTCAGGGTCAGGATCATTCCAAGCTTAAGAACCTTCATGCAGACTGTAAAAGTGATAAAGGAAGCAAGGTTAAGACACGAGGGTCAGGTTTCATTGACTCAGACTGCAGCGACTGAAATGGATCTGTATTAAGGAAACTGGAATCATCAATAGGTTTTGTACTTTCTGTATTGAATGGCACCATTGAGTTTTGAGACATTCATTGAGTCACTGCTGCACAGATTTAAATAGGAGTTTTGTTCACGTGGATGAGAAGTTACGATGTTCTTATGCGCCTTTGTAAATGGTGATGAACCTGACAGACTATAGGGGAATTCTCTGACTTTAATACTTACATCATTATTTCCATCAAATACTGGATGTATTACAACACAGTGCGATGAAAGTTACTATATAGCTTTACCTTTATGAAGTGCACTTTTGAATTTTTGGTTCATTTATAAATTACTAGTTAAGGATCTTCATACAACCAAAATTGCGAGGTCAGATAGAGGGTTGATGAATACGATGCCACAATGGACCAATCTGACTAAAGGTGTCTAACATTCCGACATGTTTTAATGGGAGGAAACCAGAGACCCACGCAGACACAGGGACGACATGCACACTTCACACAGAAGGCTCCCAAGACTGGGAATCGAACCGGCACCTGAGCGGATACTTATCACATACTGTATGTCAACATTGTCTCACACAAACTTGTGGCCTGTGGTTGTAAAGTTTTGTCTAAACTTCCTGACAGTTCACAACATTTTTTTTTTAAAAAAGGACGGAGACGTTCCCCCCATGCCAGTTAATATGTTTGAGGAAAAATATTATTTTACAGCAGCATCATGTTTCTCCTCATTTTGCATGCTACATGCCTCTTAGCTTGCTAAACTGTTACAGTCTCTAAACAGCTACCGACTGTTTAGAGACTGTCTAATCCATTTGAAGAAGTAAACAATGTAAAACTACTTAAACTATCCCCTGACTAGGTTATGCTGACCCACATATGCCAAATTATTTAGCTTTTTCTCCACTCTGGCCTTTTACTTTAAACTTTCTATCAGCACTTCACCTCTGACAGTCTTAGTTTCTGCCATAATAATCCACCATTTACTTTCTATTGGCCCAGTTTAAGAACAGACTAAAGCAAAAGTTAGCCATATAATTATATTTAAGCATGAGCATGAAGACGGACATGAACTGTTTTGTTAATGAAACACAAGAGTCGAGTAAAGGCCCATTTATTTTATACTGCATGCAAAAGTGTCGTCGAACAAAGTACTTGTCCATACTTTGCGTTCATTTCGCCCATCATTGTGCGCCAAACAGGGGAGCTTATGATGATGGATGAAATGGAGCAATACTGCTGGAAATTGTGGGGGCAGTATAGTCAATAGTCCAATGAGTTAGGAAAACGGTGGCGGACATATGGAAATATTGAAAATGCCGCTCGTCATTGATCGCTCTCATCAGCAACAGCAACGAGTAATATTCTCCGTTAATGGGACGACTTACTTATAAGTGGTCTTACATGCTACTGCTACGAAATCGTCTTGCATCTCAATCTATTTCGGATCAAGCACAACAAATCAACCTCTTCAACTTGGTATTAACTCATCACTCCCCTCGAGAGGAAGTATTGTGTAAAAGTCCATACCAATGCAAAACACGGTCAGAGGTACATAGGGCAGAGACGGAGATAACGTTTGGGACGGATGGACGTAAAAACGGACAAAAATGAAGAATATATGGGTCTCAAACTTTTACCCATTTTCTCTTCTCACCAAAACAAAGATGGTACACAAACAGAATAAAAAGTGCACCCACAAAACTGTGATGTAAAAGCACAAGAAACCCACATCTAATATTACTGTGTCTGAAATTAATTTATTTGAACAACTAACTAAAATTAGATCCATTTTTCAATATTCATCTAGATTCTAGATTCCATGTCCACGTATACGCCTGCTCCTCGTTTCCCCCATTTCTACAAAACCAAAGTGTTCCTGAGTATTTGTACCTTTGTTCTTGCTTTCAGTGTTTGGATTACCTAGATTACCTATTTTTTGGATTCGTGTTTCATGTACCATTCCGCTTGCCTGCTCATCCAACATCCGCCTGCGTCTGAGACAGGTTTTATTTATTTAAGACGACTTCACTACATCCTTGTGTTTTATGAGGAAAATACTGACATCATCATACATTAAATTACAGGTCCATTCCACTCCAAGCTGTACTTTATTCTGCTCTGCTTTATTGTGAGTTGTATACTCTCTGGCATGCTACTATGTTGAGTTAAATGGCTGATCATGGTAATTGCATGTCAGCATGCTGACATGAGCATTAACTCAAAATACCAGGGTTATACAGAGTATTTATGGCAACTGTGTGTGTCTCTGGTTTGTCTTAAAAATCTTTTCTTTTTGGACAAACAATGGCAGTCTGGTACACATAAGATACAGAATGTCATGTGCAGGATCAACAGGAATAAATACTTTGTTGATTTTGTCATTGTTGACAAATTCACAAGCAACATGGATGCGTTGCATGGAACTTACTGTAAGGAGCCCCAGGAAAGCAGGCTACATTTCTAACGTTAGAGCCATAAAGTGGGATGGTAAACACTGCTCATCATTCCCAGCACAAGACGTAACAATATATACTACAATGTCAAATCAATCACTTCAAAAAACAAAACAGAAGCAGAAAATGCACAAAATAAAGTAGCAACAAATAAGACAGCTACTGAATAATGCAGTCCAAAACATCAAAAGCCTATGTTACAATAATTGCTTAAACAAGTCTAAAACTGTCAGAGTCTGGTCTCCATGCTTTTATTTTGGTTATTTCCTGTGGCGTTTTCTGTTCTCCGTTAACTCTTGCTTTGCAGCAGACTGGTGGGTCTGCAACTCGTCCTCATCAGTTCATCTGCTTCTTAAGCCCTGGTTTCTGGATCCACACTCGCCAGTGGGTAAAGTCACATAACGTGTTACCTCCTCGCTCTCTGCAACTCTGAATCATATTTACCTGCTACACGCTCAGCTCTGTTTTAGTTTTGCGTTTTTTTTAACTCTTTTCTTAGTTCTCCTGGATTCCTGAAGATTCGGGTTAGGGTTAGCAAGCTGGCCAGTCTCTGCCCTTTTAATTGCTCATTAGTTGGCTTAAGTATTTTTTATTTATTTATTTATTTTTACCTTTTTGTAATTAAATGAATCTCTGCTCATTTGGGTCCAGTTAAGATTAGTCAACCAAATCGCTACTTAAAACGGTGCTTCTGGTGACCCAAAGTGGCAGTTATTGGACGTTTACAGGAAAAAGAGGAAATAAATGAATGAATGTTTGAAGAAAATTCTCACACACAACTCAGACACACACACACAAACTTTCTGCATCAGGCTGCAGCTCCTTGTCCAGCATAAACACAGCCTGAGCAGACTGTCGTGACCTTGGTCTCTGATGGTTTGGTCAGGATGGTTCCCTTTATTATCACACGTGTCTCTCCTTGTACATAAATTACTGACTCTCTCCTGATCCACAGCTGTTTAATGACAACTCCGAGTTTGGAGGAGAAAAAGAAAACCGCTCTCTTTTGACTCAGCTCCTATTTTGAGATTTACATTCTGCTTAATAATATTGTGTACGGAGGGGGCTGTTTTTGTGAGGTAGCTGATCCGAGTGGAGCCAGACCGAGGGGCCCGACAGTTTTACGGCTTTGTGGGAAAAAGTAACTGCCTCAAAAATGAAAGTGTATTGTCACGGCTACCAGACTCCTGATCCTCATGACCGCTGAGTGGCCAGAGTGTGACCTCTGAAGGCAACACTGCCCGGGGAGAGTTTTCTACAAGAGCAAACATGCATCTCAGTCCAAGGAGGAATGCCCCGTGACATTTGCTCTGATATCACTACAGGAGACACATGGATATTCAGCCAATTAGGAGGAGGAGGAGGAAACACTCTGGATGTGTTTTAAAGTGTTGTGGCATTCGCAATTAAAGTTTTCATGATAAATAATAAAAGTTTAGTTGTAAATCCTTTGAAATACATTGTCTATTTCTGACAAGGTCAAAACAGCAGGAGCACAGGTCAGTTAATATTCACACACACAAAAGGGCAAATAAATGGGACTTTAGTCGGTTGTTAATAGGTTAAGTATCATATTCACAAATGTAAAGTTACCATCTGCATAATTCAGATATCACTGTAATGGTAAATCACAATTAATGCTACTGCAATTGTGAATAACACTATAATAGTATGAAAAATATATTACAACTGTCTTTACAGCATTATTCTGATAGAAGTTACTATAATTGTCACAAATGATTTATTTTACACAACCAAATAGCTTCAAAACTAGAAGGAAAAAATAAATTAAAATGTGCCAGGAGAGGACAGGAAACTGCAGGTTTATACAAAACACCTCTCCTCCCTTAAAATAAAGAAATACGACTAAAGACTAAACTTGCACAAATTAGAAAAGCTATAACAAGTAGGTAAAAAGTTACACAAATATACAAAACTTGATAAAAATAACATTTTCTAATGAAGATCTTTGGCTATATGAGTTTTACACTTCCATATTTGTACATCATGACATCTAAGTGAGAACTCCTTTTACCCAAACCGGTGATAAAGATTTCCTCCAGGCAAAAGTGAGATTTCTTGACTCCACTGATGTAACTATGTAACTAATTTCTGAACACAAAAACTGTTCAGAAATGGATTCTGCCATTAAAAATAAAACTGAACACAGGACTGATCATATTTTTAATCACAATCATAATTTTGGCTTCTCACAAACATGATGATGCGATATTGACAGTCCATGCCCTGCCAGAACACAAAACAAACCAATGCTCGCTGAAGTGCTGGATGACTACGTGTCTGCATGTGTGATAAACAGCTGCTGCTGCTGTTTCCTTCATCGTGCAGCTCCAAGTTTCCTGTTTGCAGTCTGGAAAACGAGTGCTAAAATGCTTGTCCCTGACTGTTTTGGATTCCACTGACACACGTTTTCTTCTCTTCTTTCTACAGTATTGTAATGTCTCTTCCTTAAAGTGCCTTCAAATGGTGTATATTGTGATTTGATGCTATGCAAATAAAATCAAATTTTACAATCTAGTGTATTAAAAAAAAAGAAAAGCCTTGAAGGCTTCATACTTTCAAACGAAAACGGATTGTTATCTTGTCCAAACTGTGACGTGAGGCTTTAAGACATGTAAGGAGGAAGTCAAGATCAAATGTCAACATACACATGCTTCTGCTCATTCAATCCACGTTTCTCACCCCTCTGCTCCTTTTCCAAATAACCAACAGCAAGCGTCAACATGTGATTGGTCAGCGGGGAGCAACCTGGGATCATTACTGCCAATAAACCCATGCATGCATGAGGGTTCAGTCTGACACGAGGAGTAGAAGGTGTAACTTCACCTCATCCTGACACAGACTGGAGATCAGAGTGAGCCCTTGGTTACTTTTATCTAACAATCCAGAAATTTAATTTAATCCTCCGTTATTTTCCCTCCTGCTGGCAGAGGCAGTGAATTTGTCTGGTTTGTTTCACTCCTCCTGCAGCCTCGGACTCCTGACCATCACAGCGTGAGCACAGCACTGGCCAGAATTAAGTCTCAGTAATTAAAAGACTTCACGCTGCTCTACTTTGAAAGCTCTAAAGCCTGATGTCCCCTCCCCCACTGACCCTCAACGTTAGATGTCATTTATTCACTCTGATTTGACATGAGCTCCACCTCATTCTCGCCTCCCCTGCAACACACGCCTGCGTTGTAACGGAACAATGGAGTTTCTTTACTCCTTTTGCGCCTTGATGCTTTTGTCATCTCAGTCTCTGAATTTGATCATAGTCGTGTTTAATGAAGTCAAAAGCGTCTCCATTTAAAGGAGAATTCAGGCAATTAGAAAGTCAAGTGGTCAATCAAGTCCTAGACAAAGAGACTTTTGTGGCCCAGATCCAGCTGGACTGGGATGTGTTTTAAAAGAGCCAGACCACAATTGTTGCACCACACGTGGGCCACTTTAAGCTCACATGCACATTAGCCAGTATCACATATTTCCCAAGTGGCCCAATATAGTTTAACAATGTTTGTCCACGTTTAAAATATGGCACAATGTACCGTTAACAGGCTCACAGCTGTATTAGCAACTGTTCCACTTCTTTATGAAAGATGGTCCACATTTGTCATATTTATTTACTTGACAGTCACTCTACATCCAGATTACATATTGCCAAAAAAAGGGCCCACATTTGTTAAAATATTCAGGCCACATTTGCCATTTCACATGTGGGCTACTTCAGTCTCATTTTATCCATTTTTTCTGGGCCAGAAAAAACTGGCAGTGCCACAGAATTGCTAGACTTGGCCCACATCTGGACCTGACTAAATTTATTGTAATTATCTTTGAGAATGCTGACTGTTTCTCACTCAATTCCACTCACGTGCCACTTTATTAGGTACACAAGACACCTAATAAAGTGGCAGGAGTTGGTGTCCAGTGCGGTCGTCTGCTCCAAGGTTTGAGGTGTCGTGTGTTCAGAGATGGTTTTCTATCTCTGATATTGGTTGTTATTCAAGATATTGTTGCCTTTCAATCGTTCTGAAGCAGTCACCATTTATTTTCCTGTTTTAAAACCATTCTGTGTTAACCGTAGCTGAGAAATACTCAGACCAGACCAAGTTCAAAGTCACTTACTTACACTTACACTTTCCTCCTCATTGTGAAGCTTGGTTTAAACTGCATCTGGTCACCCTCACCATGTCCACACGCCTGAATTCATTGATGTGATTGGTTGATCAGATATTTGCAGCAACATGCAGTTCAACAGGTGTACCCAATAGAGTAAGTGGTGACCTCAGCAGCGTCAGGTTTTCTTGTCGCAGGAACCAAATGCAGACACGTTCACAAACACAATAAAGAAGTGAAAAGAACTAAAGAACTTACGCAGGATGATGAAGGAGGAAGATGAAACAAAAACTATCCACACGTGAGGAAAAACAAATGCAGCAACACAAGGAAACAAAACCGGAGGCGGCAGCAGCGCACAAGTGAGAAACAGGTGAAAATCAACACACAGGTGAATCTCATCAGGGCGGGAAAGGCAGGACAAACACAGGAAGTAAAACTAGAGTTAATGAGAAACTTCAAAATAAAACTGGAGAAAAGAAGAAATGTAAATAGAGTTTGGAGCGACATGAAAATGTTAGAACGATATCAAACATTTCTGATTTTAATAGATAGATAGATAGATAGATAGATAGATAGATAGATAGATAGATAGATAGATAGATAGATAGATAGATGGAAAGGAAAGGAAAGGAAAGGAAAGGAAAGGAAAGGAAAGGAGACACATTTAAAGGAAAGGAAAGGAAAGGAAAGGAAAGGCATTGAAAGGAAAGGAAAGGAAAGGAAAGGAAAGGAATGATGGGGCATTGAAAGGAAAGGAACAGAAAAGAAAAGAAAATGAAGGGAGAGGGGAAAAAAAGGGCATTAAAAATGTCTCTTTAGGGACAAATACCATAAAATAGAACTAGAACTAATAAATGGATTTGAAAAGAAAAAAGAGTCACAGACATGATAGGAATGTGTGAATATGAGTCATGAAATAACAGAAATGCGACTGAACTGATGCAGGAGGTTTGTGTTTGCTTTAGAAATGTGAAAGCTGTCTGGCCCGACAGTAAATCAGCGCTATAAATCCGATCTGCTAAGGCTGCACTGATGTAGTTGTAAGAAAACAGCGCTCGTCCTGACAGTGAGTCCGACCGAGCTCCGGCGATTCATCATCCACAGGAACAGCT
Source organism: Brachirus orientalis (assembly GCA_016785285.1). Classification (NCBI taxonomy): domain Eukaryota; kingdom Metazoa; phylum Chordata; class Actinopteri; order Pleuronectiformes; family Soleidae; genus Brachirus; species Brachirus orientalis. The sequence continues at coordinate 947,569 of JAFBJR010000193.1, forward strand.
GAGTGTGACAGGCTCATCTGTCGCAGTCGGGACGATTCTGCCTGTGAGAGGAAGAAGACTGACGAGGAAAGGTGTAAAACAGAGGCCACGAGCACAAATCACAGCCTCACTGATGATTAAACCTTATAGGCCACAGAGGAAACTACAGTCTGGCTGATTTATGATAAACTCAACTTTCAAACACTTATTGTGACTTTAATTTTAAACAACAACGACAATGAACTCTGGCCGTGGTCGCTCTGTCTGCTGAGCTGTGACACTGAGGTCGACAGCAGCAGCAGTCACATGGCGAGCACCGTCACATGCACATGCACATGCACACGCGCACACACACAGTTGGTGGTGGAGGCAGCAGACGGCTGTCAGACAGTTTCAACACCAGCAGCTCCAGCTGTTTACAGGAAGTCTGCTCCGGCAGATTAGATGCCACTTCTGAGGCCTGAGAGGAGACGCAGACTGACGGATGAAGGCAGGTGAAAGAAACAGAGCTGCGACGCTAAAAATACAAAAGTGGACGCAGAGACGAGCCGACACACAGACACACAGACAGACAGACAGACAAGTCCCTGGACGTGATATATGGAGGAATTGAAAGCCTTTTTTAGCCAGGACAGCAGCTCAGCACCAGAGTTCAAATGTCACCGTGGAAACCACAGTCGTAGCCGGACATTTTGCCACAGTAATTCCCAAACTTTCTTAATGTCATGACCCAAAATGTCAATATAAATCATGATGAGAGCATGTTTATGTATGTATGAAATGTAGAGGACCAGCTTAACTCCATGGTTCTCAAACTGTGGCTTCCTCTGGTGGTACATGGAAGAAAATCAGGAATACTGTTCTGCTGTACAAAGCAGGGTATGTGATCGTGGAGTGTAGCTGAGGAATTTTGACTGGAGTCGGTAGAAAATGAAATAAATTACAAAAAGAAAAGTAGTAATTCATTTCACTATACCTGTGTTTGAAGTATATGTGAGGAAGAGGAGGATGACGAGAGAGCAGAGTATCTTATTATCTTATCTTATCTGTGGAAACAGATAAGATAAGATAAGATAAGATAAGATAAGATAAGATAAGATAAGATGAAGTGAAGTTAATTTAAGATAAGACAAGATAAGACAAGATAAGACAAGATAAGACAAGATAAGATAAGATAAGATAAGATAAGATAAGATAAGATAAGATAAGATAGATGAAGTGAAGTTAATTTAAGATAAGTTAATGCAAGATAAGACAAGTTAAGTGAAGTGAAGTTAATTTAAGATAAGACAAGATAAGACAAGATAAGACAAGATAAGACAAGTTAAGTGAAGATAAGATAAGATAAGATAAGATAAGATAAGATAAGATAAGATAAGATAAGATAAGAAACCTGCACATGTAACACAAGATAAAGCTTATTTTGTCTCTCAATAGTCTCTCAACTAAATACAAAACTTTGTTTAATTTAATTTAAACTCAAATGAATTTATTGAGCCAAAAACTGCACAGTATGTTAAAGGTAAATGAGTTAAAACTTCATTTTATGAAAACACATACTGATAAATATTAACTTAAGTTTGGGGAAAATTCTAAGATGTGAGACATTGTGTTGTATTTGCCCTTTTGTTTGAGGAATGAAACTAATCAGTAAAAAGAATTGCTACAGATTAGTGACTTCAAAAATAAACATCTTCCTCTCTTCACATATTATTATTATTATTTTGTAAAACACACCGTTACTGTATAAAAAAGCTGCAAGTTGTTCTCAGTGAAATCTGTATAATTTAGTCTTGTTTCACTGGATTGTGTTCATGTTTCCTTTTAAAAACAGCCAATAGACATTTCCCAGGGGGGGGAACTGCATTGTTTTGCACGGATTAAAATTCACTGCAGATTATATCTGCCTCAGCACTGCAGAACAATGTGTGTGTGTGTGTGTGTGCCTGTGTGTGTTCTTGTACTTGCTGCAGAGTGAGGACCAAAATTCATATAATTCCTACAAAGTGAGGACATTTTGGCTGGTCCTCACTTTTTTTTCACCCATTAAAATGGCTTTTTCAGGGTTAAGACTTCAGGTTAGGACTTAAGGTTTTAGGGTTAGGGTAAGGGTTAGGGTTAGGCATCTAGTTGTGATGGTTAAGGTTAAGGTAAGAGGCTGGAGAATGCATTATGTCTATGAGGGTCCTCACTCTGATAGAAGCGCAAATGTGTGTGTGTGTGTGTGTCATGGTCCAGCAGGACGGGCGCCCACCCATTCTGATCTGAGCCATGAGCCCAATTAGAGGCTGATCCATGCAAAAAATAAGTCAAGAGGCTCATTTGTGAAAACATGTAAGTGTTTCACTCTGACATGAGCTGCAACGATTCACTGATTGCTAAATTCAATCGTCAACTACTCTGAATATCGATTGATCAGTTTGAGGCCTTTCTTTTTTTGAAAAAATAATTTAGAAAACGGTGGACATTATTCAGCTTTAAATCAAATATTTTATAGTTTTCTTGCCCTCCATATGCCACCGGGAAAAAAAAAGAAAATGGTTGACAAACTTAAAAATATGACTCCAGTTAATCTGTAGCAGCTACAGTAAATTAAGTTCATTCAAACTTGTTGACATGAAAGTCATATAATTTAAGTTTGAATGAAGTTCATTCCTGTTAAAGTGATATTTTCAACCTGTCGTTAAAGTGCAACTTTGCAAGTCTGGTCGCTCTTTCACCTTTTTCTCTGCAGAGCTCCCCCTACAGTTTCGGAGTACATATTTTTAAGACGCCACAGTGAGCATCCATCCGTCCCTTCTCTTCCCTTCTCCTGGACATGTGCGTTTGTTTTCAATGTAGCCAGCAAAAACAAGCCACGGAGCCATGTCCATGTCCATGTCCATGTCCATGTCCATGCACACACACACAGTTGCCCATGTCCATGTCCATGTTTATACCCATGTCCATGTCCATGTCCATGTCCATGTCCATGCACACACACACAGTTGCCCATGTACACACACACACAGTTGCCCATGTCCATGTCCATGTTTATACCCATGTCCATGTCCATGTCCATGTCCATGTCCATGCACACACACACAGCTGCCCATGTCCATGTACACACACACACAGTTGCCCATGTCCATGTCCATGCACACACACACAGCTGCCCATGTCCATGTCCATGTCCATGTCCATGTCCATGCTCATGTCCATGTCCATGTCCATGTCCATGTCCATGTCCATGTCCATGTCCATGCCCATGCCCATGTCCATGTCCATGCTCATGTCCATGTCCATGTCCATGCTCATGTCCATGCTCATGCCCATGCCCATGCCCATGCCCATGCCCATGCCCATGCCCATGTCCATGCCCATGTCCATGTCCATGTCCACCCTAGTCGGCTTCAGTTTTTCACGCGTCTGTGTTTTTCAGTTCTTGCACTTCGATCAAACCCAGTCGCGTGTGGTCCCTCGCTCGGTCAGACAGTCGTTTCCTCTCCCTCGCTTCCTCCAACAATGTTTTCCTTCGCTTCATTTTCGCCAGCTCCGGCGTGATGAACGTCTGAAATAATGCCGTTTCTGCGTCGATCTTATAGAGCTATTTGTTTCTCGCAAGACCTCCTGATTCTGAGGACTCGGGGTCAGCGATCCTCATCTTGCAGGGCTGGTTCTCCGCTAACAGACAGTAGGAGGCAGTGGAGACACCAGTGTCAAGTCATTTAACCATCACCATGACCCTGAAGTTGTTAAATTAGGGTAAAAAAAATCCTGCATAGTCCTGCTTTAAACCCGTGGAAGGATTTATGGAAGGAACAACTATGAATTAATCAAGAAAATAATCAACAGATGAATAAATTATGAAAATAATCATGTGGTTCTACTTTAACGGTGTTTGTTTCGTCACACTTTGTTTCTGTCAGGAGGAGGAATATTCCTATCATTGGTGTTTTCTTACCAGCCACTCTACCCAGTCTGTATGTTTACACCTTATTTATTAGGCCCCAGAGAAAACCACTCTATCATCCCAGTTTAATTTAATGTTGTGCAATAAGATATGCTGCTCTCAGTACTTTTCTTTAAACCATCTCTGGTAAAACTTTCTGAGTCAGCAGAGGGAAACGCAGCCTCACAGCTCGCACTGAGCTTTTCCATGGCGAGCTGGGAGCAGCACACAGGAGAGTCTGCTCTGAATGACCCTCACTGAGATGCACAGCAACAATGAGGCTCATTGATGAAATCCTTCATTGTCTGAGCTCCCAGTCTCTTCGGGAATCACCGCACAAAAGAGGCGTTTGTCACGGTGCCCAGCCTCGGTCTTTTGTCAGAAGCCGACTCGTTTATAACTCAGATTTACTGCTTTGAAGGTGGAACACGTTTCTAAATATGTGATGTTTCAATAGAAAAACATGTTTCTTCTCCAGTTTCCGAGATAAACACTGAAGTACAAAGCACAACGAGACTGTTTATATTAGCCCTGTCATGTCGGTAATTTATTGAATCATCCTCTTAATGTTCCACTCTCCATCAAAATAATAAAAATATATATTTTTGGCTTGTAAACCTCCAAGAGCAGAGTGAAACAGGAGAAAACTACAAAGAGGCTTTTTCAGCTTGAGGCAGAAACATTTATTACAAGACCTTTTTCTGTATTCATATTTTATTTGGCCCTTCTTTTTTGCACATTCTGCCTGGTTTGTCCCGGAGAAACATGTTGGCACGAGATGGCAGCGACTGTGAAGCAAGGCCCTTATCAAAAGTACACATAAATGACTCAAAATTAACATTTTAGTGCAGGGGTGTCAAACTTAAATGACCTGGGGCCCCGGTCATTTAAGTTTGCAATAAAGATATTGCAATAAAGATATTCATGATGATATTTCACAGAATTTCAAAGTAAAAGTGCTCGTTTTGATAGGGAACAATGTATACTTCACAATAATAACCTATTTATGACCCAAAATTAATGTAATAATATCAAAAAAACAGAGAAACTAAGAGAGAAATTAAGTAAATAATAACATGGAAAACTGTAATTAAAACATCAAACAAGTTTATATTACAAATATGCAATTTAATGCTAAATGTGATACATTAAAAAAATATTGCTATTTGCTATTATATATATTATATTATATATATTATAGTTTGCTATTATATATGTCTACATTATATCACCTTACTGGCAGCTGTGTTTACAGTATGTTTATTTTTTTTAACAGTTTTGCCCATTATAAGAAATGGGGATTTCTGGGAATTTTTACCAAATTCTTACCAAAATTTTATGGAACATACTTGGGTGATCACAAAAGATTCAGCTTGACCCGTGAAAAACTGTAGACAGGAACCTGCTGACAGGAGGACAAACTTCCAGATAAACTGGCGGAGGTGACACATTCAGCATAAAAATAGCATTTTATACGCAACAAAATTTAATTTCTTTTGGAAAAGAAGACTTTTTCTCCGCTGGCTCTGCCACAGTGAAGCCTCGCACACTTTGTGAGCCATGTTATGACATTTTTGTTGTGACACTCTCCCAGACTCTGCAGCGTTTCATTATTCCAAACCCTTGAGCTCAAACAATTTGTGTGTTCGGGTCTTTGATGTGGACTCACTGCTGCTGCACTCGCCCCCATTAACTAACAATCAGTGTTTCTGAAGAGGAGTGGAGAACAGGGGGAACAGTGGAGAACAGTGGAGAACAGGGGGAACAGTGGAGAACAGTGGAGAACGGTGGAGAACAGTGGAGAACAGAGGAAACAGTGGACAACAGAGGGAACAGTGGAGAACAGAGGAGAACAGTGGAGAACAGAGGAGAACAGTGGAGAACAGAGGGAACAGTGGAGAACAGTGGAGAACAGAGGAGAACAGTGGAGAACAGAGGGAACAGTGGAGAACAGAGGGAACAGTGGAGAACAGAGGAGAACAGTGGAGAACAGTGGAGAACAGAGGAAACAGTGGAGAACAGAGGGAACAGTGTAGAACAGAGGGAACAGTGGAGAACAGAGGAGAACAGTGGTAACAGAGGGAACAGTGGAGAACAGAGGGAACAGTGTAGAACAGAGGAGAACAGTGGAGAACAGAGGGAACAGTGGAGAACAGAGGGAACAGTGGAGAACAGTGGAGAACAGAGGTAACAGAGGGAACAGTGGAGAACAGAGGGAACAGTGGAGAACAGTGGTAACAGAGGGAACAGTGGAGAACAGAGGGAACAGTGGAGAACAGTGGAGAACAGAGGAGAACAGTGGAGAACAGAGGGAACAGTGGAGAACAGAGGTAACAGAGGGAACAGTGGAGAACAGAAGAGAACAGTGGAGAACAGAGGGAACAGTGGAGAACAGAGGTAACAGAGGGAACAGTGGAGAACAGTGGAGAACAGAGGGAACGGTGGAGAACAGAGGGAACGGTGGAGAACAGTGGAGAACAGAGGGAACGGTGGAGAACAGAGGGAACGGTGGAGAACAGTAGAGAACAGTAGAGAACAGAGGAGAACAGAGGGAACGGTGGAGAATGGTGGAGAACAGAGAGAACAGAGGAAACAGTGGAGAACAGAGGGAACGGTGGAGAACAGAGGGAACAGTGGAGAACAGAGGGAACGGTGGAGAACAGTGGAGAACAGAGGGAACAGAGGAGAACAGAGGAGAACAGAGGGAACAGTGGAGAACAGAGGGAACGGTGGAGAACAGTGGAGAACAGAGGGAACATTGGAGAACAGTGGAGAATAGAGGGAACATTGGAGAACAGTGGAGAATAGAGGTAACAGAGGGAACAGTGGAGAACAGTGGAGAACAGAGGGAACATTGGAGAACAGTGGAGAATAGAGGTAACAGAGGGAACAGAGGAGAACAGAGGAGAACAGAGGAGAACAGTGGAGAACAGAACACCTCAGTTTCACCAGTGCTTTTCCTTTACACAGTTCTAGCACGATTCGGCTTCATTTGGCTCGATGTTTTTCATTTTAAGTTTTCTAAGTTTTATACTGCTGTAACATATAAGGAATAAAACAAAGCCATGGCTTTTAAATGATGTGTTATTATGTGTGTAGCAATATTTTTGACATTTTATGAGTAGTAGTAGTATCCAGTGTCAGCATACAGGCCTAACATTTCAGTGTTTGATTTTAATTTGTAAATTTGCTCCTTGTTGTGAAGATAAACCTTTCAAATAGGACCGGAAGCCCAGCTGTAATTAAACACAGGCATTTGTTGAAAGATGTGCAAGTGGACTGATTATTAATCCATCCCATGTTCACATGAAAACAATAATAAAAAGGGAATTATTGTGTCGATCAGAGTCATGATTCGAGGTTTGGGTGTGGACGTCAGAGGATTTTCAGATTATCAAGTTTGGGAAAATCTGTTCTAATGTCCTGGTTAGTGTCAGGAGGAACCAGGAAAACTCCATCCCTTCTTTATGTCTCGTAAACCTACAGGAGGAAAAATAAACAAGTGTTTTTACAAGCATAGTTTCTAAAGGTTAAAGTTTGATCTCATCTTTGGGTGGGGTCTTTCAAGAATGCTGCAAAGAGCTGCTGCTGTTTTACGAGGCAACAGAACTAAAACGCGTTTGCTGACAGATTCATTAAGTGTGAAAAAAAATGCCCCTTGCAGCCATCTGCCCAAAACTTAAGAGAGGAGGAAGCAGAGGTAACCCAAGCCCACCAACACGGCGGTATTTACCCACAGCGCCTGCACAAACACGCAGATGGCAGCAGTGATGGATTAGGCTGAGGTGATCCCTGGTCAGGCAGCAGCGTGATAATAGAATGAGTGCTTTTGGGCAGGGAGGACATGGACGCTGAAGTGATGAAAGTGAAGTCCAGGATGGGAGATTTCTGTCCAACATACCTGAGAGGATTAAGTATCTGGTTTCTGCCTCCTGCCCTTAATCTGGACCAGAGGGGACGACTGTCCCGGTGCAAAACAACAAATATTGATCGTACTGGTGCCACCTCCAAAGCCGGGTTAACGCCGGGAATTAAACACCAGCACTTAAGAGTGCGAAGGTCTGGATTAAGGGTTACCATACCACTGCAAATTCTTTTACTAAATGTTTTGAGGGTGTTGTCTTTTTTTTTTTTTTTTTTTAAGACACGTCTTATTCTCAGATTACAGATGGGTGACAGGATTGTGGGTGGTCACTCAGACCGTCCATTTGACACAGGTGTGACAGAAACAAAAGAACCAGGAACGGGCTCGTGGGCTTCAGCTCTGTGAAGCTGTGACGAAGAGGGCGCCGAGTTCGACGTGACGAAGAGTCATGTGAAATGGGTCAGTTAGTGACAATCACAGGTGTGGACAGTGGAAGACAGTGAAGGGGACGGAGATTGATGGTGACTGGCTGAGATGAGCACATGAGAGGGACAAACAGCAGTCAACCAATTTATGTTGAAAAGGTTGCATTTTAGATGCTGCAACAAAGATTCCTGTCATATTATTCAGTGCTTGAAGTGGGCCAGTACTTCTTAATTTCACTATTATGAGTATTCTGTTCAGATTATCTGCCTACTTTATTATTATAACCCAGAATAATAATTTCTCTGGGTGCACAATGTGACGTTTAGCCGTTCTCGTGCGAGTTTGGTGTTTGTTTCTCAGTACAATAATATTTAGAGGACACTAAATAAATAAGTTGGCAAAGTGTGTTCCATGAGTCAAAATTTCAGTTATTTTAATATGGACCAAATATTTAACTAAATAGATGTTGTGAACAGTCACTAACACCATCTGGAATCTTTTATTGACTGACAAATGTCGTAATTTAGTGTTTAATAATTTAGTAATACCGACAGACAGACACTTCACACACACGAATGTTGTTTATAATGTAGGATTTATTTCATCATTTATTAGATTATGATATGCATTTCTGTGGCTTCATATCAATCATAATATTGTGAAATTGTTTTTTACTGTATGAATAAAAGCAGTTTAGAATGTTTCTATCAAGCCTAATGTTTTAATTGCACTTCATCATCTCCAGTCCACATGACAATAAAGTTGAAATAATTTGATTTCCCAGTAATCAAAATACTTTTCACTTGACTTTTTTCTGCATGTACAAAATGGCACATAAAATCTAAAGTTTCCAAAAATGAATGGCTATTTGGTGACAGTGGAGAGAAAAAACTGTCCTTTAACAGGATGAAAATGATTTAAAGTCCATTTGCCTTGGTCTTTTGGAGTAAGAGGAGAAAAATGGGTGGAAAAAAACAAACATGAACAGTTGTGTCATTGTTGTATTTAAGTAATATCAAATGACTTAAAAATGTTGTCATAGTTTTATTTAGAATAGGAGCAGGCTTAAGCCTTTTGTCCTCTCGTCAAAAACACATTAATGCCCATTAACATTTTAACATAAACTCCAGCAGTGGTCAGCAAATGGCAGCCTGTGGGACAAAACTGTCCCGTCAGCATTCGGCCCAAAGAAGATGTCCTCAAAAAAATCAGATTTTTTAAATTTTGTTTTTTTTTTTTTTTAAATTATTTGCTTACCTTCAAACAAAAACAATGAAGTCATGAATAATTAGGTGCCTTTTATTCTGAAAAAAGACTTTTTAAAGAGGACATTTACTGGAAAATCAAATTTCTGATGTTTTTTTTGGTGTGTCCCCGTGTCCTTCCCGTATCTAAACATCACTAAAGTGTCACAATAAACACTTCAGCCACTTCTGACAAAGAAGGGCTTCTCTGTTTACCTGTGCTCAAGCAAGCGGGTTTGAAAAGTCCATTTTAGTTACGTACAGTGGCGGAGCTAGACTTTTATCCTTGGGGGGGCCAGGGGGTGGCCAAGTCTATTTCAGGGGGGTCCACAGATTTGTTTCCTGAACGTTCTAGATGCTTGTCCACCCTCTGTATCTTGTGAGATCTTGTATTCTATTACATCTATTCACATTCGATCCACGGACCGAATTTATTGAACTCATGAACTTATTTTGCCATAAACTGCGGTCGTGTACTCACCGATATAGGTCAGTCTTAAAATCCAGAATAAAATCCATCTCTGGCTGAGTTTTCACAAGGAGTGCGCCGCCTTTTCTGTTTCCTGAACGGTTCCTTCTTCTTCTTTTTCTTCTTTTCCCATGTCTTCTAATTATAAAGTGGATTGCAGCGACTTGTAGTAGCCTGCATTGCGCCATCTACTGTACAGGAGGGACGGGGGGGGGGCACCTGGGGTAGCCAATCAGATTTCGGGGGGGTCCAGTGGCCCCCCCGCCCCCCCCAACTCCACCCATGGTTACGTAACTAGCACATCTGCCGTCCAACAAACCCTCCCCCAACAGCTGCTCCCGGTCATGGGCGTGAACATTCAACCTGAAGAAGAAGAAGAAGCACCGTGGAGCAGTCAGTCAGCTGGTAGCTGGCCAATCACAAGAGACTCAGACTACATACACACGGCAACGCAACGAGATTTTTCTTTTTGCGGGCGGAAAAAAAAAAATCGTGTACACACGATAACGGATCAGAAACGCGTCGCGTAAAGATGGGAACGGAACACATGGTGAAATCGATATAATACATATGCCGCACCTACATGTGGCGCTGTAAACAGACTCAGACAGAGCCACCGGACACACCAAAACAATTGTTGCGTGAGGTTACGTCTTGTTCTGGTCACGTGACGGTGAAGGTAAAGTGACGCCATCGTTTTCAAAAAGTATGGGTTTCCTTGGCTACATGGCAACGCGAAGGCAGCGTTGCCAGATTTTTCCACTCTGGAACCCGTTCTCAAAAAGTATCGTTTCAGGGCACGCCGTTCCCGTGCATACGAGAGGCCGAAACGATAAAAAAACTTTATTGATCGACCTAAATCTGTTCCCGTGTGGACGGCGCATCAGTGTTCTGGGGGGCGGGCATTAGCTCAGAAATAGAGCGCCTGTTCAGAGGCTGGCAGAGAGCAGCAATAAACTGGCTTAATCTGAGGAGACTATGAGGTTTTTGACCATAAATATGATTTAATTTATCTAAGTAATCTCAATTTTTGGTTCAAAAAGACCATTCTATGTGACCTTTAATGAAAAAAATAGCTGTTAATTGGTTTAAGTACTGGAAGTGGACCTACATCCTGCAGCTCTGGGGTCAAACCTACAGAATGAAGACAAAAAAGACAGGAAAAGGAGAAACTATGAAAGAGAGAGAATAAGTAAATGTTATTACAGTAATGTAATATGAAGAGAGAGAAGGAGAGAACAGAGAGAGAAACAGAAAGAGAGATGCTCAGTGAAGTAAATCAAAGCTCCTCCTCTCTGAAAGCAGAATCCCGGGACACACTTGAGTGCAATAATGATGCTCTTTTTATTGCAAACAAAGGAACAAAAATACAAGCGACTGCACTGTCATCTCTGATTCCTGTGAGACATCAATCATTCAAAGAGAAACAAAACAAAAACATACAAAACAAATTGGTCAGAAACCCTTTAGAACAAACAGAAAACTGCAAAAAAAAAAAAGTGTCGCTTCTCGGACACTAAACTAATACTCTGTGAAAATGACAGATCTCATACAAAAAATAATTATTCTCAATAATAATAATAACAAAAAAAAAGAATAACAGCCAGCTTATTTACAGGACAATAATATTTTCTCCGAATCTGGCTTTCCTCAATTCCCAGTGAAACTATACTTTTGTTCAATGTTCTCGGTAACTAACTGGTTACACGTGTCCGTTCAAAGTGAATAAGGCGCAACAATCAAACCTCTCGTCTACTGCGACGTCTCGTTAGCGGCAAATCATAAATACCGCGGCGGAAGACAAAATAAAAGTACCAGTCAGTCGTCCTCTATTTCAATGATATTAGATTATGTGGAAACCTTTCAGTAATTGTCATTTTAAAGTTTCTGTGCATTGCTCAGCCATTGTAAGGCACCGACTCTTCAGTAGGGGAGACCAGGAAAACAAAAAAAGAAAACAAAACTGTACATGAACATAATATAAACAAAACGCAGAGAAACGGCTAATCCTAACGCTAACCTGTGAGCATTATGTACATGTATACAAACATTAGCGATGAGAAATTAGGAGTGTGGTCGGCAGCGAATAACTTAATTTACATGCAACCAAGACAAAAAGTAACGGATCCAAAAAAGAAAAGGATAAAAAAAAAAATAACATTCATTACTTCAGCTCATCTTTAGGGCTGCAACAGTTTTTCGATAATTAAAACAGGATTTCTGATTTTACAGCTTCATAAATGCAATTTGGTTTGTGGACAAAACAAGACATTGGAGAACATCATCATTTGTTCGGTTTGAGAAACACTGATCACCATTTCCTGACATTTTTTCGGACCAAACTGACAGATGAATTGCGTGTGGATAGATCCGTAGTCGCGGCCCCACTCATTTTCGTCAAACGCTGCTTAGGCACGAGGCGGAGACTCGTGAAATGATCGGACACAGCGAAATTGGCCGTTCGCAAAACGTGCTATTTCACCGAATTAACAGAATTTAAACACTTTTGTCGGCGAGTGCGATGAGAAACAGAGTTAATTAAAAAGCTGAGAGGGTTTGACTGGTGAGGACTGATCTTTGAATGTGGGCAGCAGCGGCAGATGTGCAGCGGCCGCATGTGTGTGTGTGTGTGTGTGATGATGATGACGGGAGTGAGAGCGAGCAGAAAAGATTAAAGCAGTTTATTCTCAGACATCTGAACCTTCAACCAAAGCCCTGACAAGAAAAAACAAGGGCGGAGAAGGGATAAAAAAAAAAGAGAAAGTGTGCACCCACACTCTATAAAACCCCAATAAGGGGAAAAAAGGGGAGACCTCAAAATAAACCAAACCCCCCAGTTTTGATCTCAATCTGACACTCAAATATAGTTTCTCCTTCTAGAAACAAACACTCTGATCGATTAAATGGGAAAGTTTCCTTTAAAAAAAAAAAAGGCTTTCGCTTTCATGTGAGGATTTAAAGAGGCTGCTTTGATCCCTGTATCATTTCTGCGGAAACAGGCAAAAAAATAAAAGCAGCAGCACTAAGTGGAAAAGCACAAAGTCAAATCAAACGGTGAGCGATGAGATCAGTGATGAGGTCAACGCTTTTGTTTCGACTACATGTCACTGGGTTTGTTGTTTGTAGGAAAAAGAAAATAATATATACTGTATGTATAAATCCCTGGAGGCAGCCGCTGCAGAGACAGCTCTACACTGGATGGCTCCGAAACTCAAAAATTTTTTTTTCACTGGTGGATTAAGTTTCTAGTTTCCATGAACAGCGCTGCAGATCCTCAGAGCCAAACCTCAACATTTGAGCCGGTTCTGTGATCACTAATGATGTCAGACCCTCACAGTGTTTCCAAGGTATTTGAATAAAACTTCAAACACAAACAAAGTAAAACTGAACGTTAACAGAACAAAAAAAAAGTCTTATTTTCTATATATAAAAAATATGTTTCAGTTTTTGCTTATTTGTCATCATGAATCACGGCGGCTGCGGCGCGTCCAGTCAAACTGTTGGTGGTTTACGGAGCCACATAATGTCGGATGATGACAGCTGTTGTAGTCACATCTGGTATTTATAACGCGTTGCTTTGATCCTGTGCTTAAATAAGAAACTATAATGACCGATTGGTGTTAGTTTTGCCGACAGAAAGTGGAGGATGAGAAGGAGGGAAGACGGCGAAGACGGCCCGTTATCGTGGCCAAAGCCCAGTGACCCTCCTCTGATGTTTGCTGACAAACACAATCAGAGTTTTGCCACTTCACAGCGACAACTGCACTTAATACTGACAGTTGTGTACATGATTTAACTACTAATCCATAAGATTTCAATGTGATTGATGATTATGTGTGTGATTATGGGTCTTTGTGGTTTTTTTTTTTTGTGGGTGACGGCCGAACGTCAATACTGCACTGGATTCATCTCGACTACGGAAGAACCAGGGACTCACAGAAAACTGAACTCCTGCATCCATGAAATCTGATGCAAATCCATCATCTACTGAGGCCGGAGTCACTGCTACTGTGAAACCAAACATCCCTCTGCTGCTGCTTCACAGTGAAGTCAAACTCACAGCAACAATACGCGTCAGTTTAAGGCCGTTCACGTACGACTTCTAAAAAAAAGTTTTAAATAGATTTTATTTGAATAAATCATTAAAACTGAATAATATTGTGGACAAAACATCATGGTAACATCAGGATTTTTGAGGTTTGGTTTGGGTAACACCAATCAACAATTTCTGACATTTTATGGACCAGAAAATTAATTTACTAATTGTGACAATATGTGATAATAACCATTAGCTGCAGCCCTAGTTGTTGAAAACCTGCGAGCTGCTGAGATGAGTGGAGATGGTTCAGCTTCACTGAGGAAAAACAAATCAAAACAAAACCAATGATACCAGAGCTACTGATAAAGGTGTCAAGCTTATTACAGAGTTGACAAAGACCAGTTTGACCTTTGACTTCTTTGGTCAAAGCATCAAAAGACACACTCTTGTGTGTGCATGACTCCATTGTAAATAATGGGTTTGTGCCCAAAAGACAGTGTGTGTAAATGGCCTCAAACAGGACTTTGTAGCACAGAGTTGCTACTGTCGCTAAACTAATGGGATGTCAGCATTGTTGGTCGCACTGAGACCAACAGAAAATACCCACAATGGAGAGAACGTTCCTGAGTGTGAGCTGTGTTTGGTGACGGTGGACTGTTTGATCTGACTGTCCAGAGCTCACGCTGCCGCTCAAATAGAAACATTTAAACCTTTCACGACTTTTAAATCACACGCAGCCCTCCACTGCGTGCATGCGAGTCACCGTAAACGGTGCTAATCTGACGACATGTGCTGTGGCTCTGATTTTCAAACAGCCATAGGAAACAATTGAAGGTGAACTGTGAAGGTACTGCTTTAGAGTGGGGACCTACAAAATCATTTTTAACTTTTTCTTTTCATAACTATATCATGTTTGATTTTTATTAAGAACGAAATTGAAAACAGAGCAGCAACAGTTATTTGTTCACGGGCTGCTCAGCTCAAATGTCTAAACTTTACTGTCCTTTACTGTAACAAAACGCTCCTGTTTTTTTGTTTTCAGAGTTTATCAAAGCAAAACTACATGACTTTGTTTGGTTCGGGTGAATTAAAGCTTCATGAATAATTAACAGAGGATACTTTTACTTTTTCTTACATCCTGCTGGTGCAGCATCTGTCGTCCTTCTTCGCTCTCAGTAAAATGCCTTTCTAAATCTCCCTTTTAATCATGTGACTTTCCCTTTACCTGGATAATGTTTTTTTTTTGCTGTTTGAAAAGAAAATCATGCAGTATAATTTGGGGTAATTACTGGTTTGCAGCCATGATGAAGGTATCACCTGTAAGAAAAAGTTGTTACCACTCGACAGACCAACTTTCAAAATTCCGCAGCAGTCATGAGGTTTAATGGGAGTCGAGCTCAGTCAGTCATGGATATAAATACTTTAGTAACGAGGGCCTGAACACCTGACCAGTGGCCTGTTAAAGACAGGTGCAAATGCAAACGAGCACAAAACAAAACCTCATTCACATCACTTGAAACTTCTCTTTAAGCCAAAGCCTCGAACGCGACGGCCGCACATTAGTGACTTATTGAAAAGCTACGTGAGTGTAGTACAATCCAGAAACATGTCCTTAAGGTTAAGTGGTTACAATCAAGGTGGAGCAGTACTGTTCAAACAGCTCAGTGTCACTGAGCTGACAAATTTCATTCTTCCTTGAAACTGAAATGGCACAACCTATAATGATATTTATATCTGCCACTTGTTAAATTATTCTCAGTCATTTGTCTGTTTGATTTTTGCTTTCCGCTCAAACATACCACTCTCTGCGCGAGATCACAGAGCCGTCCATGTGCGAGACATAGTCGCTGTCCGTACCATTGTCATAGCAGTCCTCCGGTAGGTAGGGGGAGCCGTTGTTCACGATGGGGCTGTGCACCGGAGGCCCACATGGATGCATATTTTGGGTATAGTGCTCGGGGTAGTAGTTTCCCTCCTTTAGACTCCTGTGGATGCTTCCCTTGTCGGCCCAGTCCTCTCTATCCTTGCGTTCGGGGGTGTAGTCGGGATAAATTATGTCTCCGCCCAGTTTTGGTTTCAGCTCCTGGCTGCCTTTGCTCGTCTTGTCGCCGTACACCTCCTGCAGCTCGTGCGGCTGCAGCACATCCAGCTGAGACTCCTTCTGCATGTCGGAGGGTCCCAGGTACTGTTTGGTGTAGTAGTCGCCCCTGAAGGTTCTGCGCTGATGCATGAAACAAACCCCGCCCAGGATGAGCAGGAGGATCAGGAACAGAACTCCACCCACGGCTCCGCCGATGATGGTGCCCAGGCTGCTGTTGGGTAAAGAGGCCAGGGTCGGGGATGTGAACAGGGCTCTCCGCTGGTCCACAGCAGTGCCAGTTCTAGAAGTGTCGTGGTGGTGGGGTGCAGTGGTGCTGGGGCTTGCAGTGGTGGGGGGAGGATCTACAGGGTGAACATGTGAAAAAGAGATTAAAACCAAAGCAGAAGGAAGGAAGGATGGAGTGACAAATTAAAGGGCTGTGGAGGAGAGAGACTGCACTTAATGCTCTGTAACAACCGACAGGGCAGGTGTGAGTGTTTTTTAGATTAATTTAACCACACTGAGCCATGTCGGAGCAGAGAGCGAGACATTGTCCTCCTGGGACCAAATAATCAGTTGAAGGCTGTGCTGTAGCGCAAAAAAAAGGGAGGAATAAAAGGAGCAGAAATAGGCTAAGTGCTAAATGTCATTGTGTGTGTGAGAAAGAGAGAGAGAGACAGAGAGGGATATGAGGACAGAGGACATGCACTCATGAGCATCTGAGTGAAAGCAATTATCCTCCCCTCCACCCTTTCCTTTTTTCTAAACCCTGCAATGAGGAAGTCATGTGAGAAGATGAAACACGGTGATCGATGTGAAGTTCCTGCATCTGACTTGTCCTCCTGTGACCTGCGAATGTGACAGCAGCCAGAGCCAGAGAGCGAAGAGCTGCAAGGAGCTCAAGGTCAGGATAATAGTCTCCATTCTGACCTCCAGCCTCTGAGGCTAAGAGCAGCCTGATACCAGTTGATCTCTACACTGGAACATCAAAAGCAGAACAGAGCTAGTAGATGTCTGCTTCTCCAGGAGGTTTATAAGTTCAAGTTGTCAAAACCAGAATCCCACTACAGCATACACAATATCCACAATTTGTTTAACTAAGAATCTAACTACACACTATTGGCACGTTTCATTTATACAGCTCTAGCACGACTCGGCTCGACTCTCTTTTTTTCCCTTTCCATTAAGGATAGTAACTCGTACCTGGTGCTTTTTTTAGTACCTGCTTTGGTAAGGTTCCAAGCGAACTGAGTTGATACTAAAATGTGACATAGATAGACTGCCGGCCACTGATGGGTCAGAGAGTGTCGTCACTGGAAGAGTCATGAGCGCGTCTGACTGAGGAATCAAACCGTACAACGTCAAACTGTAGATCAGTTAAAAAGACTAAAAAATCTTGAAAACATGCGTTTTTCTCCAAAATTTAGCAACAAAATTTCAAAAATCTCAATATTTAACAGGCGTCTTATGTTTTTAGCGTGAACCAAATCACAACCCGTCCAGCCGTATTTTAGTTCAGTGACTGTGTCAGATGTGTCTGTACTCCGGTCATGCAGGAAGCACAGAACGTTTCGGCGGTACAAATCTTTTTTTTAAATGAACTGAATATATTGATTCAGTAGAGTGAAAAGAACTGCTTTGCCCGTCACTAGTTTGTGTCACGGCAGTTGCGCGGAGCCGTCCTACGATGACCCCGCCCATGTTGAGGAGGTCCTGAAGTAATGGAAAAGACCTGCCTGATACCAAACTGAGTAGAGTCAAATCAAACAGAGCTGAGCAGTGCTAGAACTATGGAACTGGAAAAGCGCTATATACAGTATGGTTGGATGAGTGAAGAGGTACCTGTTCCTCTTTTTGAGTGCTCGGTCAATGCTGAAGTATCATCTACTATGCTTATTTTAACTTTGCTTTAACATGCTTGGGAAGCTAAAATGCTAGAAAACTGCACTAAGATTTTCTGAATCCTTCTTAACAATGATGAACTGCCAATGTCAGGCAATCATTTTCTATATTTACTCTCCAGCATTTTAGATAAGTGCTCAAAAGTTTCGACTCCCTTTGCTAACTTTCGCAAATAAAAATCTGGAAGATTTGATGCCAATATTGATATCTGCGTTAATGTATTCCAAATTCACAATAAAAAAAAAAAAAACGGTTGGAAATCAGAAAATACTAGTGCTAGTTTGTTAGCATTTAACAAAACACTCGAACACTCAACTACTGCTGATGCTAACAGAACTGAAGCCTTCCAACTCTTACACAGATAAAACCACTACTGAAGCTAACACAACACTTATGGTGAAATGTGTAGCTACTTACTCAAGACTTTGTTGGCATTACTTTTAAGAATTTATAATTTATGCACTAAATAATCCCAGAGACGTGAGTCAAACAGCAGCCACAGAAGTCGGTCCAAACGAGGGAACATGACTCGGGGGGGAAAAACGGCTGATGTCACATGGATCTTGTTCAGTTTATTGTGAAAGACTTACAAGCCTTTTTCTACATTGAAGTCCATTAATTTAAACCTAAAGTCTCTGGTGGTGATGTGAGCATTAAATTACAGAGTCACATCAATAAGAGTATTGATAACTAGTATCAGTATGGATAAAATCCAAACAATTCTCATCCCTAACTGTGTGTGAGCTTACAGGGTCAGGGCCTAAGAGAGAGGATGACAAAAAACAGATAAAGGTCAGTGGAGTGATGCACTGGCAATCGTCTGCTTTTGTCAGTCACTATCAGTCTTTCCCTGCAGCACGACATTTTAGACTTTATGAGCATCTGCAACCATGTAGCTGATCATGTGAGAGAAACGCAGCCAAAAACCACAAGACTGCAGAGACAACTGGGAATGTGAAACAGCTACACTACACCAGGGAGCCATGGGGAGGGGGATAAAACTGAGCTCAACCTGGCTATCTCCACAGGGGGAAAGAGGCGGGAGGCAGCAGGCCGCATGGCCAAGTCTTAATATTTGACAAGAGAAGCAGGATAATTGCTCAGCGCAGGCCCGTCCTGGACAGGATGTCAGCTGTGCTTTCGTTTGGTGCAGGACTCCAAACCAGGCCTGAGCACAGATGGAGCCTGACAGAGTTTTTTTTCTGGGGCTTTTCCAACTCTTTCCTTCTTGACAGTGAGAAACAAAAAAGGACTGTGAGTGTTAGCGGAGTATGT
The DNA here is from genome assembly GCA_016785285.1 of Brachirus orientalis. Classification (NCBI taxonomy): domain Eukaryota; kingdom Metazoa; phylum Chordata; class Actinopteri; order Pleuronectiformes; family Soleidae; genus Brachirus; species Brachirus orientalis. The sequence continues at coordinate 966,779 of JAFBJR010000193.1, forward strand.
GTCTCCAAATGCAGCAGTTGCTTTGTTTGGAATAGGATTAAAATAAAAACAACAACAAAAAAAAATAGAGATGCAGGGTTCTCAGTATCCACACCCCAACTTTACAACAAAGAACTCAAGTAGCAAACTATGACCAGACAGAGGAAGCACTTTTAAGAGTTTCCTGACGGAGATTTATGTCAACAGAAATCCCAGCTGCTCACATCATGATACAGGGAAATCCCTTTTGATGTTTTACAATATCCCCTCTGTTACTATTTGTTCAATGTAATTGTTAAACTTAAATTATGGTGAATTGAAAATAAACCTTTGAGGAGTAAAATGTATGGTTAAATGACTTTTTAATTAAAAGGTCCAGTGAGTAAAATTTAGGCAGAAATTGAAAATAACATAATCATACTTATTAATATTTTATAAGAGTAGAATCACTTGATTGAACAGTTTTAATTATCCTAGAATGAGCCTTTTATATTTGTATCAGAAACTGGTCAACTCTTTAAGGCCACCATTTTGGAGCACCATGTTTTTACAGTAGGACAAACATCTTCCGGGTTTTGAGACAAACTGAAGACTACATCCTTAGGTTCTCTACAAGATATTCAGCTGCAACATGCAACTTTTACATGCTGTACCTTTAACGAGGTACGCAACCACACAGTACATCCGTGTACTGCAAATCTGCGAACACACTTCGCCGTGTCCCACTGTGAAACCTGACCTCAAACACAGCAGAGTGAAAGGCTACATGGGTGCAAACTTTGCCAAAGCAGCGGGGGTAAACATCTTATCTTGGAAATCTAATGTTGTCAAAACCGCAGCAAAACACGTTGGGAACTGATACTCTTAATCTGCACTGTGTGCACTGCTGTTGCCAGGAATGTGTGAAAGTGGATCTGGGCAGAGACATCTATATGGACTGGCTTCACTCGGCTTTAAGTGTTTAACTGAAGGCTGTTTGTACCAGGAGGGTAATCTTACATCAAACAGGCAAGACAAGTGTCAAAAGACACACTTATCTTAATTATTAATGGCACTTTATCAAGTGAATGGATGGTTAGAGGTCAAAACTCACCATGTACCCAGAGGTTAACATTCTGACTGCGGAGACCGATGTCGTTCATCACTTCACAGCGATAAACTCCAGAGTCATTTCGCTCCAACGGACGAGTGAAAGCAAACGTGTTGTTTGAGATCTGGACACCTTCGGGCATTAATCCATCCAACCTGTGCAAAAATGGAATGCTCATGAGTCAAGAGTCAAGTTTATTGCATCCATTAAAATGGAAATCGAAGCAGAGGCTTTTTTATTTGACTTAAGTTCAACCTGCAGCCGGCAAGAAAGCTATTACGAGGAAATAGCTTCATGGAAAAGTTTACCAGTTAAAGCAAATGGATTTAAAAAGGAACTGGGAAAAGTGGATATATCTATATGACATCAACATAAATTCATTATCACAAGATAATGGTGAGAATGCCAAAGTAATACCAGACAACTGTCTATTTTGTTTAGTTTTTCCATTTTTTTGGCTGCTCCCCATTGTGTCTAGTGTGAACATAAATGTGTTGTATTTCCAGATTTCTGTAAAAAGTCAATAAAAACTGATTAACTAAATAATTTTTGCAATGCTAACATCCTCCTTACTGCACAATATGTTACCATATGTTGTCATTGGAGCCCTAGTCGTAGTCATAGGAAGAAAAAATAAAATCGGACATAACTTGAGGAGTATGACCAAATGTCCTATACATCACTGCTGTGTTGGTTCAGTTGGCCTGTTGCAACTATTATATGATCATGTGACCAAGGTAACTTGAGCCGAGTGCACTTCCGTCAGTGGAGGTGGAAGAAATTTCTACATGAACAGAAGGCTGAGAGAAAAGAAAAGAAAATGAAGAGCTTGGCTGTCTGGACTTCACTTTTACTGTCAGTCCAAATGGGACTATGTTTCTTGTTTTCAAAGTAAGATGATGACAAAGAGCCGCCAATAGACCACTGTTGCTGTGATGCATGAACTGTTTGGAATCTTTTATTTATAGCACACAGTCTTCCCGATGGGTGCAGCAGTGCGTCCGACAGCTCCAGTGTCCACGCTCCAAAGTTAAACTGGAGGTAATTTACAGACTGGTGCATCTTCACTGCCTGATTTAGGGTTCATCTGAATGCACTTAAAATCAGTTCTGCAGGATTTCCTGGCCTGTTTTTCTGATTGTTGCGACTAAAAATGCCTGATTTTGTTTTCCAAAGTTTTCCAAAATGCTGCAATGCACGCTGCAGCTTTTTCTTAGGCTTCATCATAGCTGTAGTCCTGACTGAGCCTCTCTCTCAGAGAGCTGCAGCCTGCATGTGTGTGTGTGTGTGTGAGACAAACACTAACGTCATGGTCAGAGCAGAAGCCTGATTTTCTTATTTTCTCCGAGTCACTGCTCCCCTTTATGCATTCATTGAAGTCACAGTCTCAGTTACAAATGTAAAAATGACCATGTTTAATGCTTGTTCTGTGTTTCTGTGACGATACAAGGTGGATGTTTGCAGTGAGGCTGAGGGAAGGAAACACACGCTGAGATGAGCGTGTCCTGGAGCTCATTGTGTCTCTGAAGAGAAGTGAAGCTGATTGCAACACAAACCCTGTGAATCTCACTTTTGGGTTCTGACCCGTGATTTTTCACAGTAAATATGAAATGTGGCTGTCCGCTCATGTCTGCATCCTCATTAGCAGGAACAAGGAAGTCAGTTTAGTGATGTCACATCCATCAGGGAATTTCTATTTTTGGTCACACTTGTTAAAAACACTGATGATTGTTCACAGTTGCAGACAAGTTGTGGTAATTGGGCAAAAAAAAGATGAGAGGTTGAGCAAAAGTTGTGGGAAATGGTCGATTTTGATCTGGTTGATTCACAAAAATCCTGATCGATGCAGCTGATAAATCTTGTAGTGTTTGCTTTTAACTTTCTACCGGTGTAAATGTGCTGCTAGACGTAGTGGCCGGGGAGAGGGAAGTCTGGGCTTCTCTGCTTAAGCTGCTGCCCCCATGACCCGACCTCGGATAAGCGGCAGAAGATGGATGGATGGATTACATTATTAAACACATAAGTCACTGTGAAAGCTGCACTAACAGAAGAGTCTGGCATCCAATATTTACATTCTCTTCATGTTATGTAATTTGACAAATACCTAAATCCCCTCTCCCCCATCTGTGTGAATGCACACATATAAATGTACAGCAGATGACTGTAAATCCCATGTATGTATGACACAGATATGTTTCTGGCATATTTGCAACAAACAGTTTTGACATACAGTAGGTGATGAGGGCAGCTAAAGTGCAAACAGCACAATTTATTGTAAATATACTCTTTAAAAATAGTGTCTTCTTTGCTTAGAAGGTTGGAATAAAAAGTACCAGGACTTGAGTTTTACAGCATTTGAAATTTGTTTTCCAAGATAAATATCCCACAAGGCTTTCTCCTGTATCTCAGAGTGACCTGCAGTTAGAGGTTTTCTGCTTCACTTCCACACCGTGACGTCTTGACTGAGGCACCATGAGAAACTGAATTCTCAGGAACCTCTGCATTAGTTTCAGCATTACCCTCAGCTTCTTCTCAACAAACTATAAGTGAGTGTCTTTGTATATTTGTACAAAGCACTTTGTGGTGGCGTTGAGAGATAATGGAGCAATCTCCAAGATAAAATACTTACGCAAACAAATAAACAAAACCGAGGCGGTGAAGTTTATGCAAATTCAAAGCAGTTTCAGCCATCTGTCTATTTACCACTATTTTGTCATTATGAATTTTCTAGCAAACAGGAATATTATTTACTGGCCTCGATACGATATTTTTACAACAAAAAAAAAATGTATGTTTACGCAATGCGGAAGACACAAAATGTTCCACAATTTAACAAATGTTTGTTGTTTTCTGCCTATGAAAAATTTTAAAAACACAATTAAATGTTTATTTTCAACTTTCGCTTGGGAGCAAAACCTAATCTTCAGCAATCTTGACATTTTATTAAGATAATTATCAATACTCTTAACTCATATCGTCCAGCCCTAGAAATATTATTACAGGTGAATGTTTTGTTTTCAGTCCTTCAAGAATTTTAAGACCATAAAAAAATTAACAGATTACTCCAAATTTCATTCAGTAACATGATTCAGTCTTTAATAATCTTACTTTTCAGAGCAACATTTATCGATATTGATAGATTTTTTTTTTTTTAAAAACTGGTGATAATGTTCTTCCAAACTCTACCTACCATAACTATGATGACCTATATCTGACCTGATAGCTGAATTGGACATTGTGGTGATACTGACCTGATCCATGTGAAGTGATGGGCCGGTGGGTTGGCTTTGGCTCCACAGGTGAACTTTACATTCTCCTGACCCACATACCAGTTTTTTTCGAGTCCAGTTATTGATACCATTGGTGCAACTGTGAAACAAAATTTTAAAAAAAAGTGTAATGACAGTAAAAAAAGTAATGCAAAATATGATGGACAAAAATTTAGCTATCATCAAGGCTGTTTCTCAAAAAAACACGCCATTGATACCTTAAAATAGTGAGAACCATGCAGACAGAAACGCTTTTTATTTCAGTGTTATAATCAGTCATTGTGACAACGAGCTTTTACCGAAAGGTACAAAGTGTGCATTCAAGGCACAAAAACCCAGCCATGACAGAAACAAAGGACTGTAGCAGCCATGATACGAGACCTGCTGCTGAACATGAGCCAAGAAAACAAACAAATGGCCCCAGGTTGGTGGAAAGTCAGAAAATAACAGACTCGCTCAGAAAGTGAATCTACTGCAGCTCATAATAAACTCCACTGCCAACTACAGACTATGACAGAAAAAACAAAAACAAAACAAAGCTAGGGCTAAATGAAGCCTTGCACGTGTCACTGTAATAAAACATGGCAAACACGGACTTAGATATCCAATTGTTCATTTTGATTTCCCTGGAGGACAAATGAGGAACTCATTACAGCACACAGGAAGATGTCTCGGCTCATTGTGTCCACTGACCCTTTTCATGCAGTTCAACATTAAAATTGTGCTTCTTTTGCACTTAAAATCCCTTGCCTCTGCATTTGACATGATTTATTGAGCTGGGAAGCCTCTTTCTTCCTGTATTAACCTCGGTTTTTCTGAGTCTCCATCCACAGTCTCCTGCTACTTGTGTTCCTGCTGAGGTCTGATCAATATTTCATAAAATACCTTCATTAGCCTGCACTCACACACACCAAACACAGTAACCCTAAGTACTGCTTGCCAAGGAAGTATGCATCAATGATTATAACATTAAGATGACTCCTAAATGGCCTCTTTATGGACAGAGAATAAAAGGTAGTAAGTAGAGTATTCATAAATCAAGCCATCGGCATTTGTTTATATCAATAAGATATACTGTCCCTTTAAAGGGCTACACGGTTAGAGCTTTAGCTAAGTCATTATTTTATTATATAAAGTGATCATTATTATTAATTTGGTTATTTTAGCAAAGAAAATATATTTTTATTATGTTTTTAACAAACAGCAGCAGATACCGTATTTGAAATGAATTTGTCACAGTTGACTGCATGGAATTTACCTCATATTATATCTGCTTCCACTCTTTAGAGGTGAAAGTTATACCAGAAAACTTTCACTTGTTGTTTTTGCAGGTGTTGCTGCCATTTTCTCTCAAGAAACCTCATAAAAAGAAAAAAAAAATCCCATAAAACTGCCTTTGTCTAATTCTCAAAACTTTCCAACTTCATGTACATTTTTGTGGCCGACCCAAATTCAAGACCATAAAAAAAGGATTGTGAATATACAGTATACAATAAACTTTTTGATTGTGCATTAAATGTGATGGTGAATATTTACAGTAACAGGATGTTGGATGTGAGACTGACTCAAAATAAACTGCAGAATCCATTTTCATCACAGTGAAAACATAGTCTGTATTTCCCAGGGCAACAATCTGTCATTTTTCTTTAAATTGCTTTTAAAAACACCAGCTTTTCTTGTCCAAAGAGAAAAACTAACTCTAATTCCAAAGTAAGTTAAAGGTGCAGTATGTAACTTTAACAGAATAATGAACATCTGTAGCCTTGGTGAACCCAGCCATGTCTGCCACTGATTTAATTTTAACTCTGCAGACACGTCTGGCAAAGACGCAGTTTTGATCAACTTCAGAATCACCTAAAAAGGGGAACCAATCACAAACCCTTGGCATGACAAAGGCGGGCTTAAGAAATGATGAGAGAGAACCAACGTCTAGCAGCTTTTGTATACATCCAACATGGCAGGCACCAAGGAGCAGCCGAGTTTCGAATCGGCTGTTTGCTTCACAGAGCTCTAACGGGCAAAAGTCGTTTGACACCATTACTAGACAGCCATCACTCCTAGAAAACTACAACACGCACGTTTGCTGACATGTTTAATGTCACTCTACATACGTCTTCCAGATCATTGGTCTGACTGGTACAGAAACACATTCATCTACGTCCATTGGTCATGCCTCTTGAAAGTGGGAGGAAACTACACCCTTTCTTGACTCGTACTCCAGACTAGAATGTTTCTTTACATTCAAGCCATTTTCAAATCGGTCCATACAATCCTTATGAAGCCTATTAGCTCCAAACAACTCTTTGACTCAGAAATTAATTTTAATTTTAATTCATTTTACGTCGCAAATGATGAAGGCAAGTCCAAAGAACAAGAGCAGACTAGCACTAGTAAAACAAAATGCTGCCAATGGATAGAGTATAGATGAAGTACTACATTAAGTTGTAGAAGTGGATTTTACACCTTTGAGAAAAAATAGCTATACTGTCCGTCATGTTCTTGTGTCAACTTTATTACACAGGGGAGTGTTATAAGCATGATATACATTAAGCATAATCTAATAAAAATAAGAAATTTTCATCTGTTTCCCAAACGTTAAAATTTCAACTTCACAGGGTTGCAAATAGCTTTTGGGTGACACATCCATAATCTATGGCACAGAAGAGCAAACCAAAATGCACTGCTCTTTGGATTTGTTGAAAGTAACAGATCCTAGATAAAAAACATAAACTGGAACGAAAGACATGTTTTAATTTGACACTTACATTGAACGTTTAGTGTGTAGGGGATGCGGAACTCGGTTTGCAAGGCCGGGTGGCGCACCACGCAGGTGAGCACCTTCCCCTGGGCGTAGCTCTGCGGCGGCCATAAGTACTGCACATGAACAGTGGTGGTGCTGTTGGGCTCATTTTGACTTTGCTTCTCACTTCGCCCGTACAGCTCTGTCTCCCAGAAGACCTCAGCGGCGGGACGTCCACGCTCGGCTATGCAGGTGGCCACCAGCGACTCGTTCCCGCCGTCAAGCAGAGCAGTGGGGCCAGTGGACACGTAGACTTTTGGCTCCACTGAGAAGCAGAGATGAAAAGGGAAGGAGGAGATGACAGAATGGAGAAATGATTACCAAATGAATGTGGATAATTTGTATGAATAAATCATGTCCATCCCATCATACGCGAACCGAAGGAAGTGACCTCGGTATACTTAACTGCTAAAGAGCACAGAATGACTTCTTTCATTTCACATATGCATTAAAAATTGATGGACCATGCTATTCAATCATATAGAGGCACTTCAATGGAGACATACTGTGGTTGTTTTTACTGCTATCTGTCAAGCACATAATGTGTTTGAGAAAGGGGAATAACGTAGCATTTAGCATCTGATGGGAAATTATATGATACCACAAACACATCAGTGCCTGATGTTTTCATTTGACTTTAAGAGAAAGAAAAAAAACTTCAGTATTACACTACTATGACTCAACACTGTAGTACAGGGATTCCCACACATGAGCCCCAGGAGATTTTTGGGGGTCTCCAAACAAATTAGCTGAACTTTAGAGATTATGCACAAATTTGCTCTTGTCGCTACTGATATTGTGATTTACACTCTTTAATAGGTGGGTCCCAATACAGAAAGTTTGGGGGAAACTGCTGACGTGTGTTTATATTTGACTCAGTGCTTTGGAGCTGAGGTAATATTACACCCACTTCCTGAGAATGACTGGGGGGGTATTAGATGCAACAAGGATTTTCTTAACAATGAGGTAAATCCGAACCATAGGGACGTGACCAGAATAACACAACCTGCTTTACCTGCTTTACACAGCCGTACAGCTGGAGCTGGACTGGCTTAGAATAAACACACACACGTAACACAGAGTGTCAGAAAATGACACTATATTGATACAAATGGCAAAAAGTTCAGCAAGACAAATGAGGACAAAGGACAGACCAAATACAGAGTGAGCTAAAAGGAAGCAGGAGGACTAAACCGAGAAGTAGTGAAGTAGCCACGGGTTAACACAAGGTTAAACATGTTCCATGATCGATATATAGAATTTCCCTCTTAAGTTGATTTCTTCTTTGTCTTGCCATGCACCGTCTCATCCATCTCTGTCCCTCTTAAAAGAGCAGTAACAGCTGTTCCACTAACTGCAATAGTGACAGTTTTAAAAGCCGGCACGTGGGGGCACACAGCAGCCTAATCCACAAGACAAGGCCACAACCTGTATGACACCTGCCACCCCCTATCTCCACTCCTCTACCCGGGCCGCACGGGAAGTCAGGCAATGAATTCAATAATGTCTGACATCCCCCTTTTTCCAAAAATAACCTGGCGTGTCCTCCTGTGCCCAAGAGCAGGGGTGGGGCCGCTGCTCTCAGTTATCCACCTCACATTTCTTCCCTCGCCTCTCTCGGCCCCACCTCGCAGGCCTCAGACTATAAACAGTAGTTGTTCTATGTTAGGAGGTGAGCGGGAGCTGGCTCAAGCTTCAGAATAACTAAATCAGAGAGACGTGTTAATATGGAGTGGCTGTCAGGAAGGGAGGGGACGCCGCAGTGGAGTGTAAATGCTTTAGGGGAAAGGGGGGAAAGACTTCCTTTCATTGGCTGCACTTTCTGTTAAACATAAGCACCCACACAACTCTGACGTCAGAGATGGAAAGTGAAGATATTTAGTTGGATGTTCATCGGTCATGCATCATGTCTGGCCATTTTTAAAGTAGGATTTAATCATAATCTCTGTAGGGAGGAACTGGCAGCATATGAGTCACAAGAATTAAACTTATAATATGCAACATTTCTGTATTAAACTATCTAAATATGAGGATTAATTTACAACACTTTAAATTTATAGAAATCTGTATTTCTAAGGATTGGTTTAAAAATCTGAGAGAAAAAAGCAAGGAAGGAAAAATAAATCACTTCTACTAGTTAGCTAATGAGTTCTTTTCATGTTTTAACATTTTTTTGTTATTTATTTATCATTAATGGATCATGGCTGCTAAATGCCTTTTGCTACTTAAGTGCAAACGCAAAGAGGAACTTTTGCTATCCCATTCAGACCGGATAGCAACAGTTAGCGACCCGATTTCTTCTGGAAGTACTTCCTGTCAGCACAATTCATAGCAGTTGCAGGAATTTTGAATAAAGCAATGACATATTTTGTTTTGGTAGTTATTCTTATAAAATAAACACATGTTGGTTCACGCGTGTGTTGGAGTGCTAGGAACTCTATAGCACTATTTCTGAAAAACAGGTGTATTTCCAAGGCAGTGCTACATACAGGCCTGGCATACAGCGGTTTAGTAGTGGTTTACTGTCGCAAAATAAAAGTGGAACCAGCGGAATGTCAAAATGACAAACAAATATATAGAATGCATTTTAAAAAATGCCAATATACAAAAGATTTATGACTCATCCTAAACAGACACCGGGGAAAACCCAATCACATGAAAGGAGAATTGAAAGTTTTTCATAAAGTGAAACTTTTTTCCTCACATCAGCATGCAGCTGAAATAATCTGTGTGGGGTATTTTCTTTTTTTTTTTTAGTTTCAAAACTCGGCCAAAAAAAAAAAAATAAAAAAGAACAAATATAATATTTAAAGAAAAAAAAGAACAGAGAAGAAAAATAAGAGGCGGAATTACTGGTCACATGAAGGAACAGCCAACTTTAAATCAAAAGAGACTGCCGTTTATAGTTTGCGGATGGAGCTTAAAAATGCTCGTAGCTTACATAGTTGAAGAATTGTGTGCAGTAGTTACTGCTTATCAATAACATCTTGCCATCTTAATGTGTGTGCATGTGTTGTTTTCATAAAAGTCAATTGTTGTTGGGTAGATTTCCCATTGACCTGTCAGCAGTAAAAAACAATGGATTTTTTAATTCATTCACTACGTGTTGTATTTGCTTCCTCTGCTTCCTTCCCACTACTCATGAGTGGGCCTTCAGTACTTGATGAATTGTAGCGGAAACAAAGCTGTAAAACAAAAGCAAGTGACAGTTTTGAGCCAGTAAACACACTGTGTGTTGTATGACGCTGATTGAATGCGAAACGTTGTTTCTGTAAAGAGTGTGACTTCTGAAATTAAATCAGTGTCTAACTGTCTGCACCTGTTAATCATCAGAACGCGTGGCGTGACTTTAGTCTATTATTTGTGGGTTTGAGCCTTTCCTTTGCTTTACTTTTAGTTCATTTGAAAGGAATGAAAATGAAGTCACATGCTTTCTTGTGAACCTCAAAGTGTAAACATGAATGAAAAATATCCGTCTTGAGTCTGAACCGAAAAAATACAGCACGCAACTAACAAACCAAAAATCTGTATATTAGAACAATATGTTAATCAATGCTATTGTCCATGTGCTGATGTGAAATCCAGAAACTTGCAGTTGATGAGCTACAACCAGCTTATTCCATTTGAAAAAAAACGACAAGTCGACTGTTAACAAGGCAGAGATGGAGAGGCATCGGGGGGAAACTGCTGACATTAGCTCTTGTAATTGTGATGCACTTTCTCACAGAAACACCCCGTGGGATAAACTGATTCCCACATAACATGAGTCAAATTGCAAAGAACATATATTTCCACCATAATCACACCCTAATTACATCTGAATTGTGAAGTGGGCCAGAGCGCGTGTTTATGTATGCATGTATGTGTTTGTGAGCTATAACACGCCTGAGAAACTGCTCAGAGAGGAGAACAAGGTGCGAGTGGACTCTGTGAGGTCGCAGACACTGGAGCTGTCACAGCATCACTTAATGTACCACTCATTAGTCGTCGGTCTCTCTCTCTCTCTCTCTGGAGGGAGATGGGAAGCTGCTGCTGCTGCCTACAGTGCAGTCTCCTACTGCCAGCTCTGCCTGACACCATTCCAACATCCCATTTAAGGTATGAAACATATGCTGACCACCGACAAACTTTAACTTCAACACTCCTGAGGAAGGAAGCCCTGCAGAGTGGATCATGGCATGGAACATGGACATTATACAGCATTTACATACACTATATGGACAAAAGTATTTGGCCATACCTGGGTATTGAATTCAGGTGTTTCATTAAGGATTTGGCCTAGGCCCCTTATCTCCAATGAAGGACAACTTTGTGGCAACAGTTTGAGGAAGGCCATTTTCTATTCCGACATGGCTGTGTCTTTATAGTCCATGCCTCAGTGCGTAGAGCATGGACTATAAAGACATGGCTTGACGAGTTTGGTGTGGAGGAACTTGACTGACCCGCACAGAGCCCTGATCTCAACCCCATCGAGCACCTTTGGGATGAACTGGAACAAAGATTGTCCAACATCAGTGCTTGACCTGATAAATGCTCTACAGACTGAATTGGCACAAATTCCCAAAGAAAACAATCGTCTAAGAAGTGTGGAAGCTGTTATAGCTGCAAGAGAGGGACCAACTCCACAATAAGTACTGTATGTGTACTTAAATGTCATTACAGTCCCTGTTGGTGTAATAACCAGGTGTCTGAAATACTTTTGTCCATACAGTGTAGATTTTTTTATGTTTTTGGTTAATTGTTGTATTATAGCCATGACATTTCGCGTCAGTTCTTATGGGATTATCAAGGAAAATACGTTTAACATAAAGCCAGGGCTGTCATGGCTATTTCAAAACCAGTCAGATTCATAGTCACATCACCCAAGAAACACATCAGATGTGCCTTTCACTGCCTGATTCATCACATTAACCCAATTTGTTATACGCATGTGCAAAAGACTACTGCATGTTAGCACTATAATTTTATAGTTGCCACCCACCATAAAACAAAAGAAGAAACCCTTACCCTAACTCTAACCCAGAACATGTATTTATTTCATAAGAATAACTACATGAAACCAAACATGTTATTTCATTTGAAATCCCTGAAACTGCCATAAATTGTTTTGACAGGAAGTAGTCAGCACTATTGTTGCTATGGATGTACAAAGGTCAGTCTCGCGCAAAGTGGTTCACCATACGAATAATAGTTGTTCCTTCCTGCTTTTTATTGATAACTGTGGATAATGATCCTTTGTTTATAAAAGGCAGTTCTATTTTTTCTACATTATTTGCTGTTGCCGGCTCAGCAGGCACCGTGAGTGAAATCAGCTGGTGACGTTGATATACAGGACACATTTTTTCCCACTCATTGGAGTTTGCAAGATTTTTTTATCTTATTTTTATGCTTAAATTCTCTTCAGCTTCAACTATTTAATGTGCGTTTTTCTCACTATAAAAGCATATGAGGAACATGATGCTGTCTGTGCCTTTTTCGCACGAGTCGCACCACCTGAACAGCAGATTATGGTCAATTTTTAAACATAATCAGTTGTCAGTCAGATTATGAAACATTGGCGGGCTGATTTTTATCTTTGTGTGTATTAACAGCCTGTAATTAAGGAAAACAAGCAATAGCCATGCAACTAGAATTTAGAATTTAGGGTAGCTGGTTTTCACTGCAGGTCATCTGAGCTTTTATCAGCAGCAACAGAAAAAGATCTGTTAAATAAAAAAAAAAATAATAATAATTGCAATGTTAATAGCTGTTTCTTCGTGGCCTATGAAAGATTTATACAAACTTTTTTGACGCATGACTTTATTATTAAGGTTAAACAGGACAGAATGGACAAAAATCTTCTCTGGGAAAGGGCTGCATATTGTTGTTTTATAGCCAGTTCTCTGTATAAAACTTTTTTTTATGCAGCTTGTTTTCATGTAATGTCATGAGAGTCATTCAGATTCACACCCTGCAATTAACTTGTTGTTGCAGGCAACTAAGTTGCAACAAGTGAGGACATTTTGAAGTACATACTTTCTGTTAATATTTTTTGCTACATAAAAACAGACCTCTTGCATTCCAAGTGTTTTACACTGTGTTTGTGTTATGTGTAGTATGTAACTGGCCTTCATAACCAGTGAAGTGTATGAAATACAGTAGGTGGGACCAGCAGATTCCAGTGGGCAGTGACCTTAGAGAGTTGCCCAAACTTTGCTTGTTAAGAATCAACTTTGAAAACTTTGTGAAAAACAATAAACACAATGGAAAACTGAAGTGAGACGACTTTACCTAATATGTCGACAAAGGTTGATGCTTGAGTGTTGCCCAAAGGAAACGTCACTACTTTGCAGATGTAGGAGCCAATATCTGCGAAGCCGACCTCTTTAAGGGTAATGGTGGCATCTTGTATTGAAGGGGAAACAAATGAGATGCGCTGGGCATAGTCTTTGAAGTATGAAGTTCCATGCGTGGGGTTGAACACTGCCAGGGTAATGGTGCCTGAAGAAAGGGGACGTTCCCAGGAGATCTGAGTGAGACTGAGGTTGGAGCCCAACACAACTCTGCAGCCTAGCGTAATGTTCTTCCCCAGCACGGCATTCACTTTCTTAGGAACAATCACATGGTGACCGCTCACACCTGCTGAGAGAAAGAGACATTCAAGATAAGACTTTGACAAACAGGAACACATCAGCGTGGCAGTTTTAATAAAACTGGGAGGATGGATTTTGATTAAACTAGGAGATTACAGTGATTGTTGTACAGTGTCCAACGATGGAGGGAAATTATCTTGGAGTCAAAACTAGGTAGATTCAATTCGTCACACTGTAAGTTTGCCTTCACCCACTGCAACATCTCAGAAGATGTTCCATCTCCAGGCAACATGAATATTTCAAGTACAGGAGCTAAGATATGCTAATGTAGGGAGTGGATGGGGAGAAAATTGCTGCTTTTTCTGGAGCACTGAAAGGATACGATGCCTCTGCCTTCACTACAACACAAATCATACCACTCTCATGACTCAGATGAGATACACACACGCAAAAGAGACTGCTGGATGTGTATTCCATCACCACCCAAGTGTTCTGGTAAGGAGAGTTTGTGGCAGAAATTGAATATACTACGAATATGTATGTTTGTGTGATCACTTTTTAATCATTTTAAAGCAGAATAGTTAATAAAATAATTAACAACCTTTTACATGTACTTTATTTAGCTACATGCATGCGCTTTTCAGAGGCCGCCATCTTGCACTACCATGTTTCTACTGGAGCCTGAATGGATAAAACAGGCCAAAGTGTGCTTTTTAAAGCAGAAGCTTACTACGCGAAATGAAGAACAGATTCGGCCCACATAAACCTGTTGCGTTGACTAACAAAGAAGAAGGAGGAGATGGTAGAGAGATTCCGAGAACGAAAGAGTTTTGCAACAGTGTTTACATCCTTTCTGGCAGGCAAAGGCCACCGTAGTTTCCCCAACACTGTTGGGAAAAGAAGGGATATTACACAGTGGACTTTTGATCAACTTTATTACTAGTTATGTCAAACTCATCAGGCTTTTACTCGTCCCTCATATCAACACCACAACTTGTCCGTCCATGGACACATTAAGAGCCATCATTTGTCTCAGACATCATCTTCCCAGGGTTGAAAAAGAACCCAGTGCTTTGATTTCCCTCTTAATAGGCAACACACTTTCACGGCAGGACACTCAGACTGTCACTCTTGCTAATTATTGCTACACCTTTTAAGCTGGAAAGAATAAAAACCCTCTGGAACGAGATGAATCAGCATTAGCAATTTAACAGTTTTATTCCCGTCTCTTTATAGAGTTGTTAATTTCACTTGAAGCCCACCACAGGTTTAGTTTTTAATGAGTTATTTTAAACAAAAGCAAAGTTCCAACCTTGTTTTGAACATAAAAGGCCATTTTGAATAGAATAATTCACTCAAGTTTTGTAAACAATTCAAAAGAAGACGACTGAAAAAGTATAAAGAACACTGCAAAAGGAAAAATAAAACACAGAAGAGAGTGTAAGCCAGTGTGGGTGCCAGGTAGAGTTTACACAATGCTAGGTATTTGCTCTGGTCGATTATGTGCATATACAGAGCGATAGATAAATAACATAAAGAAAATAAAATAGGAAAAGGGATACAGAAAGAGTTACTTACAGCAGAGTGCATATAATGTAAAACAAAAGTCAGTGCAACATGAGAAACCTGCATGTTGCAGTTGATAGACCTGCAACTAGGTTGTAAAGAAGAAAACAAAAGAAAACAAAACAAAAACAACCAGCTCTGAGGGACTGAATGCAGTATCTTGGAAAAGTAACCTGAAATAAATCCTAAATTAGAGGTCATGGAGACTGCTCAGAATGGGGGGGGGGAAATAAAAAAATAAATCCACCCTAGACTCAGTTGTTTTCAGCATAATCACACAAATGAGTCATTGATAGAAACATGTACACTTTGAGATTTTTAAGAGCCTCAACACAAAAATTTACAACAGTGGTGGAAACTGAAGTGCAGGGTACGTCCACATAAAACCTTGTGAAAATGTTTTTTTATACATAAAATATAAGAAGATGATTTCATTCAAAATATTCACAACAGAGTGTCTTAGTGTTTTAGACACGGTTGCAGGCAGAGTAAGCTATATTTGTGAGCCATAAATTTCCACTTTGTACATAGGCTCAGATGTGTATGGAGTAAAGCTTATGAAAGTGGTCCACTGGCTGGTATTTTGAGTCTTTGGCATGAATGTGAGTGGTAAGCCGCAGCAATGCTATCTTGGTTTGGGAGGAATATAGCCAAGGAGGCTGAGGCTCCCTGTGCTCCATTACATCCCCTGTAATTTTAGTGATTACACACACACACACACACACACACACACAGGGAGAGTGTTTCTCCCTTCCAAAATAAGGAGTAAGTGTGTGACCATATGTGTAAGAGTCAGGCCTTTTTGTTTGAATGGCTGCTGAGTTTTAAATGCATGTTGCACTGTGTTGTGAAGTTTCATGCTGTGCTATAATGCTCGGGCTTTCCTGTTTTTTTCCCCCTGCTGACCCACATTTACAAAATATTTTCCCTGTGATTCTTGCCTTGCTTAGCTCTGTGCTGCATTTAAGCTTTTAACCTATTAACCTCAGGTATTTAACTCAGTCTGTCTTATTTGTCATCTACTTGGAAAATACATAGAGGAAAGTCTGTTTGGGTCATCATTACTCAATATCTCCACAATAATTTAGAGATCTGTTTACATCTGTTTCCCACCTCTGAATCATAACTTAATCTAGAAAGAAAAGGGCCTGAATTGCTATACTGTGCTTGGCACAGCATGTGTCCACCCGTGTTTGCATTGTGTCTGCCACGGTGAACTGGTGTGGGGGAGAATCAGGGTCAGAGCCATGTGGGTTTTTCACTCCCCTGTGAACGTCGTGTCATCTGAGCTGACACAACAGCTGTTTATGGTCACCTTACTACTACTTACAGCTCAGAGGTTTAAATCTTTCTGCAGCGACTTGACAACACAATGAATACTGATATTACTAAAGGGATTTAATGGTATTAGGGCTGTCAATTTTTCCAAAAACCAATTTTGAACAGATTTTTTTTGTGGTACACTGTGCCTTCTGAGATATTCAGATAACACCCACCCCCACATGCGCTCACAAATGTAATGACATTATTTATTATTACACACTAGTTATTAGTGACATTAGGCTGTGAAGCCCCCCATCACGTCACTCTGGTGGAGCTATCAGCAAAGCCAGTGATGACTGTGGGCCAAAAACTATCCCGCCAGCATTAATATCTGGCCAGTAGATGAATTTAAAAAATTGCTTTTCTTCACAAAAATGAGAAAAGCCATGCAGAATTCAGAGCCTTTAATGAAAATATGAACAAAGACCAGTTTTAAGAGCAGATGGCAAATGAAAGTTACTTTTTTAAACCAACACGTCTCTTAAATTTGTAGTTTTTGTACAAAATTGAATAGATTAGATTAGAAGAAAAAAGGTTACTATAGTATTCAATTGCTTGGAAAATATTGGCCCTAGCCCAAATTTACTCTGCTGACAACATAGCAATTATTTTGTGAAAGTCTGATTTGTTTCTAAGCTGTTTGTTTTGCACTCAAATGGGTTTTGGGGGGTTTGAATTTGAACTTTGCCCCCAAGTTTGATCTGAATTGCAATTAAAAAGCGACAATCATGATCACACGTGTCTGAACAACATCATGGTCCTGTGACGATTTCAAACGACAGGTTTGCAGGCAAAACTCAAGGTTCTGATTCAGAGCAGAGGCAAACAAGACCATTGTCCCATGCATACCTATCATACTTTGCACTCCAGCTTGATCTGTAAAGCTAATATGATGGATACCAGTATGAACAGTTGCTGTACATGCTCACACTGAGCAAAGGAGAAGAGGCTTAGTGGAGAGCGTGTGAGGAAGCTGGACTACCTGCTGAGTTTTAAAAATATGCATCTGTCACTTGAATCTAGGTGTTGGTTGCACTGTTGTTGGTTGGTTTTAGTTATCTTCAGCATTAGTACTTGTCAAGTAGTTGCCAGTTGTGTTGACATGTTAAGTAAAACAAATGATCCAGGGACTCCAATCATCACTCCAGTTCAGTCAATTCTCTTTGTTCCCCCCTCAATCTGATAAAATAAAACTGTTTTATAACACCTAATTACACGCAAACAGCTTAAACTAAATTAACATTTACTGAACAGCACATACATTTCTTAATTTTTTAAATTTTCTATCTGCAGTATTTCAAGTAAAACTAAGGTTTTTTTTTTTTTTTTTTTATTAGTTTTTTGTTTTTGGCTCCTCCCTCTCTAGAGTTCATCACAGCGGATGATCCACACACTTGATTTTGCAACGCTTTTTATGTGGGAAGCCATTCCTGACCAACTTCCCCATTTATCCGAGAAATAACAATGAGCAATAGTGATCGGATACCTTGCTCAGGAGTACCCGAACCTGGACCTGCTGGGCACCCGAACCGGCAACCTTCCGGTCACAAGCCAACTTCCCTTTCCACTTGACCATGGGTTGCCCAATAAAAGTAATGTATATAATGATATTAAATAAATCAGTAAAAGTTAATGAAGTAAACTTTTAGAGGAAACATTTTTTTTATTGACTTTAAAGCATTGACAATTCCTGAGAACAATGTTGTTTTAATGCAAATGAAAATATAAAAATAAACAGTTGATTAATTTAACAATTATTAGTCAATGCAAAATGACTAATCGCGACTGTTTTATCACTCTACCTCCACTTGTTATGTACTAATATCACATGTGAGTGTATAGACGGCACACTAATGAAAATCCTCCTGCAGCACTGTCTGTTTGAGTAGTAAACTAACATGCTCGGCATGCGTGACATTGTGTTGATGCATGGAGACACGTGTCTCGGAGCAGGCTTCTCCCCTGACATGCTCCACATTCTGCAGCTATGTGACACGACACTCCAACTGCTGCTGCTGCACGTAGTTTATCTGTCTCGGCGTGTCAGTTTTCAGGCCTGTCAAAGCATACAGAGAAACTAGACTCCGTCCATGCTATGTTCTGTTTGTTTTACAGTAAGCATTTGGAAGTAAGCAGGAATGGAGGGGCGGTTGCGTTTAAAGAGGACTCCACCCTTGCCATTAGGGGAGGAGAGACAGATGGCCTCTGCATGAGATACCTACAGCCAGGAGGAGAGAGGGGAAACTTGGCACTGTGACCATGAACAACGCAGCCAGGAGTCACAAACTAGTGCACCGTGAAATATCATCTATAATACTGCAGGCCAGTGAAATGTAAGCATTGGTTTAGACAAAGCTGTCATGCTGTTTTATCTAGGAAACAGACAGCACTGCAGAATGGAGGCACAGCTCAGGACTGTCACTCGCTTCATTACTGGTTATCCATCTTCTTTGGTAAACAAATATGGTTCTGATTTTTAACAGGAACCGTAAGACTTACGCGACGCACTCATTACACAGTATCACAGTTTTTGTGCATTACAAACCACTGAGTTAACTCTAAATGTGACACCCTGCCCCAGAGAGCAAACGTGACTGCAGAGGAGCGTACTGCACTTTTAACCTTCTTTTCCTTGAGAAACCCAAGGAAAGAATGAACTCATGGGAAGGAAATGCTTGTCCTTTGAAGAAATGCTTCATATTTGTTTCTTTCCCCTCCTGACATCACTAATTACGACAAGCTGCACGAAAGACGCAAAAGCAAATCAAAACCTTCCTCTTTGCTTGGCAACTGGCTCAAACATTCCACATCAGCCACTTGAGGATCCAAACTCTCCACCTACCCAGACCTGACCAAGCATCAGCTCTGACCTCCCCAAAGAAGGCCGTCTCCTCAGCCAGAGGGCTCCTCGCAACGAAGCCTGTAGTGTCAGAGCAGAGTGAGACAACAATAATCCAAGCCAAAAACATTCTTAAACTGCAACAAATGAGAGAATGTGTCATGTTCCTGATGTAGACAAACCCTCCACGCATATATTATCATGTCCAATGGCCCTCATGAGAAACGGATCTCAAGACCTCACAGGGGAAGAATGCAGACATGAGATTTGTGCAGAAGGGAGTGAGGTTTAGGATTCAAGCAGGAGGAAACTCTGAGCTGAGCGGATGAACAAGGATATAAAACAAGAAATATGGCAGTTATTGAGAAGAAGCACAGGGATGAGTTCAATGGGAGTACAAAGTGCATGCGCTTATAATAATGTAAGTGCATTCTTACTAACTCATTAACATCACATCCTGACAGAGCGGTTCACACTGACAAGCTTCCTGTTGAACAAGGTCAACGAAGTGTACTCTTTTAAACATGTACAGCACACACAAAAATAAGATTGTTCATCCATGCAAACTTCATTGATGATCCCAGTTAGTTTGGTATAGTATCTGCTTTTTATCGACATGGAACCAGGATTTTGGGAGTCCTGAAATGCTATTTGAGTGAAAAACCACCCTTGACTTTTTGTGTACACAACGAATGCACAACTTTAAAAAAGATCATGTCTTGTTCTTGCATTCACTGTCGCCATCTTCATCAACTTCTTTTTTTTGTGTTTGTACACAGTGTTCAAGCTTCTCCACAGCGTTGAGAGTCATTTTGGAGGGTTTCATATGTATGAAGACATTTCGTAAAATGATGAAGTGTTCATTGCGGTACTTTTTTTCGGAACAAAAAAGAAAAATGTTGCAAAAAGAAAGTTCTGTTTTGTGTGGATACAGCCTAACAGCTCACTTCAAATGCATTGTTCTTCAGATTTATATGTTGTAATGATGTGTTCCTATAAAAAGAGTAATTCAACTTCTCTTTGAACGTGACTCCTCTATTCCTTACTTTTGGCCATTATGTATTTTGTTTCTCATAATTGTAAAACAGTTTATCTGTGAACACAGCAAAAGGACATTTAGTAATTTTCACCCTCTATCCTGCTTTGAAATGTTAATAAAACAGTTTGAAGAAGGCCGTGTAAAGAATGATGGGAAGCGTTTTGTGCTGTTTACTGGGCACAGGAGTAATTCATACTCATTACAGGCACTGACATTGAGTATAAGCTAATGGCAATATAAGCTGACTATTAAACTTCCATTTTATCATCAAGGTCACATTTAAAAAAAAAAAAAAACAGTTCATTAAAATGCATCAGAAAAATGTTGGCCAAATGTTTTTATAATGTAAAACATGACATGAGTTAATATATAATGTTTTCTCTAGGTTTGTAGCCTTGGGGTGGGGGGTGCCAAATGTCATTATCACCTAATTTGCATATGAATTTGCAAATGTACTTTTGTCTTGTAGAGACAGAAATGACATGCCGTCATGTAAATAAGATAAATACTATAAGACTATTAAGTTTGTTTAATAAAAGGACAAAGTATAGACTTGTTCTATAGAAAAGGCAATCTGAAAGGACTTTTGTTGGGATCTGGTGCTGTACACAATTAATTTAACTTTCGGGGGGCGGGGGGTATCCCTAATATAATGGTGGGGGAAACTGATATATGACTATGTGATAAAGTCATTAAATTTTTCATAGCTAACAATCAGGGCTGCAGCAAAAGTTTGGAAGTTGATGCCCTTGATTAGTTGTATAACTATGAAGAACAAAACAAAGCTAAGCTAACATAGCACTGGCTCTATTGGTGCGTTTATACGGTACGGTTTGGAATGGTAAAGCACTGGGTCAGGTCACTGCGTTTCTACTGAGGACAGTACCTTTATGGGGCGTGGTGCTGAGCACAGCACAACGTCGTACCAGTGAGATGACAACAAATGACGACAACAACAACAACAGAGGACACCCAGCCTTTTTTTCCTGCTTGGTTTGTGGTCATTTGTCTAACCAAGACGTCAAGCTTTGTATGAGAATAGACTGTGGGCACCGAAGACACGTCACAAGGGAGTAATATTTTACTGTCACCCAATCAGCTGACTGTACCGTACCATTTTACTCTGGTACCCCAAGGAAAGGTTAGCAAAGAATGGAATGGTATGGGCCGGTTATTTTGGTACTATTCCTAATGGAAAAGCAAAACATTACATACCATACTGTACCAAACCAAACTGTTCCACTAATTGGAAACGTGGGTAATGTTAGATTAGATTAGCTTATTTATTTATTTACAGTTCAGAGCCAGAGGCTGGCGCTGTAACAGGATAGTTCATATTCAAAGTGAATCTTACCAAAATTGCAAAAAACCATAAACAGTCATAGCAGACAGTGGAAGCAAAATAGCCCCCAGCACTTCCTGTAGTGCACTGCAGCTACAAATGAACATTTATTGGATGTTTTTTAATGGGCAACATGGTGGATAGAACTGTTGCCTCCCATGCGGAGGTTAATTAGACACTTTTAAATTGACTGTAGGTGAGAGTGAATGATGGTTGATGTTTATATGTTTGCCTTGCAATGGACTGGCAACCTGTCCACCTTGTATCTTGCCTTTCTTCCTGTGTCAGCTGGTACTGGCTCCAGTGATCCCTGCGACTCTCGTAGAGGATAAAGCAGTAGACTCCAAAAGGAATATTATTTAATACTTGACGCAATACTTATCAATGCAACCATGCCTAACCCAGCCCAAACCCTCAGAGTAGACAAACGTAATACTGATACTATATTAATATCATCCCTTGAGTGCAATTATAGCTACAAATGGGAAAACTTTTTTTTTGGTGGAAATTAACAAAAATCTGAAAATTTTGCCAATAAACCTCTGGGACTGGCCGTTACTGAGAGTCGTCTGTGTCTTTTAACTACAAACAATGAAGTCAATGAGAAGCAAAAGAGCCATTTGTTTGGTATTGTTAATTTTAAGGGGAGACCAGTGTGTGTGTGTGTGTGCGTGCGCGGGGGGTTAACAAATCAAACAATGCCACTGTGCCCAACACAAGTCTCCAGACCTTTGCTTTATTTTCGTAAAGTCTATAACTTTTAGACAGGATAGGCCAAGCAGTGAATTGCCTGCTTAATAGCATGTCTTTATCGTATGAAATATTTGTGCAGTGTGAAGAAAACATTTGTTCTTACACCAGCGCTAATCTACCCCCTTCCTTCCTAGCATTGTATTCCGTGAGGGTGTGAGGCTTTTTTAGAGGGCGAATTCATGGTGGAGACAAACACAGACTGACAGGTCTTTAAAATGGGCAGGCTGGCCTCTTTTCACATGTCACTGTCCTCTTCAAAACCTTTTTTTCCTTTTGCTCCCGCCATAGCGATGTGGACGTCTGTGCCCTTCTCATCCAAGTCACATTTGATTAAAGATCAGTGCTTAATAGAAAAGAAGAGATCAATAGTGTTGACATGCAGAGTGTCAAGATAGGCTGCAACCTCTAATCAGAGTCAACTATAGCTATGCTGCAGGACTTGTGAAGGACAATGTGAACCAAAGCAACACAAACACCACTACTGCATCCTGCCTTATTGTGTGGGATGTTGTTTGTCATTGTGGGGGTTTTGTGGTGCTGTAGTATGTGTACACAAGGCGATGGACACAGATGGGACAGACGGCAATTTCATATTCGCACGCAATAGTTTCAAATGACAATTTGCTAAATTATAGGCAGTCTTAAAAAAAACCATTGAAAGATAGTTTTTAGTTCATTTTGAAGACATTCTTTTTAAGGGAAAATACAGAGGGAATGAGGTTCTCAATTAGAGCTCAAGTGTGTAACATGCCTGACATGTAGATGCTAATAGTGACTCCACTATGCTCACCATCTTTCTTAATTAGGGATGGCTCAATACCACATTTTCATGTCCTCGACAAAAACCGATATTACAACCTTAAGTATCTGTCAAATAGGATACCTAATATGATACTTGGCATCAGTATCGGTGCAATACGGATCAAAATCAGTGAATCAACCAAAGCAATCCAAAGACCTTAAATATCATAACCAACCACAGACTGTAGAATAGTAAATAAAAAAGCAGCAATGTCATGTTAAGTATGACTAAGCAGAATACTTATTATACATTTAAATAGCTGGCTAGGTGGTAAATGCATCAGCACATATTCAATGTTACCTGCTTGGCAGTTTAAAAAATAAAAGACTTGGTAGGTACTGTCATGTTGGTATCAAACACTAAACAAACAGCATTTATTATAGTTCTATCAATACTGATATCATCCTGATACTGTTGCTTTACATCTATCTAAACTACTAAGCTGTTACCAGCACATTTGTGCTGATGTATTTACTGCCATATTTTGCCAATTTAAAACCATAATGCTCCAAATGTGGGACAAATATTCCGCTCCCTTTCAGAAGAAACAAACAGCCCACAACATGACTCAGTTAAATTGCTGTTGCTGCTTTTTCATTTACTTTTTTTTTTTTTTTTTTTTTTTTTAGTCTGTGCTTGGTGAAGTGGTTATGTGACGTTTAGTGGCCTTTCGATCGTAATGGATTTCACGTTTTTCTTTTGCCTGATATCCAGGCCCTTGGTTTTCACAAGTATCATATCGGCTCACCCCTACACTTAGTGTTGCACAGGAGTAGAAACATTGTTCATGTCAGGGTTTGTGTGCACATCAAGTGCATCCTTACTGCTGCAGTGCTTTTGTAGAAAGCTGAGTGAGCTCAAAAAAATTATCTTGTCTCAGTAGTTGAGTGCAATGCATTGTTCATCAGGCAAAGAGAATTGACGTGTCGGTACTTTCTGAACAAGTGGTGTTTAATGGTCCGTCTGGTATCTGTTTAATTGATTTCAGTAAATTATTCACAGTATCCACTAAAGCCAAACAAATACAGCACAGACAGACTATACCTAGAGTTTACTGGAAGTCCAACCCTCCATGTCAGCCAGCGTGATAATAAAATATTAATTGTGCGTTGGATTCGTACATTCAAAACTGGCATTTGTCTCACTGCTCTTGCAACCATGGACCCCCATACCGAAAATAAAATAAAAACAACAAAAAACCAACATGTCCAACAAAGCTGTGCTCCCCAACAGTTGAATAGAGGGAAAAAAGGAGGATTATATCGTTTTCTTGTCTTTCCAACAACGCTCCAACAAACCATTGTTTTATGCATTGTTTTGACACATGCCTTCCCCCGACCACCTTTATGTCACTGTGCTTTGAAAAATACCCTAATTTCCTTATTCTGTGGTTTCGTCCTTAAAACCAAGCTCATTTTTCAGTCATTAAAGACAGGAATAGATCAGGCTCTTGTTGGGAAGTGGTAGAGGTTTGGTACAGAATGGTTTCTACACTAATCATGGACTCCACTGCCCTTGACTGGGACTAAATGGGCTACTGTACTTTCATTAGGCCAATCCAACATAATGGAAACATAGTTTCCCACATGCCACAGAGAGCCCAGTGGGAATTAGATTGTTTTTCTTTTAAATGATTCCCATAATTGTCCAGATTTGTTGTATGACGCCTGTTTCTGCCAACAATAGGCAATGACATGGTTATTAAAGTTATTTATGTTGTTACTGAGTGTCACGTGTAGTATATACACGTGACACTCAGTGGGCTTCCTATTCTATGTCAGTATAACAGAGAGAAAAAAAAAAACAACACTTTATGTAAAACAACACTTTCTTCCTGTTCGATGAATAAAATGTTGACTAAAACATGGTTCAGTAATATATGACTGTCCTTACAAAAGTAAGGATGTTGAAGGGAGAAGCTGCTTTGGACATTTTTGAGCACTGGCATCACCAAACATGTCAGCAATCAGGAAGTTAAGTGGTCAAAACAAAAACCAGCCTCTGTGCTTTACAGTGTGTATCCATGGGTCAATAAAAACAGAGAGTAGTTTGGTCACTGTGGCATTTCCCTAGCATTATCATGGTCAGACAGAGGTCATTTTTTTCCCAGCACACCCAATTTCCCGGCACATACTCTCACCCTGTTTCTGCAACAGATTTAAGTAGTGCTGCTTTAGACTTGCCACCCACTTTTAATGTCGAGAACCAAGACGTTTTTGGAGCCAAGGTCTCTTGTGAAACAAATAGAAAGAAAATCACAGCGGAGCTGACTAAGCATATCAAAAGTGACCTTACGGAGTAAATGCATACATTTGACAACATGCCAGAGTTCATGCAAACACGAACCATCTATGATGCAATTGTGCTGATCTAATTCCCATACACCGGTCTCAAAGTGAAATGTTTCCATACAGTACCATGTCGCAGCAGATTAAGCCTTACATACTATATATGTTAAATACACAGTTATTATTTAACCATAATGTACGACTCACCAGAATGTATATTATTATATCTATATATCTATATTTTGAGTACATACTGCAATCATACCTCATTTATTGTCGTCTCATGGTTGGAGTGCAACTGTGCCTTCCAAATGTAATGCAATCTGTGCATTTATATTGTTTTTAAACCCTAAATAGAACTGTAGGCTTGTACTGGGTTGTGATCCCTTCTGCAATGCAAGTAGAGGCAAAAATAGCAACCACATTGAACAATAATGTTTGTCAGACTCTCCCATTGTGAGACAAAGCACTTCAGTTCAGCTCTGCATGGGATGAAAGACAGCAAATACATTCCTCCTTTACTTAACAGTAAAATAAAAACTATTGTAAAACATCTATTTGATCATTTTTACTACTGAGAAAGAAAAATCATCATTTAATAAAGAAGTACGGTAAGTTATGTATAAGCCAAAGGTTGGATGTAAGCAGTATGGGAGGGATGGCAAGAGAATACAGAATCATTTGGCTGCTTACCAGCAGCTATTCAGTTATGCAAAAACCCATTCAAGCCATTACTGCAACATCACTGCATCAGAGACCAGGGCTGATGGGCAAGATGTTATCTCAGATATGCGAGTGCAAAAGATGGGTGTGGAAATCAAGAAAACATCAACCCAAGTTATGATAAAATAGTGTGAACATGTTATTTTTGGATAAATGTGTCTCCTCAAAACAATGCGAGTACTGCTGATGGAAATCTCAGGAATTTTAGACTGTCAGTCATGGCAAGCTCATTTTTGTAACTAATTCATGCTGTGTATATTTCCTGCTCAATTATGGCTTTGGACCTGCAATCCCAATGCTTTGTGTTTGATTAGCTTGTACTGTATGTTGCAAACAAATTTAAAATTATCAAAAATTTTTACAACAAATTTTACTTGATTGACAGCCTGCTGATTGCGATCTGTTAGTCATAGTTCAATCACAGGTGGTCAGGTTAAATGAGATTCTTCTGTAATTCATTGCTTGCTATGCCAATGCAGCCTCACACTGCAACTGCTGGCAAAGCTTCCTTCAGTCTCCACCTCTCTAGGTCAGAGTTTGACAGGTTCAAAAGTGTAAAATGTTCATTGTCTTGCTTCCACTCGCCACCAAGACAAACTGCCTTTCCATTTGTTGCAAAAATGGTTTAATTATGACGCAAATGTTCCTGGCTGAACTGTCCTCAACATGAACTAGAACTGTGAACAGGTGACCTCATTGAAATTCTGTACATCTCTTGAGCCAAATGTCTATTTCCCCTCTCAGTGGACATTGGGATGATGTGTGGATTCCACTGCTTGGAAACTCCAATTGAACTACAAAAGAAGAACACATTACTACCAGGTGTTAGTAAAACATGTGGTGCTGTGAGATTAGAGCCTACTGTACAAACAAGAGAGCCATGCAATGTCCAAGACTACAAAAGCTGCCAAAGTTGTGTGGAAAAGCTTTTTAAAAAAAAGTACGAAGAAATGCAGTTGAGAGTAAAACAATATCAGGTAAAGCTAGCATATTCACACAACACAACACAATTTTTTTTTTACTTACAAAGCCCTAAATTATGCTCCAGATACATGAGAACCTTTGGCCCACACTACTCTGGTGTTGCCAGACCCCAAAAACAGAAAAGTCACACTGCTGGTTAAGCTTCCATTTAAATACCCAGGGCAGCAAGGTGTGAGCATAAAGTTCCATTAACACTTCTACTTTTCACCATTGTTGTTCAGGGAAGTTGCACTTTATGAAAGTAAGGAAACAGATGCAGGGGAGATCATCAGCTTCCTGTCTTCACCAGGAAACCCCAGTGTACCCGACTGGTCATGGGATATACACTTTATATCCCATTACTTCTGAACTGGCACGCTCATCTAGATGCAGACTGTTTATATCTGATAACTGCTGTTTTCAAATGAAAACAGGGTAGCATGAATGTAGCCCAAGTCTGAATGGGTCAGTCTCTTCCTCTCTTTTGTGTGTGCAGAGGTGGGTGGTATTTGAATAATGGTTGAGTAGTATTATTGTTTGAAATGCCCATCCCATCGTATCAGAGGTTGGACACTAAATAAACATTGTTTTAGAGTGCTTACAACCGGGATGTATGTGGGTGTAACACAGACTTGACAGAGGAAAGACGACAGATCCAAGAAATGCTGCTAGAAAAACAAGAAATCCTTTTCATCTACCACAGTATATTTGTACATCATGAACCTTTGTGTACTACCAAATGACAACACTACAGATAGCTTACTCTCTACAATCAGCACGGCCGGTATTTGACTGGTGGGTGTTAATAATCTCCCACCTGGGTGGTAGGGGGGTGTGACAGTGCATACATCTGACTGTGTGCTCATCCCAAACACCATAACCACCCAACAGCTGAATGACCACAACAAATAAGAGTGAGCGGTGAAAAAGCAGCCACACCTGTTTCCCATAACCCCAGCGCTCCTCTCCTGGGGGATTCAAGTGCTGACTGTGCAAAATCCTGCATGTATACACGTCTTTAATATGGACTGTGAAGCCGCAGTGCAGCCTAGACTGAGATCTGCTCTTTTAGGGGAAAAACCCCCACAACTCCTGAAATCAGCAGGCAGAAAATGGTTAAAAATGTTTCTCTCTGTTCATTCACAGTGGGTAATTAACCATGGAAATATCTGGAAGCCATTTATACAGAGCAGTTTCCTATGACTCAGTGATTGAAGCAGGCAATTTCAGTCTGTGTTGAGATTCATTCAGTAGACAAGGCATTCTAGCTAATACAAAGTGAAAATAGCTAATATTAACATTTTCTATGTCTTTTTCTACATTTTTCCCTTATCCTTAGAATTTTGAAAGGCTAATTACCCATGTACTGTTTTCCTATTGAATGGTAACTCCCTGTGTTAGTCTGAAGAGGAAGTGGACACGAAATCTGTAATTGGCTGAACAAACCAGACAGTTGGGTTAAAGGTTGAGACTGGCACGATTCTATATTTGTGCCCATGGAAACTTCAACAAAATAATAGTACATCTCTTTATGCTCTCCAACTTCCCAACCCTTCCAGTGGCACTTTGCCCCAAACTCACTCAATCCAGACGTTTCAGTCACTAATACCATTTCATTGTCTTAAAGTTGCATCGCTCTCTGTCAGTCTGGCTTTATAGTTTTTAGTTTTTTTTTTAAGTTTTTAGCTAGAAGGAGAGAGAAGGAAATTAATTTAACAAAATAGTTCTGTCACATGGTCTGACACGGACCAAATAACCGTAATTTGCAAATTACACATCAGACCTGGCGAGCACCGCTTCAGACTTCAGAAACACTTAACACTTTAACCATCTATGTATGTCAAATTATATTAAACATTTTGAACTTTTACAGTGTTTTCCTAAGAAAAAAAGCCATTGGAAGTAGGGTTGAGCTGATATGATACTCAGTATTGTTTTGGTCTGGCACTGGTCAAAAAGGTTGTGCCAGACGTAAAATGAGATACATCCTTTTGGAAGCAGAATAACTGTTTCACTTTTTTTCTAAAATGACAGTCACAGATAGGTGGTTAGCTCAAATAGCTTATTATTTTCCTTTGATAGTGCTCCTTTGAAGTAAAGAATCAGACTGATATTGGTACTGGAATATTCTCCAGATGGAGATATCAGTATTCGAAACAAAAAAATGTGGTATGAAGCCATGCCCATGGCTGAAGTTGTGTTTGGCTATTTTCAAAATTTTCTGACTTTTTAAAGACCATACAATTATCAAATAAACAAATGGCACATTACAGCAATGGCATTTATGCTCACTTCACATGTTAACGCTGAATATTATTCATTACTTCACACAATCCTGCCTTTCGTCTGATGCTATTTTGTCTCTTTAAATGTCTCCTCAAATGTGTCAAATTGATTGATGTTACTCGAGTTTTAATACATATTTTAAAAATGCTCTTCTAAACAGGTGGATGGAAACACATAAACAGTATCTTTAGTCGGGGTAATGCTGAATGCTTTTAAAGCAGCTGGCTTAACGTAATCGACACTCACTGCAGTGGCAAACACACTGTTGTCTTTTTTGTTTACCCTGGTAGCAGACAAGTGCAGAGTTAAACTAAAACTGAGGGTCACCACTTTGAATTTACTAATGGACCACCAGGGAGCAACTTGCCATTCAGAGCCTCTGACAGTCAGTCACATCTGTCGGGGAAAGAGGAAGCAAAGGGTGGAGTCAACAGAAGCTGGTGACCACAGCCTGCTCCCTGAACCCCACACACAGCCTCCATGTCCCACAATAAAGCTGCACACTCATCTCCTGATGGCCTTCCTTTCAAAAAAAGCAAACACTGCATGCATTTAATGTGATCAGGAGTTTTCAGTGTGCTGCTTCACGCCTGAGATTAAGCATAAACTGAGCTGTTCAGATGGATGCAGCAGCTGCGACCCACAGATGTTCATCCAAATGTTAAACTCTTACTTCTGGCAACAGCACACGACTGGTGTGGATCATTAACAGCTGTCAACATTGAAAGTGGCATCTGTGAATATCTATTTGGTCACTACATAACAAGTCTATCTACTTAACTTAGTCCCATTAAAGGAAAAGCAATCTTTTGGAAAAGAGTCTGAGGAAATGGTAAAAACATTAACCGAATAAAGAAAATTTTACAACAACTGCAGATTTCCTAGCTGATAAAACATAATGGGTTGGCTTGTAACTTTGCCTCTGTAATTATAACCTGGATTTCCATTTAGCAACTTATCCAATCACCATCTCCAGACAAAAGGTCCATGATGTGACCTGACCTGACCCTTCACCATATGGTGACAAAGGCGTCGCCATTTTAATGACATTTTCAGCGACAAACCAACTTTCCTGGCCGCATGTAACTGTCATTTATTAACCAATGAAGCACATCAACAGGAGGCAAAAAAATCTGCTCAGTCAGTGCACTGCTTTTTTTTTTTCAACTCTATTTCTGTTTTGAGTCTGTAATTTCGGTGGCTCCATTACTACATTATTTATTTAGATTGTGAATCATGCGGCTCCAAGAGAAGAAACCACAAAACTACGGTCTTCAATTACAGACCCCACAGTCTGTGGCCACGCCTCGAACGAATCCCCTCCTCACAAGGCCGTCAACGCTACAGGGATTCTGATAATGACACAGTCAAGGAAACTACCGACATCAACACGGTTGGTGTCATGTCAAGTCCTCCTGCACACACTACAATATGCCTCAGCCACATGGGCTCCAGCCATATGATATAGAGCCACATTAACATGCAGGTTTCTATTCCAAACGCAACGACAACAACAACAAAACAAACACTGGGCTAATTTAAGTGTCAAGGTGCCGATCTGGACTGAAAACCTGCACACATTTAGCAACAAGCAGCACATGTTGGGAAGGATAATCAGCTTAGTTTGCAGCAGAGTGTTGTTTATCAGTTCCCTGTGTTGATTTATGAACCAGTGTTTTGTGGGTGCAGACAGAAAAAGTATGGTATGAAGAAGACGACTCTGTGAGAGTATGAGTTCCAAGTGTGTGTGTGAGAGAGACAGAGATGACACTAGTGGCAGCTGTGGAGATACAACACAACACAACACAAGAGCTTGACTGGTGCATATGCCAAGGCAAAAAATTAAATTATTTCTACCTATTTTAGTTTGTCTCAAATGTGCTATTAAAAAACATAAATGGTAAATAAAACTTTATAGTCACTTGTAAAAGTGCCATGCTAAGTGTACATGTTTGAACTCGGGTCCTTAAAATAAATTTGCTGAGCTTTAGCAAACATTTTAATGTTTTATTAAGACAAAACAACATATAGTCAAAATTTAGACATCAAAAGTAGGGCTATGACGATTAATTGATTACCAAATTAATTTCCAAGATAATCAAGATTATCATTAGACAAGCTCTTGATTTTTCAGCTGTGAATGCAAACATTTTCTGGTTTCTTTGTTCTACATAACAAAGAAATCATTAAAAATTGAAAAGGGAGACACCAATCAACATTATATGGACTTAACACCCACTTTATTAATAGACAAAATAATTGACAGATTAATAAATTAAGAAAATAATATTCAGCTGCAGCCCTGATCAACAGTACAACAATCTGCAACCATTTTTGAATCTGTAAACACTACAATTCATATAGTTGCTTTGCAACAATTTTCTTTAATGCCAAATTTTCTATTTAGTACTTTAAGATTTTACAATAACATGTGCATTTCTGTGTTTTTTTGGACTGCCTGCTGGATATTTGGCTGACGAAGACAGGAGGAGTAAATATTTTTATAGATTTTGATAGATTTAGGAGGATTTTTAGAAAAGGCAAGTGATAAATTCAGAGAATCTGCAGAATAATAATACTTTTTTGAAGCTCTTTGGAAAGGATAATGTGTGATGACAGCTGTATTGGGAGCCTGTCACATATTACAATTAGCCATGCAGGATTACATTAAATATGCTTTTCTTGCAGGGTTTTTATTGCCCCTGCATTCAAGGGAGAAAAAATAACAAATGGTGCATTCCTGGGCAGTATTTACTTAGGCATCCATCTGTGTTTGTCCCCCTCTTTTGTCTTTGTGGGACATGTGTTGTAATCCCAGCTCAGGACTAGGATAAAGACGAGCCCTCCTCCAGCTTCATGACTCGGGCCGGTGTGAGACTGGAGGGTGCTCTGGTTGGCACGTGGCCCAACTGCAGGTCAATACTTCTAGAGACTGTGCGACTGCAGTGCCTCCCTTGAAATATGTCTTCATTTCCCCTGCCACCTCTCACGGCCACAGCGGAGGAGTCTGTGCTGCCTCTCCTCTCTCCTGTATCACATAACGTTTATCCCACCACATCTGTGTCCAACCACTTGGCAAACTTTTACAAAGGAGCTCCTCTTTGCTCTCAATGAGTGACACCCGTAATATTCCATTTCGTTCTATTTTGGGACATCACTAACAACTGCTACCTCTCAATGACTTTCTGGTCATTTGAGTGGAGGGGAAGTCAGCTGGTATTCACACACACACACACACACACACACACACACTCCCTTAGTAATGTAAGCCAAGTTATGATGTGATACAGTGGAAATATTTTAATTTTCTTTTAAAAAGGAGCTACTAAGAATATAACTTTTGACAATTTCACAATAACATAAACTCAAAAGTGTCTCGATACAATCACGGACCTGTGAGGGAATCAAAACATACGTTGTAGAAGGAAATTGAGGCTTTCGTTTCAGCCGCGGTGAAGTTGAATGGAGGGAAGTGAAAACTAGAGTCCATGATCTCATAAATACCCATCATCCTTTGCGCTCCGCACTCTATATTTACTGTAGTATTGCAAAAATTCCAGACACCGGTGTTAGAGGTAAAACAAGAGAGAACATTGATGTAGGCAAGAGGGACAAAGTGCTGCAATTATTTTAGTCATGACATTTTCAGAGTGTCCCCTTAATAATTACTGCCACTGTATCACATTAAATATTATATATCTATTATGGATACTATCACAAGACAAATAAGAATAAAGGTGCAACTTGCTTACGTAAATAAAAAGTGCCGGGTACTGCTGATACATGGTTGCAGTAATATTTTTTCTTGCATTATGTTGAAGCATGTTGTAGTTTCAGCACTGATCAGCTGAAGCAACATTTCACTCCTTAACTGCTACTAACGATTATTTTCACAAACAACTAATCAGGTGATACCTTCTTGATAAGCTGATTACTTGTTTGGTCCATAAAAATGTCAGAAAATATTGATTTCTGTTTCCCAAACCTCAAAACAATGATGTTTTTTGAATGTTGTTCCGTCCATATACCACAATTATTCACTTTTTTATGATTTCTCTGTTATATGTAGCAAGAAGCTGGTGCCAATCCTAACTGACATAGGGCAAAAGGTGGGGTACACCCTGGACGGGTCACCACAGTCCATCACTGGGCCACTTGGAAACAAACAACCATCTATTCTCACACTCACAAACCTATGGTCACTTCAGTGTCCAGTTTGCTTAATCCCATATATGAATGTTTTTGGACTGTTGAGGAAACAGGAGAACCCGGAGAAAACCGACTCACACACAGGGAGAACATGCAAACTTTTGCTAATGCAAACTCCTGCTAATCTGAAATTTCTATTGGTAGATTACTATTCTCAATATTTGCACTACAACTTTTTTTTTTAAATTATTCTATTATTATCTATTTTTATTATATTGTGTTTTATTTTATCCTTCGATCTCCCCAGTGTGGGATCAATAAAGTCTAATCTAATCTAATTTGAGACAAAAAAAACACTAAATGTTAAGTTCAATGCATTTATTATATTGAAATTTTAACTGGGTGAGAGATTTGCGGTTGTAAAAAGGTAAAATAATAGAAAATAATGTCATAACCAGGCAACATATCACATTGCTTTCAATACGGCAATAGTATCGAACTATTGTGAAAATATCATATTGTGAAACCTCTAATGATTCCCAGCCTTAGAGCCGGTGTTTCTCCCACACACACTCCTTCAGTAATGTTAGCCACATTTGGTTCCATTCAAAAAGTAACACTAGCTAAAGAATTTGCGCACAATTAAAGCCAGGCAAACTGCGCAAAAAAGTTGCGTCGTGTCCCCAGTGAGGACCGACAATGTGACTGAATTAGCGGTTGCGGGTGTTAAGTTCACGTAAGCTATTGATGGAGACAGAGTTGCGTCCAAATGCAGCAAAGGGTTAGCAAACACCAGGAGGGTTTTTCTAGGAGCAGTGACTTTTCCTCGCGACGTAATGTTCGGAACAACTGTCCCTCCACACACACACACACACACGAGAACCGTTAGCTTCAATAAAGCTAACATGCTGATTTTTGTGAGCCCCCTTTAGCACAGCCTCACTGGCGTTTGTATCGATGACTGTAACGGCAGCTAACTTCTCTCCCAGATGCTTTTAAAAGTGTCACGGGGAGGAAAAAGAAGGAGAAGCAGTGAACTCACATGTAAGTCCGAAAAAGATGAGGAGCGACGTTAAAAGTGTCAGTCCGTGCCGTAGCTGAGTTCCCTCCATGATTCCGGCTCTCCTCTCTCTTTCCGTGGACGGATCTCTTTTCCTTCCTTCTCTCTCCGTGGATGTGGCTTCTCGTCTCGGGAGCTGCCTCAGCGGCTGCCTCTCTCCATAGCGACCGCTCCGCGTGGACTGAACCAATTCACTGCTGCGGGACAAATAACAAGAGGAGAGACGAGCGCGTGCGCGGGCACGCGGCGCTGTCGTGGTCCACAGTGTGAGCGGGTCCACCTCTGTGTCACTTTGACGATTCTCGTCATAAAAACGAGAGCGGTTTTAATATTTAATCGGCAGACGGGATAGTCAGTACCGATATCGGCAACTTCACTCTTAGTCAAAACTCCAAAAAAGTCAAAACTAGTCATGATGACGTCACATTAGCCGTTCACGTGTAATGGGGTTTGTCATTGTTGATATCCGGACTATCTTCAGTTCAGTTGCGGAATAGTAGATATCGCTAATTCTATACATTATTATAGCTGGTCATAGTTTAAGTGCGACATTTCTTTATCCTCAGTTGAAGATAAATTCATTGACCTTTTTAGATATCTTGAACTAAGTTTCAGATAGTCAGAATGAAGTGAATGAATGGCAAACGTGATGTCATTCTGACAATATCGGTGACGTCATTTTGACAGACATCTGAAACTGTAGTTTTGACCCGTTAGAATGACGTCACAGATATCTACGACTACAGTTCATGCTGGACACAATGAAATTATGACAAGTCAAAATGACGTCGCATATATCTGCAACGGTAATTCCACATAGTCAAACTTGGCGATTAATTATTATTGTTAATTATTTTATGGCAGTGGGAATCAGTAATGTTTGACAACTACCACCTTCTTCTTCTCGTGTGTTAAATTTTTAGTAGTACAAAAAATCGTTTATTTTTGAATCATCTACCAGGCCTGTTTTGGCCTATGAGCTCTGAGCAAACTCACCATCTGAAATGGCTGCCACAATAATTTTTTTTAATGTTAATATTTGTTTCACAGTAAAATATTCGTACGCAAAGAACAGTTTAATTTTCAACCCGAGACATGTAGAGAAGTGGAGAGCACCTGGCAGCTCATAGGCCAAAACAGGCCTGGTAGATGAATTCAAAAATAAACATTTTTTTGTACAATATTGAATAGTTTAGAAGATAAAAGGTAAGTAGAAAATAACCCAGTTTTGCATGGTGAAGATGGTTTGGCCCAATATTCAGTTGCCAATCCCTGATGTAGAGCATTGTTATGGACTGGTATGGCTAACCATGGTTTGCCCGACATATGTTTGCAGTTCCAACTTCTTCACATAAACTCAGGCCTGATGAAAATAGAACACAGCAGTCCTCATTTAATAATCGATCATTGCTGTCTTAATCGGTACATTGGTATTTTTTTGAAATCCTTTACTCAGCTTTTACCCAACCAAAGGAGGCAGCAGTGGACCTGTAGCTCCTGTGTAAAAAATGCTAAAAATGCTAATTTTCTCCGTGGACTTTGATACAGGAGAGTCAGTAGTTTAGAGATTCAGATTCCACCAATAAAGGGCCATTTATCAGTGAAAAAATACCGTTGAGCAGGTGCAGTTTTTTGCTGGGTGAGCTTTTTGTTAAGTGGTTAAAATGTCTTTTCCCATGTTTTCAGTGAGACAATATAGCTGGGTCATTTTGTGGTTTCGTGTCTCTTTGCAATTGTTTGCCTTTCTCTCTCTCTCTCTCTCTCTTCCTCGTTATAATACTTTTATGTCACTTTGTGGTTTCTTTCCTTGCCTGTTTCTCAGTTATTGTGCCCACGTGGTTATTTGGCATCTCATTTTAGTCATTTGTAACAATTTGTGTTTGTTTTGCAGCTCTTTGTGGTTGTTTTGTGTCTGGTCGCAGTTGTTTTGTGGCATTTTCTTGTCACTTTGAGTCGACTTGGCTGTTTAATGTCACTTTGTGGCCATATGTGTCTTACAGTTGTCGTTATTACTTTCCCTATTATCATTTGTTTTATTTCAGTGATTGTTTTATGCCTCTGTGGTGATGTATTGTCATGTATTATTGTATGTTGTTTTGTGTGAGTATGTTGTCACTTTGAGTCTGTCCAGGTGTTCCATATCAGTCGTTGGTCAATTGTGTCTTTTGTTGACATAACGCATCGCTCTAGAGACTTATGTTATATGATTTAAAGTACAGGTATTTGATTTGTTTTGTCCTTTTCTGATAGAAAGTAACAAGTTGGAGGGAAAATATTTTTAGAGCTACAACTAAGGATTATGTTTCTAATCAATTCATCCTCGATTATTTTCTCGACTAATCAAGTTCTTGATTGGTCCATAAAATGTCAGAAAATGTTGAAAAATGTTGATCTGTGTTTCCCAAACATTGATATGATGATGTTCTCAGATGTCTTGCTTTGTCCATAAACCAGAATTTCAGAGGCTGAAAAACTTGTTTTAATTATTATCTCTACTATTAACTCAAAAACCGAATAATCGATTTTCAAAATAGTTGATGTTTAACTCAGTAATCATTAATAATCGAATAATCGTTGCAGCCCTAAATGTTTTTGATCCCTTATTAATCCTTCTGGGGTTTACGACTATCAATTGATCATCTAAATCTCTCATGTCATTAAGTAACTATGGTGCGTTCCATTTACATCGTAACTCAGAACTAGGAGTGACATCACTTCCAAGTTGACCACAATCCAGCTGAGAATTTGGAGGAAAAAAATGGTAAGTGTATCTCAGGCTAGCTATTGTTAGCAATATCAGACAATAACAAAGCTCTACGCGGTATTTTGCTCACGCAAACAGCGTTGCAACAAGTCTGCAGTTAAAAATTGAACAATACTTTGTGCATGACTGACTTAATGTGAAACAAATAAGAGAGAAGTGCAATTAACTAAAAGTAGCCAAATGTTTTTTGCTTATGACGCGAGTGGCAGCCATCTTGGAATCCTCTGTCAGGGTTTCTGAGCTTGCTCAGTTGGAAATCTGACTTCCGACTACAACTGGAACGCAACACTAATAACAACAGTTGTCACATAAATGGACTGAAAGTAATTCTTAATTTAGTCAGCTTGTTTACATGCATGTTGAAAGTTCGATTTTAGTCAGACTAAGACAATAATTCGGTTTTCTTAATGTCATGTAAACAAATTAGTCTGACTTAAATCAAGCTAGTCTTAGTCGGACTAACATACCTGGATATTGTGATTCATAGTCTGATTAATCCTGCATGTATACTCTTAGTCGGACTGCAGTCTAATTTGTATCCCAGTTAACATGTACAGTAGGTAGGAAACATACAGAACCACAGCACAGTCCATCTCACCGTCCATCTTTGTCCGTTTGTTTTCCTGTTACTTAAAGGTCAAACTGATTCAATAAACACTGTCTTACAGAAATATACAGCGCCACCTACCGAGGTGGAGTCAGACATACATGGCCGTTAAACCAATTTTCTTCTCTGCAGGTATACCTGGACTCTGTCAACTTGTCTGCTCGCCTGTCTTACCCAGACTATGGCCTTAGCTCGATTAAACTGTGCATTTAAACTTATTGACCCTAATGTTTGTCGTTAAGATAAGAACATAAGCTGTAGTAGTTTTATAAGAAGTAGTCATAGTGGTGATGGTAGCAGAAGCACATCAAACGTATATAAAGTAGATTTCACTTCTATACGTCCTCATCCATGAGATATTTTAAAAGCACTGACTTTTGCCGTAGGAAAGGATCAAGGTTGGATTACCAGCTGGGTAAAAAGAGCAGCTGCCCTGAGGCCCATGAAGTCTCTGGAGACCATAAGGCTCCTGGTTCACCACATGGCAATTAGTTTTGTAGAAACCTGATTAATTGAACATTTGTTTGGAAATCCGGTTTCAAAACACTAAAGCGCAAGATAAACTGAAATGATTAAGGCTTTGAACTGACACCTACATTGTTATTTTAATCTTGAGTCCAGGCTGTTCTTGTACACGTGCCTTAAACCCAGCTTCAACACCATTATTATAGGGGTTCATGTTGCACTTATGTCATACATATTCCTTAATAAGATGCTTTATTAAGTTACCACAAAATGATTTGGAAAAATTGTGTGAGTAATGAGGGCCCTGGAGGATTAATCTGACCCTGGATAATGCCGCATATGCACAGATTAGTGACTAACTGTTTAACAACACATAAGTGGATAACTGTTTAACTATTACAGTGGGGACTGTAATGTTTTTGTGCGCGGACCTTTCTCCACATCAGTCATTTAGAATCGTGAAATGAGAACAAATCAAATTAAATGATAGATGTAAAATATGCACAAATGCGAGCGAGGTTGCCAAACTTCCCGTAACACAGAATCACAGATATTCACTCAAACCCGGTGTTACGCTGCATTCATTTAAAAAAAAAAAGCTCTGTTAAAGCTCAGGACCTATGAAACAGAGCAGAGCCTTCATTAACATCACTTTTGTATAATTATGTTTAAAAATGGCTGCTGTGTAGAGAAACCATTTTCTTTCCAAGACATGCCTGTAAACAGTAAACTGGCATTATTTAACACTAAGCTGCTACTGCTGAAGCCACTAAAGCTATGGGCCGCCATCTGAATCAGAATCCTGTTTTCATTTGACACATTTGTACGAGACCTTTTGAATGTATAAACTAAAATGACCGGGTATATACTTGGGATTATTAAATTTCAAATTAAGATGCTAAAAAAGGTGATTAACACAGTTCCCATTTCCAGTGGTTGTTCTGTCCTGTGGTGCTTTGGTTTTTGTGTGAACGTGTGGCTAATTATTGCTGTTATGTTTTAAACAACAAACAACTACAAAAAATACACTACTACAGTGTTTACCATCACTTAGTGATTATGTCACGGCGGTTTATATTTTGCATAATTTACTTCAGTTTCTCTTTAAATAAATCATTTAGGACCATGGTTCTCAAACTGAGGTACATGTACCACCAGTGGTTCATGTGTTTCTTCTGGTGGTACGACAGTTATGGTTGCCACCTCCCATAAAACAAAAGGGGAGACCCTTACCTCTAACCCTGACCCTTTATTTATACTCATTTTATAGAGTAACTAATGAAATGAAATACAACCGAATTTCATTTTAAATCCCCCAAACAGCGGTAGTCTATTTTGACAGGAAGTAGCAGCACTTTGCACTTGTGCAAAACATAAATAAATAAATCACATTTTCAGTACAAATCAGTAGCTCTTTTTAGGATTTGACTTTGTTCCTATTTTCTTTTACATCGGTCCCGCACATCTCATAGCAAAAACAGTCAAATGATCTTTCTTTACAGTTTTTTACATCTACATCTGTTGCATATGTCACAAACATAGTACTTCCCGTTTCTATTCCAAAGTAAAGCACTCTAACTTGGACTTTGGCAGTGGTACGCAAGCTTCCTCTGGTGGTACTTGGAGGAAAATCAGAAATACTTTTCCACTGTATAAACCAGGGTATGTGATCACAGTGGAGCTGAGGAATTCTGGCCGGAGTGCTTAGAAAATGAAATAAATAACAAAATAAAAAAATAAATTAAGTTAAATAACAATAATTAGAGTCACCTCATCTCTAAGTCCAGTTCAACTTAATTTCGCTATACCAGTGTCTGATGTATATGTGGGGAACAGGAGGATGAAGAAGAAGCAAAAGATCTTATTGGGAATAAATCTGCCTCTTGTGAAAAGTCTGTAGCTGACTTTGCTCGGCCTATTGACACCACTGTTAACATAATGGTGTTACTCTGAGAGCTCAATATTTTCTCAGCTGGTTCTTGATATAAAAAGTTGGAGAACCACTGAGAAAGAGGGTTTTTTTTTAAAAAAAAAAATGCCAAAAAGTAGAAACAGGAGTATTTAGCGATAAGTTGTCACATTATCTGTGCAGATTCTCATTAATTCACATCATCAAATCAGTGAGAAACCCATTTCCTGAAGTTTCACTTCTCTTTCGAGATTCTTCTTCTTCAGTTCTCACAGAGTTACTGTGTTATTGTTGGAGGCTGCCGAGGCACGTAGGCAGTAGAAAATGTGTAACCAAAGTCATGAAGCTACACTAAAACTCCAGGGAAGAGAAGAGGAAGTGAATGTGAAAGTTAATATAAAGCCCAGGAGATTGTCTGCTGAAGGACAAAACAGTCACACGCGACTAAGGCAACAGACTGATCTCTGTTTCTGAAAAAAAAAAGAAAGTGCATCTCGCTGCAGCTTCGACTGAAACTACTCTGCCCTGAAACAAAGTGGTAATGAAATACCGCCTTGCATTGTTCTCCTCTTTGGGATA
The DNA here is from genome assembly GCA_016785285.1 of Brachirus orientalis. Taxonomy (NCBI): domain Eukaryota; kingdom Metazoa; phylum Chordata; class Actinopteri; order Pleuronectiformes; family Soleidae; genus Brachirus; species Brachirus orientalis. The sequence goes on from JAFBJR010000193.1 coordinate 1,007,946, forward strand.
ATTACAGCTTTTACACATTCTGTAATCCGGCGTCGTGTGCAGCAGCACGGTGTTATTATCGTGCACTGTAGCTTGAAGTGACAGACTTGCTCCCTCAGCAGTTTCAGGTGAACATCATATTTGCTCACTGGAGATAAGCAGAAATGCTGGTTTCAATGTGGCTCCCTCACGTAGAGCTTCCCTCTGCAGTGGCATCACGGCGGCCTGCAGGGAGCCACCAGCGCTTCAGCTTCAGTGTGATTAAGGCATGACCCATGATGTGTCACCACACCATACCCCCTGCCTTTATACCCTCCGGTGGTTTATTTATATCCTCAAAGAGCAATAAATCCCCAGGTGAAAGTGCTGCCCTTTTCACCGATCAATCTCCCCTGCAGGGTCAGGGCAACGAGGAGACTCCATGATAAATCACATGTAATTTTCCTCCACAAAGCAATTAGTGGCATGGTGCGTAATTTTTCCGCAATCAAAACCAAGTGGCAGCCGGTCGTGACGTCTGTGTTTTGCAATATGGCTGACGTCATTAACAAACTTCAGCTGTTGTAAATAGGAAGCGTTCAAAATGTGCTAAAACTCAGAACACTGAAGTTTCAGCTTTGGCGACTTGCTAATAGCATGGTTTCAAATTGTGATTTCGCTCTGAACGCATTATTGCGCAGCCCCATTTAAAGCTGGACTGTGTAACTTAGATCCAATCCAACCCAACTTTATTTATAAAGCACTATAATGCACAACACAGTGGACCAAAGTGCTAGATATTAACAAACGTGTTACATTCAAACCAGGGTCAAATGAGTTCTCACAACACTGGTAAAGTCCGCCGGCTCAACATGACTCTCTCGCTCAGGTCGCCCGGCAGCATTGCTGTGCTGCACACAGGAAGTGATTAGTTTTGTGTTAAATAACATTGGAGTTTTTTGCCGATAACTGCCGTCCAATATGCTGATATATCGGGAGTGGTTGGGCCGATAACTGATACCGATAACTGATACTGTATATAAGTTTTTCTCTGTGTCCAACTAACAGAGGTCAGTCATTTAATCTCTTCTGCACTGGAATTAACATCATATTTTGCCGATTAATGCCGCAGCAGATGTAGATATACATTTTCTTCATTGAGCAAAATAAATACCTGTACAAAGTAACAGCTGTAGAGGGCGCCAGCATAGAAGTCAAGGAGGTAGCGGCCTATTTAGCCTTCTGTTGTAGCCATTAGTCATATCGACAGATCTTGATGTCTTTGCAACATCTGACATTACATTTTAAAGACAATATCGTGCCGATAATAACATGCATCCCTATGTTTGCACAGACGAAGTGCAAACATGTTGAAGTGTGACTGAAAACGCACAGAAGTGTCCACAAATAAAGTTTCACAGGTGAAGGTGGACGTTCAGCAGTTGCCTCTTGTTTTTTTTTTTTTGTCCCCACCCTCCTGTGCTCTGCTGCTGTGTACGCACAAACACCCCCTCAGTCACGACTGATAGTTTTGCTTGACAGAGCACATCCTATTTTCGACAGACAGACAGACAGACAGACAGACAGACAGACAGACAGACAGAAAAAATATAAAGTGACAGTGGAAGCAAAAGTGTTTTATACAACTTTATACAATTTAGAGTGTTCAATTAAGCCCTGCATGTTTTTGGACTGTAGTAGGAAACTGGAGAACCTGGAGAAAACCCACACACACGGGGAGAACATGCAAACTCCCTGTAGAAAGGCCTTTGTTTCGACCGGGTCATGAAATCCTTCTTGCCACGAAAGGATGCAACAAGCAAATCCATGGCTTCTGTTCAACAAAAAAATCACCAAAAGTCACGTACTGCTAATGATCCCACAAATTTGGATGAAATCATTTCAGTGAGGTTTTTCTATTAACTGCTGCTCGAGCATTTATGACCCCGTGACCTTTGTAATTGTGGTACCTCATTTAGGTTTTATGCTGCAAAAAACACCACTGGGTGTTTAAACACTAATACATTTCCTTCCAGGCAGAAAAGGCTGCAGTGGTACCTCCTCTCCTGTGACCGGTTGGGTGTGCATCGTCCACTCACACTGTCTGGGACATTTGGTTTTACAGTCTGTGAAAACAGCCTTTGTTAAACACAACATTCCTCACCAGTCACATTGGCGAGTTGGTCCTCACACACCGCACAACCTCCCTCCTCCTCCTCCTCCTCCTCCTCCTCCACAGCCACACTCATGTTCTGATCCGCTGCCATAGCTTGACCATCCACAGAGGAAAGAGGTCACTGCACTGCTGATGCCTGCAGCTCCACGTACACTGGGTCTTCCCCCATAATGAGCTCCCTCTGAAATGACCCTCTGCAGTGCACGCTGACCTTTAGAAGACACATCTGAGGACAAATAAGAGAGCATATACCGTACCTGTTACATATTTACATGAGACTTGTACAGTGTTGTGTATATTTGAAAGTGTGATTCCACTCATTTATCCCCGATGTTTAATATCTTTCAGAAGCGTGCTCATAGAGGAAACATGACGGAGATAAATTAATTATGTGTATATATTACAATATATACATATAATGGTTTAAAGGGTGATGAGATGTAGGTATACAGTTTAATGTATGTACCGGGGGATGGAGTTCATTTCCATCAGGGGCTTCCACGGCCATAACCATTAAAGAAAACAGTTTCAGTTTTATCCTTTGCAGTTAAAAAAGGTAATATAATGCAACGCAAGCAACTAAAGTCAATGTAAACATGTAATATAGTGGGTTTAGAGCGCCATCTGTTGGTATTGAAAGATTGTGTCACAGGCTTCAGGCTTGTCTGTGGCATCCATGTGAATTTGAACCCTCCTTTTCATACTGGCAATAAGGTGATTCATAAATTATTAATTTTTAGTCCCTGTTGAAACCAGATAACTGAGAATTTTGTCACCCACCACTTAAATCAGCAATGGCCCCATAGCTATGACTATCAGAATATAAGTTTGTGAGTGATATAAATACACTTTAATGTATGTTTTTCCCTCAAATGTTAAATGTGTTGCTGTTTCACAAAACTGTTCTTTCTTTAAAAGAAATTATAAATCTGCAATTCTTCGCATTTTACTCAATAATTATCTGACATTTATTGCAAAAATCCATTTTAAGTGCAACCCGAGTGAAAATGTATTATTGTGAGGAATCTTTGGCCTATGAGCATTTAGCTTACTAAGAAAAGATATGTAACTTTGTGTTTTGAATGTTAAATCATGTGGTTATCCACTGGTAAAGTGGCACAAAGTGAAAAGCTGCAGAACGGAAAGTGCTGCCATCTTCCCACAAATGATCTTAAACTAGTGAGTAGTATATTATATCTGGGGTGTCAGAAAGAAATCAATCCAGATGCCAGTTTTTCAAACTGTCGACCAGAAACAGGTTGGTTTGTTGTTTTTCTCTGTGGCCGTGCAGAAAGTGGTGACGCTGCAGATGAAGTGATGACAGTGGAGAAGCTTGAGATACGACCTAAAAGCATCTACAGGTGAAAGTCAGACATGGGTAATTTACACTGAATGCAGAGCTGATGAGAGAAACACAGATACGAGTAAAGCAACACTGCCTTTATAGAAAACGTTCTGAGGAGGAACAGGTGAGTAAGAATGATAGGGACATTAAAATAAAGACAGTGAAGTGAAAACAATTGTTTTAGCGTGACTCTTGTCACTTCAACAATAATGTTTCCAAATGGCCATAAAGGAAAACCCTCTTCAAATACAACAATTCACATGTTAATTCAACATTAACAGTAAAGTCGGAATAAATTTCACAAATGCTGGTTTCAAAGAAATTCCCTGAGGAACCACATGAGTTGGACACAACCTATGACTGTTATTCTAGCGACACAACACTGTCATGAACCCATACTAAATTATTCATAAAATACCAAAATGTTCATAAATAGTAATAAAAAGCTACTTTTCTTTTTCCTGCATCAAGTGAAAATAAACAGTTTTGTGTTGTTTTATTTTTAAACTGTGTTATGTCACTATTCTAAAAAACCCTAAGAATGTGACAAAAATCTCATGCAACACATTAAAGGGTGAAAAGGAAAAATGACCATCTATGAAGGACACAGTTTATAATCATTAACCAAATAGTTTTTAATGACCAAATCTGAAAATGCTTCTTATTTTTCTTTTACAATTTCCACTCAGTAAATTTCGTGACTGTATAGTTACACAAAAAACTCAATTTAACACCAGTTCCTGGAATAGTATCAAATTTAAGTCAAATGTAACACCTTTCTCTTAAGTGTTTAAAATCACTATTATCACTATTCCAGAGTTTATCTATTTAAGTGTTAACTATGACTTAATGAGATAAAGTGAACACTATTCCACGGTGTATTTGACTATTAAAGTGTTAAATGAGCTAAAGAGATCAATTTATAAGTATTCCAGAGTACAAATACCACTAAAACATTTATGACTATTCCTGAGTGTATTCAACCATTCAAGTGTTAAAATACAAATGAAAGCAATATTTTTGGGGAAGCTGTTGGATAATCGATGTAGCCTTCAGTTCACATCAAAACTCACAAGATGATTAGTTTGTCCATTGTGGGCTACTGTAAAAAACAAAAAACATGGTAGTATAAATATAAAAGGCTCATTACTGATTTTATCTTCACCTAAATGTTACACTCTGAACTTTGAGTGTGAAAATGCAAGTGAACGAATTCACTTTAACTCTATTTCCAAGTGTATTTTTAATCTATTGAAATGTATTTAATGCCACTTCTTCTTCTACCTTTAATGGTCGCCACAGCGGATCATCTGCCTCCATCTTGTCCTCTCCCTTGTGTCCTCTTTAATTAGACCCACTGTCCTCAACAACATCCATGAACCTTCTCTGTGTTCTTCCTCTTTTCCTCCTGCTTGGCTGCTCTACCTTCAACATCCTTTGTCCCATATACAGGGTTCCTACACCTTGGCTGACAATAAATTCAAGGACGCTTCCAGGACCAAAAGTGCGGACACAGATTAAGACGGGAGGGCAACTTATAAGAGCCGCTTCGTCCGTGGCGTCCACTTTTATTGATTATCAGCACGCTCTGCATCTGGTCAAGTGATTGTCCTTGGGATTTTGGTCAAGTCAGTCTTTTTCATTTTCTTTGGTGAGACAGAGATATTGGAATGTGCATTTCCTAGGCATCACACCATTCTCTCTCTTGCTTAACATTACTCACTCATTTCATATTCTGCAAGGAATTTCACATCAATGGCGGAGGGACACAGTGGACAATGTCCACAACACCGCTAGTAATTATGACTTGACGTTTGTTCTGTGTAGGCCTAGTCTAAGTACATCGAGCAATGAAACAGTAGGTGGCCTCAAAAGAATCGAGGGAGCCCTAAAGATCAACTTATTTCTTGCACAAAATTCAAGCACTTTCAATGACCCATGTCTATGTAGGGTGATTTTCAAAAACTTTCAAGGGCCTTGAATTTTTTCCCCCCAAATTCAAGCACCCATGGGAACCATGATCTTTGTTCCTCCTCTCCAGTGTATTTAGTCCTAATTGAAACTGGTATTAAACCGACTCTCTTACTGTTACTTTAACATTGAAAATTGTAAAGTGAATGAGAAACAGTGGCTGACAGAGACAAATAGAGCCTCAGAATGAAAGAAAACAGTGTCAACAGCAATTATTTATGTCTGAAAAGCCTTCAGTCTTCTCTCAAATAAGCTTCAGGCACTTCTTCCTCATCGTTATTACTTTGTAAAGCAGCGGCGTGCCGTGCCATCATTTCAACCTCCATCACTTTAGTCTCGGCTAACTTCTTATCCGCATCCGCTGACAGTTTCTGCACGTCCTCCACCTGCGACTGAGCCAAGTGAACGTTCGTCCTCAATGTGACGGACGCATGCTCGGCTCCTGGAAACACACAGATGCAGGAAAAACAAAGTTCAAAAGGCTGACATGTCATAACACCGCCTCAAGTTCACACACACGATGCGGTCGTTAGGAATGCACTGCTGTCCATCATCGCCGTTTGGCTTCACACAAAGACATGTCGAGTGACAGCAAATGATCCAAAGTGTAAAACCTAAAAAGAAACGCTGATAAGAAAACAGCCACAAACCCTCGGCGTAAAAAGATTTAAGAGAACGAGTCACGGCTTCACACTTGTTCAGGTTTAAATGAGTCCTGAGAAAAACCTGAGACCATAACATCCAAACCAATCAGTTACACAGCTCTGCAGCTACACACCTGATGTGAACGCCGCCTCAGCTGCCGTTTCACACAGCTTGACCGCGCTGACCCACGTCGACTCCAAACGCCGGCATTCATCTTGTCTCCCGTTAACCTGTCAGGAAAGAGAGAATTATAAAACCTTAGACCGACTCAAAACACAACTCTACAACTGTCTGTGTGGTAGCAGTCTTTTTTTTCCATATTTACCACGTGAATCTCTGTAGATTAACAGTAATTAGGGGATTAACTGACCTGTGCTCTCTGGCCAATGATCACCTGCCAGATTGAATCTTCCTCCGCTGGACTCAGTTTTCCCAGCGAGTCCAGATACTCTCTTTGAAGAGCGACGAGTGTGTGCACAGCCTGTTAGCATACACAGCAACGTATACACACACTGTTTACATTTGAAAACAAACAACAACAAAGTAGCACAGAGGAAGGTGAGAAGAAAAACAGACAGTTCAAACTACGGCGATGAACTCAGATTACGGCTGCAACTCATGCTTGATTTCAACATCAACTCATCTGCTGAATATTCACTCTATTTATCGATGAAAATGTCTGATATAAAACTTCTATTAAGTGTCTTGTGAACACAAACTTTCATTGGTGTAAAGAAGCAGCAAAGAAAACCATTACTGTATGAAGCTAAACAATCTGATAACTTGTTTTTCTATAAAAAACACATTTTAATCTTTTATCTAAATAGTTGATGTTGAATTTAATAACTGATTAATAATCGATCAAAGCAGCAGTCACTTTTTCATCATTTAGTTCAAATGAGTGTTAAATAGGGCTGCGACTATCGATTATTTTCATAATAGATCAACCTGTTGATTATTTTCTCGATTAATCGATTAGTTGTTAGTCCACAAACTTTTCAAAAATTATTTTTAAAACACTCACACTGATTAATCAGTTATCAAAATAGTTGATGATTAATTTAGTAATCAATTAATAACCAATTCATTGAATAATCGTTGCAGCCCCAAACCAAATGTCATAGTTTTTTGTTTTTTTTTTTGTTAGAAGAAAACCATAAAATATTCACACATGAGAAGCTGAAAAATCTGAGAACTTACATTAATTATTAAAAAATTTCACAAAAATTGTAAATGATTGATTTGGAAAAGTAATAATCAATTAATCATTGCAGTCCTAGTGTTAATCAGCTCTATATTCTGAGTGTGCCAGCGTTAGGACTTTCTGCAATGTTTTTGATTATCCCACAACACTTTATCCATCATAAGCTATTTTTATGCATCATTTGTTATCATTTAACAATTAAATATGTGGGCAGAAAAAAAAATCGGCGTCAATTATCGACCATCGGCTTCCCTGATGTCTAAGAATCTGCATCAGCCATAGAAAAATCCAGACCATTGAAGCTCTCGACCTGATGGCCTAATGAAACTCCAAATCATAACACTGGCCACACAGGCATGCATGGTTGGCACTAAGCAAAATCAGAATTTATGACTTCTTTTTTGGTCAGAAAGTGTATAACTAAACCAAACCAGGCTTATCAAAACATTTTTTCACACTGGACAACAATCACAGGATGTGAACAGTCTTACTTTAGAATACTCGGTGATGGCGTCTATGAGAGCCAAGGTGGTTTGTGAGAGGAAAGTGCTTGAGCTGTCTGTTACCAGAGAGGCTGCTCGTCTGATCAGAGCATCATGAGAGAGCTTTTCAACCTGCAGCACAGACAGGAGGGAAACATGGAGGTGACGAGAAAGAGCCAGAGAGTGACAATCGTAAAAACACTGTCAAAATAAAATAATTTAGGGTAGCATGAAGTGCAAATGTGCCAGTTTTGTATTACCCCAAACTGGGTTAAATGTTACAGATACATTTGTACATTTTAGTTGGAAAATACGTTTGACAATTCAACACAGTGTAAAACCTGCCAATCTGATGAAGACATTTCAGAATAAATTCAAATCCTGAAAATTAAAAAGCTTATTAACGTAAGAGCTACAGTGTAGGGTGGCAACTGGTACATAAAATTGTCCAAAATATTTTGATCGATGCTTACCAAACCTCAAAAATGATGACGTTCGATAAAAAAATGATTCAATTTTAATGATTTTATTGTTATATAGAGCAAATAAACCAGTAAAAAGCTGAACTATCAAAGTTAAGCTATGGTTATTAATTGATAACTAAATTGTTTCACACGTATGTTCAAAATCTTGTAAAATAACTAACATTTCAAAACAAGTGTCTCCCTCTAAAATGTATGAGCCAATAACTCAGATACTATACTAATATAATGTAAAACCTTGACTCAGTTTGCGCCAATGATCGTTAGTTTTGCTGTAAATATCCATTTGTTTGTTTGTTTTACATTTATCTGTGTGGTCGATGTCAGACTCACCTGTCTCAATGGTATGGCACAGAGTCCAGCTCCTACTGTTAAAGATGCTACACTTGCATAAAGGACATTTGTCCATTTTCCCAGTTTGTGCACAGCAGGATTTTTACAGGTGAACAGGAAACGAGCAGAACTCCTGAACAAAACAAATGAACAGGTGAAATTTAAACCTCGTCACGTACAATATCGTTGTCTTACATTTAAACTTCCGGATAAAACTCTCTCACTCTCTCATTTTATGAATATGTGCATATTAATTGAAACAGTGGGGAAAAAACATGATCAAGAGCAGTGACAAGCAAAAATTATTTATGCCGACACATGTTTTTAATTGATCAATCAATCAGTTAGTCAAGGCCAAAATTACTAATATAGACCATTTAAAAACAACTTGTTTCCCCAGAAAAGCTTTATATGCTTCAATAAAGTTAAAGGAAGCAATAAAATACAATAGGTAGTTGCCAAATTTAAACTAGTAAAAACACAACAGAGAAGAAACACCAACAAATACAACAAAATAATAAATAAATAAATAAATAAAATGTCAACAGTTTGAGGCCTGCCACAGAAAAGGCTCTGTCTCTTCGTGATTTTAGTCTGGAGACAGGAACATCCAGGAGCAGACTGGACCTTGAAGGTGCAGCAGCCCAGTCAAATACTGTGACACTTTGTTTTGCAACAATTTAAAATCAAGTAGGGCTGAAACAATTGCTCATTTAATTGATAATGGATTGATTACTAAATTAATTGTCAACTATTTTGATAACCAATTAATTGGTCTGAGTGTTTTTCAAAAATAAATAAATAAATAAATAAATAAGAAATTAAAAATCCTGATTTTTCAGTTTTAACAAAGAAATCAAATCTGAATAATTTTGCTTTGAGGACATCATCACTTCCAGGTTAGAGAAACACATTTTGTAACACGAAAATAATTGTTAGTTGCAGCCCTAAAAACAAGCAATACAATTTTTTTAACTGGATCCTGTAGGTGACAGGAGGTCAGCTTTTCTGTAGGACATCGGACAATAGTGAAAGTGGCTCACAGCTAAAAACGTTGTGTTCTTATGACAAATTATACAACTTTAAAAACACAACAGTGACACAGCGGTTCGTCGTTAGCACTGTTAGCAAAACAACACTGTCGTTCCCTCAAATTTAAACTGACAGCAGCGTTTAATCTCATAAACACTGAATTTTTACCATGTTCTGTGTTTTTATTTGCGTTCATTCTCGTTAATAAACATCATTATTTACCTGTAAACTGAAAATTTACCTGAGAAGACGGAGGTAGGCTATTCCCCTCCCGAAAGCAGTCATGTTTGGTCCGCCACCATAAAATGTTCGTCCCTGATTGAATAAAGGTTCCGTCCGGGGCTGTGGCGTTGAATCTAAATACGGAACTCTGGCGCCCTCTCCTGGTCAAAACCTTCTTCTTCTTTGAGGTTTTATGGCGGTTAGCGCAGAACGATTTGGTGCATTAGTGCCACCGCGTGTAAATTGTGAATCTTTAAATTATTGGTGAAACGTATAAAGAATTTACAACGGTCTGCTTTTGTATTTAACGCCACTTTAACGTTAACTAAGCAAAAATAAACTGAGGCTTTTTTTTGACTCAGTGAATCATTTAAACACACAAGATGGAGTTACGCAAAGGAGAATGGTAGTTATTTAAAAAAAAAAAAATTTAAGCGCATATGTTTTTTTAAATTAACGTGTATACAAGTAATTCATTTATGAAACATCTCCTGGAAATTATTTATTTACCAATTAAAAATTATGGCTGTAAATGAGTCACCGTGTATTTAAAAGTGGGTCACAATTTCCAGTGTCATGAAGAATAACAAACACAAACCCAAACATTTTGTGCAACTATTTAATTTTAATATACAGAGTAGTTTTAGAGATTATTTGGTACACAAAAAGGGAAAAAGCACAACATCCCATTAGTGTTTTCCTTTGTATTTCTTATGCTTTGTTGTCAAGATGCAAGGAAACAACAGTTAATGTTGTTACGTTCAAGGTAAAAGGCAAAACAAAACGCTTGCCGGTTGTACAAAGGGATTATTGACAAATTATAAAAGCAAAAGTGCCAAAACGTTCTCCAAGTCTGTACAACTAAAGACATAAATGCTACAATAAAAATAATAAGTGTGCAGTATACGGCATTGTGCAATACGGTACATGACAGTTATGGCAAATATATGAAAGTTAGACGCTACAAATTAATGGCAAAACATGCAGGGCAATCAAATTTCACAATAAAAGCATAAGTACAACAAGTCGTACAAAAACTACATGAACAAACGGCTTTGAAAAAAAAAGTAAAAAACAAAATAATTATGGCTAGGCAGAAATATTAACGTCTGAGGGTAAAAGTTACAGCTGATAGTCAAAACAAACTTTAATCAAGTTATCAAAACCGTTCTTTTCTACTTGAAAGATCCACAGGCTTTTGCGCTTGCTTCCTCCTAAATCAGCCGACTAACTTTAACAGTATACAAACAAAATAATAAAGTAGTAGTTATAAGCATGTGTGTGATTCAATTAATGTTATTTGACATTAAAAGATATCTTAGCAGCAAGAAACAATCTACTGGGAACAAATATTTCACAGTTTGTAATGCCAGGTGCAAAGAACTACACAGAATTCAGATTATGAAAAGGTTCATTAACATTCTATGCAATTCTCAGAGCAAAAACAAAAATGAAAACTTTAGGAAATGAATGATTACGGACGGAAGCGTGTTGCTGCCATACCAGCCAAATAAAAACATCAGTTTCACGTGATTATGTGATCGTTTATCATCAGAACGATACATGTCTCCCGTTATAACGTGATCGTTTATCCTTAGAATATACCTTTTTTTTTGTTTTTAATAAAATGTTTTGCAATAGTTTGTTACAACAATATACATTTCACGTTATTAAAGGATAGTTTATCATTAGAGCAATATACATTTTGCATTATCACGTGGTAGTCATCGTTGGAGCAATTCGTGTTTCGTGTTATAAGGTGATAGTTCATCACTAGAGCAATATACGTTTTGCATTATTACGTGATAGTTTATCGTTACAATATATGTTTCACGTCATTCCGCTATATTTTATCGTTACAATAATATACTTTTCAAGTTATTACGTGATAGTTTCCCACATCAAAGTTAGACAAAGGTGTAAACCTGTTCAGTTTTTTCACTTGTTCAGAATTTGTCTATGGATTACTCAGAAAGTGCACAGTAAAAGTACTTGATAGCGTATGTCATGTACTTGGTCCACCAGTATATGTTTCATGAACTACTTATTAAAGAAAGAGGTTTCATCCCAAATCAAACCTAGTTGAAAATACTTATTTTTTTCAATAACTCTTTTAACATAACCAGATATAGTCATATACGCATTATCATAGCCAAGTTTGTATTTTCTTAAAATATTTATGGTATATAATGTGCTCACATTCAGATTTCATCACATCTTTTCTAGTAAGAGTTTCATAAGAGAACACTTTGTCTTTAGAGGATATTTAATCCTCACAGTCTGGTCAATTTGCTTTGTTTCAGTGCTTTTACCATAAAATTTATAGTATATGAGTGCACTCCAAATTTAGACGTGGCTGCTTTGAGTGCACTGGCATGTTCCTCATTTCATAGGTCATCTCCAGCCGTACAAAAATGTTTTGTTTTTACAATAAACGTGTCACAGTATAACGCGAGACTGATGTGTATTTATTTTGCTGATGTGGCAGCAACACACTTCTGTAATTGTGCAACATTTGTCCACAGAAAGCCTGCAAAGTTTCTTGTGTGTGTAAACATTAATGGGTAACCTCCAATGATTTGTTGCGTGTGTAACAAAACACCTGGTTTAGCTTTTCACTCACATAATACTGCTGGTGAAAACACTGATGCTGAATGAAACTGGAGCCTGAAACAGGAAAATGTTGCCATTTTAGCATGAATTGAGCGCCCGACTCCAGATTCCTGGATGGATCAGGCAGACAAACGGTACTTTATATCCTGTTGCACTGAGGATAATGTTCTCCAGAATGCCGGTGTCCTAAAAATAGTACCTGTAAGGCTGAACTAAAGCTGACTAACTCCCTTGTACAGCTTTTTAAAAAAGGTATGGGACTATAAACGAAACAACTGAGAGGCTGGACGCCACCTTAGAGGGACGGAGGCATCGGGGCTCTACAGTCACGTGAGTCTCTCTAGTTGAGACTGCAGCAGCTCAAGTAATTGATGGTTTTACCCTCACCGGGCACCGGGGCAGTGTCATTGTTGTCCAGCTTGTTCTGCTTGGCCTCTCGGATGAGTTCACAGGCCAGGTCGAGGAACAGTTTCTCCACGTTGTCGGACTCTTTGGCCGAGGTCTCCAGATAGAGCATGCTCTGAGCCTCGGCGAAGTCTTCAGCCCTCTGTCGGAGAACCTCCCTCTTCTCTGCCAAATCTATTTTATTACCTGGAAGACATGGAGAGGTTGTGCGTCACAGAGTGAGAGGAGGGCTTTCCTCAAGTGGACTGGACCGACACGTGTCAAGATGGTGGCTAAAAACTGTGCACGTTCGCGTATTTCTGCTTACAATGACCGACCACTAACTGTCAATGTCGGGGTGCTGAAGAGAACAGCCATTAAATATATTAAGTCATAATTCACACATACAGATGTAACACCTGTCTGAAGGGTTTGTGCGATCGCTCAATAATGCTGAAAGTCTTTTTTATGTGCGTTTTATTTCAACCCTTTTCATTTAGAGTACTTTTTTTATATTCAGGCCTTCATATTTTATACTTTACTACCTTTTATCTTTTGCACTAACAAGGAATGCACTCAATGACGATATTGAAGAAATATTACGGCCAAAAGGGATAATCTAAATTAATCACAATTCATCATTTTTTTGCGGTTAAACCAGGGGTTTCAAACTCAAACTAACGTTGGGGCCACAGAGCATAAGTCAAGTGGAAAATGTTAAAAGTGAGAAACAAATCATATGAGCTAAAAATTACATCAGTACTGTGCATAAGTCTTAGGCCACCACCAGCTTTGTTGTTTTTATGTCAGCGTTGTGATCATTGGCGTTTAGATTGAAAAGATGTGACTCTCGTTCTCTCTTTACTCGCGCTGCGTGCAGAACAAACAAACAAGCAAAAAAAAATTAAACTCAAACCCTAAACAAAACCAGGTCTGGACCAGGTTTAGTCTGGTTTTAGACTCACTAAGCCACGACTCTCGGCATGAAATAGTAGGAGAAACACAGGTTTGACCAATAACATTAGGGTTCCATTCCAGGTTTTAAAGAGCCATGGTTGTGTTATTGTTCGAGTGTAGGTCATACTAAATATTTGATATTATAGAAGCATTCTTGTTGTTTGTTTTTTTTTTTCTGAAAAAGATGTTATTTTCCAACTGCATATGTGTTTCTCCATATTTTCAGTGTTCCAATAAAGTGGTTAAGAAATAATTGTACAGGATGGTCATTGTAGCATTGCTAAAACAACAAATCGAATGGTGGCCTAAGACTTATGTACAGTACTGTATATATTTCACAGAATTTCAAAATAAAAGTGTTTGTGTTGACAAAATGAATCAATAAATCGATATTAAGGGGCGGACCACATGAACTGGACCGGAGGGCCAGGTGTGGCCAATGGGCTGCGAGTGTGAGACCTCCGTGTTAAACCATTTAAAAATATTTAAAATTAAAAGAGTTGTGAGAGATGAGAGGATCAAGGAACCTGTATCGCCCCCGGTAGATCACTGTGTATTTACAACAACACCTTAGTTCTGTTTTAACCTAGTTTTTCTTTCCTGCTCCGCCCCACGTCACACACAGTGACAGAAACTGAGCCGCTTCCAGGGAGTTATATGCTGTTAATCTGTCTTTCACTGTAGCTATTTGTCCACAGTGCATCCAGGTGCAGACACAAGCGGGGGGAGCGATTTTTGTGGAGCGCGCATTTTCAATATCAGCTGATGATGTTCGTGAGAAGCTAGAATTGCGATTGAGATAAACTTGTGAACTCCAGCTGAACGTCCACGTTCACTTTTTAGCAGTAGAATTTCTTTCTGAAACTTTGTGCCGCTGTGTGAATCTCGTTCTCTCTTTACTCGCGCTGCGTGCAGAACAAACAAACAAAAGAGTATCTCTGTGTATCTCTGCCAAATCTATTTTATTACCTGGAAGACATGGAGAGGTTGTGCGTCACAGAGTGAGAGGAGGGCTTTCCTCAAGTGGACTGGACCGACACGTGTCAAGATGGTGGCTAAAAACTGTGCACGTTCGCGTATTTCTGCTTACAATGACCGACCACTAACTGTCAATGTCGGGGTGCTGAAGAGAACAGCCATTAAATATATTAAGTCATAATTCACACATACAGATGTAACACCTGTCTGAAGGGTTTGTGCGATCGCTCAATAATGCTGAAAGTCTTTTTTATGTGCGTTTTATTTCAACCCTTTTCATTTAGAGTACTTTTTTTATATTCAGGCCTTCATATTTTATACTTTACTACCTTTTATCTTTTGCACTAACAAGGAATGCACTCAATGACGATATTGAAGAAATATTACGGCCAAAAGGGATAATCTAAATTAATCACAATTCATCATTTTTTTGCGGTTAAACCAGGGGTTTCAAACTCAAACTAACGTTGGGGCCACAGAGCATAAGTCAAGTGGAAAATGTTAAAAGTGAGAAACAAATCATATGAGCTAAAAATTACATCAGTACTGTGCATAAGTCTTAGGCCACCACCAGCTTTGTTGTTTTTATGTCAGCGTTGTGATCATTGGCGTTTAGATTGAAAAGATGTGACTAAAAGTCAGCCTTATACTATATGATCAACCTGTCAGTGAGTTGAACTTGTGCAACACGTGTATGTGATGCTCCAACATGTCTGGAGTAAACCAGGTATAATAGACCTTTTTCACAGCAGCTATTTGTTGGCATGAAATAGTAGGAGAAACACAGGTTTGACCAATAACATTAGGGTTCTGTTTTAACCTAGTTTTTCTTTCCTGCTCCGCCCCACGTCACACACAGTGACAGAAACTGAGCCGCTTCCAGGGAGTTATATGCTGTTAATCTGTCTTTCACTGTAGCTATTTGTCCACAGTGCATCCAGGTGCAGACACAAGCGGGGGGAGCGATTTTTGTGGAGCGCGCATTTTCAATATCAGCTGATGATGTTCGTGAGAAGCTAGAATTGCGATTGAGATAAACTTGTGAACTCCAGCTGAACGTCCACGTTCACTTTTTAGCAGTAGAATTTCTTTCTGAAACTTTGTGCCGCTGTGTGAATCTCGTTCTCTCTTTACTCGCGCTGCGTGCAGAACAAACAAACAAGCAAAAAAAAATTAAACTCAAACCCTAAACAAAACCAGGTCTGGACCAGGTTTAGTCTGGTTTTAGACTCACTAAGCCACGACTCTCGCTTCACAGCACAGCTCCAAGGTGGATTTGCAAATAAAGACACAGATGGTCTTTCTGAACAGTGGTGGGTGGAGGCAGAAGAAAAGGAAATGTAGTGGGTGGGTGTGATGGATGTGAGCAAGGACACGGAGAGAGATTTGGATTCCTGATCAGAATTATTTCTGTTTAAAGATGCGGAGAAAGAAAAATCCACCAAGAACACACGTTAAAATGTACATAAGCAACAAACAAAAATAAGGATTTAAGCGAACGTGCTCTGAGACGGCTGCTTAGAGATAAAATAAGCCTCAAAGCCATGCCTTTATCTACCAAATAACATGAACTATTTATAAGTGGATTAAAAATTTAGACTTTTAATATGTTTGTGGGTCAAATATCTGTTTGGAAAACCATCTTCGGCAGTGAAATATGTGGAATCCATTACTAGATCTGACCTTTTGAGAACTGAAGTCAAAGCCTGGACACAGTATGTTTAATGCTTTTACTTACAACTCGGTCTGTTTTTATTTTACTTTATTTTACTTTACTGACTTTTTACCTCCGCCAAGAGGGTGATGTCTTTGGCCTCGTTTGTCTGAGAGCAGTAAAAGTCAAAACTCAAATGTCAAAATGTATATTAGGATGGATTTGGATAAAATTTTTGGGTGCTTTGGTGGTGATGTGGATACAGATGCAGAGTCAGGATTTTCTGAAAACAATCCTTAAACTTGTGTGAGAGTTTTCAACATTTATCCTTAATAATGCTGATAAAAATGTCTTTATTTAAAAACAATTCTTTATAATAGTCATAGTCAACTATTTAGAAGAATGTTTTTTTTCAGTAATTACTGTGATTGTGAGGGTGTTTTTCATTAATAAAATAAGTTTTCTGATTTTCAGCTTCTTAACTGTGAATCTTTTCTAGTTTCTTTTCCCTTAATAACAATAGAAAATCATTAAAACTGAATCATTTTGCTTTGTGGGCTAAACAAGACATTTGAAAAACAATAGTATTTCAGTCATCAACAATTTTATGGACCTAACACCTAGTCAGTGAATCCTAGAAAATAATCATAAAAATGAACAGATTATGAAAATACAGGCTATTTTGTAGTTTGGCTGATCAGCACTGACACTGTGGGAAAATGAGTGGCCTTGGATGAAGTTTGAACTCTTTAAGAGTTTTCCCTAGTTGTAAATATTACTTTATTTTCTTCTTGGGTTTAAGAGTGATGGATATGTACTTTTATTTGAGTTGAACATTACGAAAGTAATAAAACAAAGTTCCAAAAAAATAAAAACTGCGGCTGATCCCAGTTCAGGAATTCAAGATGATGGATGGACTCAAAAAAAAAAACTCAGGTCAGTTCAAGTAAAATATATCATACTCTTGAGTTTCCCTCGTGATATATAACACTTACCGACTAATATAGTCACCACCTGGTTGTTGGCATACTGCTCAATCTCCCTCAGCCACTCTGGAAGGCACCTGAAGGAATCCTCACAGGTTATGTCATACGTAAGAATGAGGGCGTTGGCACTGCGGTAATAACTCTGAGTAATGGAGCGAAATCTCTCCTGTCCAGCTGTGTCCCATATCTGCAGCTGCAAAACAGATATTTGAAGCAGAGTGAGCGTCTGTAAATCCAAAAAATAATTTCAAAACAAATTTTTATGGATCCCAATTTTTTTTTTATGTTAGTCTTGTATTCAGAAAAAAAAAAAAAAAAAAAGCGGGATTCACAGCATTCACAAACCAAATATCACACAGTGGGCAAAATGGATTATCTGGAATTCCACTAGAAAGAATAACCTATATTCTAAAGGTCAAAAAGCATGTTTTTGACATTAATTATGTTAAAAATATAGATTTGTCAAAGTGGTAGGAGAAGGAACAACTTTTGTGATTAATGCATTTCCTAAATAAGAGAATATCACTTTAATATTTGCTGTATATTACGTCAGGTACAGCAGAAATAGATTATTGCTCTTTAAAATAGAAGAATCACTGTTGTTCTGAGTTTTCTTTTGGTTTTTTTCTCCTAGCATTTTGTGTGTATACACTGATAAAATAATCTATATTTTTAAAATAATGTGTATTGACGATTATGCATGTTCGCATATAATCGTTTCATTGTCATACGACATTGACCTCATTTCACATAACAACGTAGAAGTAAATAGCTGTATCTTTTGTGGAAAATAAAAACACTGATATACCTTGACCTTCTCCCCTTTGATTTCCACAGTTTTAATCATAAAGTCTACGCCGATAGTAGCCCCTTGTCCAGGTGGGAAAAGGCCCTGAAATGAGACAATTTATTTCACAGAATAATATTTGAATATCATTTTATCCTCCGTATTACCATGACTGTAACGAGCACAAACCTGAGTAAAGCGCCGGACGAGACAGGTCTTCCCCACTCCGGCATTTCCTATCAGAACTATCTTGAACAGGTAGTCATAATCTTCCATGCTCATCCTAAACTGAGAAAAGCAAACAGACGATACAAACGGGAGATGACTGAATGCACTCGAGCCGGATTGCAACACCGGAATAAATTATATCTAATTAAACTGTTGAGAGCAAAGCATACAGACCAGCAGACATCAAAGGGAAACCTTCCCCTTCATCTGCGTGTGTCACAGAAACACTGACGGCAAAGTGATATGTTTGAATGAGCAAAAGAAAGCAATCAATTATATACATTTATCTGATAAAATGTATACAATACATACACACAAGAAACACGCCTTTTACTTCACTTCACTAGATCGTCTCATTTTCACGTCATATAACACACATAACTTGTGCATTTATATGAAATTCCTAAATATTTTGTATTTAGCTGTGCTAAATACAAAATATGCTAATAGTGCTGGACTGAATAATCTACAAGAAGCACACAAATGTTGCTGCTGTGTCTCAAAATAGAGTATCCTCTAAAATAAATATGTCATTTCATTTTAAATTCCAACATAATATTTAACTATGAAATGAAATAAAGGCCACATTTAGTGATTGATTTAAATGCACATTGCATGGAACTGTCCCTACACATGGAAATTAGGCCAGTCTAAAAAAAGAATTATGTCTAAAAAATTAAAATACAACCTTTTTAATTAAAATATATCACCAAGCTTCTGACTGACACGATTCATCATATAAATTATGATTGGTCAGGTTAACATTAACTGGGCAAAATTGTCTTAGTCCTCCTCAAACTTTAATAATAATAATTTGATTTAATTTAATTCGTATATGGAGACATTTTGATGTGAAACAATACAGCATATTAATACTGCAAAACTAAATAACTCCCCAGTTAAAGCAAAATAAAACACCACCAGCTGGACCAAACAAACCAATAAAAGCTGCACATATTCCACATATTGTACACAGGCTGGGAAAAATATGCTTTAACAAAAACAGAAAGTAAGCACATAATAAGAACATGGTGCATTATTGTGAATAACTATTGTCTTGTTACTAATTATTATATTTATTTTGACAATTTCTTTAGGAATAGATGATTATTTTATATTTTATTAAATGCAGTGCATTTCCTTCATCTCTGCTTTCTCAGTTTTTTGTTTGTTTTATACTGCAACATAATGTACACACTGTAAACATTATGCACAGACTCAGTCTAAGTTAACATTACTTCCCTTGCTCATGCAGCCAAATTAAATTATTTCATATATGATCAATAGTAATTATTGTAAATGTAATATACGATATGAAAATTACATGTCCAAAGTTATTGCCTATTTTAAGTATGAAAAACATGATTTTATTGAGAATTTATTAAATGTCTATAAGTAGGGCTGCAACGACTATTTGATTAATCAACCAACAAATTAACTGTCAACCATTTGATTTTATTTATATTTTCAGCTTCATAAATGTGAATATTTTCTGGTTTCTTTGCTCCATATAACAAAGAAATCAATAAAATTGAATAATTTTGGTTTGTGGAAAAAAATAAGACATTTGAGAACATCATTATTTACAGGTTTGGTAAACAATGATCAACATTTTCTGACATTTCACGGACGAAACAAGGATTTAACTGGGAAAATAACGGACCAATGGATCTTTTATGCATAAAATCATAATCATTGTTGCGCCCTTAGTATATGGTACATTCCACATATGGAAATGAAAGTTTCACAAAGATGTCCACACATTATGTTGTTTACACAAGAAATTTAAAGATTTTTACGAAAATGTTAAACATTTACTGACAACAACAACAAAAAAAAACAGGCGTGTTGTTTCATTTGATTGATGTTTCACACAATTGAACTAGCTTTGTAAATTCAACTGTATTTTGCATAAATAAATAATAAGTTATCGGCATTCTATCTAATCTTTCTCTCTGCGTCGGCTCCGTTATCTTACACAGAATCGGGCCTGTGTGCAAAACAAACAATGTATTCCTCTGTAAAACAGTAAACGGGGAATTTGACAGTTGTTCACAGAGCGACACAAACGTTTAAATGTCGCTGTAATTCTGTTGCATTTTAAATGACACTTTTCCCGGTGTCGCATTTCCTTCCTTCCCGTTTCCTCCTGTTTTCCTGTTGCTGTTTTTTTTTTTTTTTTTTTTTTTTTTACAGCGTAACACGTAAACAACGGGCACAGTTTGAGTTCATATTACGTGTTTGGTTTTCATAAATATTGTTGCCTTATAATGCAGTGAGTCGTGGGCCATTTAAGGCGAGGCTAAGGTAGCAGCAGCAGCAGCAGTGGCTACAGCAGCTAGCGCGAGACTCCGAGTCTGGAGCCATTTTGGCTCAACCTGCAGCAAATCAAAATCAAAGTCAGCCTGGAAGCAGTTCACACTTACCACAAACAAGGGGGAATCCCCGCTCTGTTCACTACTTGGTTTGCATAGGTTTGTTCATCAAAGATGGAAAGAAGAGCATAATTCCTGCGGCTGTGGAAGCAGCAGCAGCAGCAGCAGCAGCAGAAGGAGCAGGGGCAGCCTGATGATGATGATGATGATGAGGAGGAGGAGGAGGAGGAGGAGGACTGCACTCTATGATGTCATCACATTCAAAGGAAAATGACAAAAAAAATAACACATTTTATAGAACATTTAAATATGTTTGCTGCACTTCAGAACGGTTGCCATTCTCTATTGTAAATTATATATATTTTTTAATGTATGTGAATTTATGTTTTTTTTTCTGGATCCCCTATTTATTTATTTAAATATATGTATGTATAAAGTGCAGTACTTTTTATTGTTATTTATTTGGAAAACGCCAAACTGAATTCACCTTTTTATACCCAAATTTGAGCCCGAGAAAGAATGCAAGTAAGTAACTATAATTTGATATCCTAAGTAAGAAATAAATGTGCTTTACTATTTCTTTCTGTTTATTTTTTTTAACTGTACATTTGAAAATTCATTTATTTATAATTATTCTATTTATATTTTAGAATTAAAAATATCATTTCGGTTTTATTGATCTATTGGTTGGGGTTTCTCTTCTCTCTGTTATACTGTAGTTTCTGCCTTACTATGTAAAGTGTTTTGAGAATATATGTTTTGATATGGCACTATACTAACAAAACTTAATTTCCTTAGGTGCTGCAAACTATTCAATGAAAAAATATTTTTAAAAGTATTTACATTATGCACAAATTTGCTATTGCCACTATTTCTATTGTAAATTAAATATAAATTCATGAAAGTTTGCCATCTTTAAAAAGTGGGTATATTTAAAATGTAGATATGAAGAACATTTTAATTCTCTTAAGTTGAAATTTTTTGCCGAGATGAAAATATTAGCTTTAACATTTGTGTTTCTAGCTAGTTATAGTATAGTTTATTGAAACGTTGCTTCAGTTGTATGTATGACTCCTAACGAGTGGTCGATTGGACTATTAAATCTATATTATTATTATTGTTGTTGTTGTCATTATTTTTTACTTTTCGTAACATATTAATCATTAAAATATTTGTACTTTTCTTTGGTTGCTTGGAAACAGCTTTGGTAGAACTGAGTTGTTTGAGATGTTTCGCCCGGACGGCTGTTCACTGCTGCACACCATGTCCTTGACTTCCTCTGAGAGGTGATAGCAGAGCTGACCCAGAATCAGACAGCAGGCGAACAGGTCATTTTCCAAACACTGTAGGAATCTTTGTCTCGCCATGGGATTTGTTCCAGACGAGTCGAAGTGTCTTCCTCCCCCGGGAATCGTTAACAGGACGTCGGTGTGGTTGGCCGGTGTGGGCTGGTTATCCGCGATGCTCCAGAATGCACTCGCCCACAGGCCGCCGCTAAAGTCAGGTTAGCACGTTAGCTTAGCATGTCTTCGAGTTTGCTGTCAGACTTGACTGGGGGTTTAACGTTTAATCCGAATTTTAAAATTTTAAAATATTTAATATTTAGAATATGTTTAAACGGAAAAATAACATAACATGACACGACGCGTTTAGAGAAAAGTAAACACGTTTTATGTAAAACACGTACGTGTAATTACTTATGTTAGTATTTGGCGATTAGTTTAGTAAACAAGTCCAATAATCAATGTAGTCTTAATATAGACAATGTGTTAAACGAAAGAAAAGAAGTAATAATTAAAGCCAGTAGTCAGTAATGCATCATACCAGATGTCAGCCTCTGTAAAATAACATCAACCAATAAGGAAGAATAAAATTAGCAAAGATATTGATGTTTATTTTTACAAATCACAAATGATCAGTAAACTTAAAAATGTGGATTTAATCAGATTTAGACAGTGTACGTTTTGTTTATTTTTTAGTTTCGAATCGCGTTTAACTTCATCGTCAGGTAGGACAGCAACGATTAACGCATTGATTATTATTCGTAAAACAATCTCTCTGATTTTTCATCTTCTAAGATGTGGTGGTTTTCTGGCGTCTTTGCTCCTTATTACAAATAAACCATTAAAAGTGAGTAAAATACATTTGACAACATCATCATTTGGAGGTTTGGCAAAAAATAAGCAACATTTTCTAACATTTTATGGACCAAACATCTAAGTGATTAATTGAGAAAATAATAGTCAGGGTTACTTTTATTAAACAGTTTGAAAAACAACATGTTTTGGACATAATTGGATTCCATATTAAATGAACCATAAAATATATATTGTGTATATATATGTAGCATCGCCATGATGTGTGCTAACTATCTGTCTCATTTGTTTGTGTTTTGTTTAGGTGTCCATCGACAAGTCCTGCTGGCAACAGTTGGCTGGTTCATCGGTTACCACATAACAAAGCACGAAAACTACACCTATGCCAGACTTGACCGCGATATGAACGAGTACATAAGGCTCCACCCAGAGGAGTTTGCAGCAAAGGGTACGACTCTATTTTGTCTTTCTTACAAACAAGAAGGTAGAGGAATAGCAAATGAATGGTTAAAAAAAAAGTAAATCACTGGCAATAAAATTAACCTAACATTACCTTAAATAAACAATTAAGAGCACTCATACATGCTGTATGCCACTTTACATTGAGATGCTTTTATAGGAAGACAAGACAAGGCAGCGTTATTTGTGTAGCATATTAGTACATGGGGCAACTCAGTGTGCTTTACGTAAAACAAAACAACAGCTGACAAGTTGGAAACATGAAAACGCATTAATAGGTATAAACATTGTGATTGCACATATGCAAAGATGATTTTCTGTCATGACAAAGTTATTCTGATTTCCTCATGTTTAGACAGTCGTCCATTGGTGCATTTGTTGCTTTTTGTCTGCGTACATGAATGAAATAAAAGCTATTTAAAAATGTACTAAAATCTGACTCTACTGTATATTAGATATGAGATAATTTCTTACTTGGCATATTTATATTCCAGTTTATCGTTTTTAATTTGTTTTAATGGTGCTATATTTGCCCATTCATTTTCCAAAAAATTATAATATAATAATTCCATCCCTGGTAAAGCAGTCATAAGCTGATCACAAACCAGTGTCTGTTCATTTCTGAAGCATTTTAGGAGAAATTATCTATAAAAACATCGTGGCTCGTGCTTCTGTATGAATAAATAAATTGTTACTCTTTTGTTTCCCATTTAATTTTTTATTTCTTGTGTCAACAGAAAAGAGGACCTTTGCAGAGATTGTCGAGCCTTTCCATCCGGTACGCTAAGTTTTGGCAGCTGGTGAGAAGGAAGAGAAAACATTTGCAGGCTGCCATCTGTCTGCTCTGGTCTTTTTGTCATTATTGTGTGAGATATACCTATGTAAATAAAAGAAACGCCAAAAGATTTAACATTGTTTGTCCGAATTTTATTTTTATTATTAAGTCTGTGCATCTCGACAAAACTCAAGCTGAGTACATCTCTCTTCTTTAAAGGTCAAAAGGTCCTAAATTTAGCATTTGTCAGTATTTGAAGATAAAATAATTATACATTCTCAAAGTGTAAATTGTATGAATTGTTTTTCATTACTCAAGAATGAGCCTTTTTATATTTAGCTCTAGGGAAGCAGCCATTATAGAAAACATTTTTTGTACTGTAGCCCACAGTGGACAGACATCTTTTGAGTTTTGATAGTAACTGCAACACATTTGGAGGGGAAGGGTGAGGTGAGGGATATTTAGCTTTAACATGTAACTTCGCCCATAAATGTTGCTAAATTTTACACACTGTACCGTTTAAAACGTTAACTATTTTTGCCTTATATTTGTGTGATAGTTTCCAAGGGGTTGTTACTACAGTAAATCATTGAAGAGAATCAAAGTAGTAGTGATGATAGTGCATGTTTATTTCACAGTTATTGGTGGTTACTGGATTTAAACAGTGTAGACATTTGAGATGTTTTCCTTCACGTCCACATGTGTCTTCTCTACTTTGTGGCTCCAATGAGGTCCATATATTTCTCAGTCAGGCTCTGAGACTTCTTGGTGAGGCTGCTCATCACAGAAAATAGTCCCCTCAGGTGGAAGCAGAACAGAGCTTCAGGGTCGGTGTCCAAGAGCGGTTCCAGGGTTTGGTGGAGCAGTGTGCTGTCCTTGATCTTGTGGTCGTCCAGGTGGAGCAGGCCGCTCTCCACCATGTTTCTTATGGTTTTGAGCATCGTGTAGTTTCTGTACAGGTCTCCACATGACTCCTCTGCCTCCTCGCCGTCCCACACCTCATCAGAGGGCACGTCCCGCAGCAGGCTGGGCAGCAGAATGGTCTGCTCCATGTCACTCACCGCTGAGCTGTATCGCCTCAGAGCCAGGAGAAGGCTGCTCCTGCTCTTGTTGAATTTGCCTTCGGCTGACTGCATGGTTCAAGCTGGAAGGTTTCAGATGTTCCTGTGCTGTGGTGGCCAGACAGTAGGAAGCAGAATGCAGTGCAAAGACATGTGGAGTAGTGACAAGTGGTGAACTTATATGATAAGCTCAGGTGGGTTGATCAGTTGTGTTGTGTAACGGCATCATCCGATCCTTTTAGGAACCCGTTTGGGTGCTATTTGGAGTCAAACCTTTATCTATTTGATTTGCACAACCTTCGATTTGTCAGAGTTCCCATTGTTCTGACCATTAAAAGATCCCTCTGTCAAATCATTAACCACACGGACCATGTGGTTGAAATTACTAGATGGGCTGAGGGATATTGAGTTTTGACCCAAAGTAGAGGAAAGATGGCATTAACCCAAGGTCACCTGTGTTTACATTTGCAGGTTATCTTATAGAGTTAAACGTCAGATTCTTTGAATGTCTAAAGATAAAATGTCAAAAGGCAAAACATGGATGTTTGGTCACAAAAAAAAAAGAAAGGTTCACACTGTTTATTTAAAAAAATTTTTTTTACCCAAATAGAAATGCTGCTGACCATCACATTAACACTAGTCATTAAAAATTCACGTAAAAAGTGGAAAAACAATAGAAATATCAGAAAGCATATAAGAAATCTCTTCATGAAGTGATATTCAGTATTTTTATTCAGATTTTATTCAGACAACAGGCAATGTTTTCATTATCTATTCAAGACTAGTTTTAATTTGCAAACAAACATTTAGAGGGTAATTAGGAAAAAAGCACATGAAATCCTATATTATCTGACCTGATAAGTTTATTTTATTTTTTTTAATCCCCAATACTTAAAAATCCTTTATCCTGTTGACAGCAGTCCAAAGAAACTTGACTTGCAGCTTTTCACCACATGAATTTTTAATGTGCAATAAAAGCCACAGTGAGAGAACATCATACATGGAAATGTAAGAGTTGTAAAGAAAAATGTGCTGTTTGTTTGTATTCAACTCACATGTGTCACAAGATGGCGTCGTTGAGCTCTTTCACTGGTCTAATCAGTGACTGGATCAGTAAATGAGTGACACACACAGCAAAGCTTTTACATTCCATCTGTGATACTGTCGCAGCTCACATGCTACTTTATGGTCTTCTCTGTACCTAATAAAATGGCTGGTGGGTGCATATTATATCTAATATTACTCATGTTGGTTCATAGCTGCCTTCAGTATTTGCTACTGTGTTGTGTATATGTATGTACAACCACAAGTAAATTCAGTTTATACTAGACATTTGAACAGTTAATTGAGTCAGTGTGAGGACTGAAAAATAAACCTAAAAAATAAGGAACGCTTTTAAGGAAATTCATTGTATTGATGTTTTTAAGGCGACAATGGAACAGCAAAACATGCATTTCATGTACACAAATATGAATATTTTGATTTGATTACATGTGTTTTCAGTCACAATCCAGTTTTCCTGCATTGAGTAGTAGCAATAAACAAGACGAAGAGTGTTTTGCATGGTAAAATTTGAATGGAGTACAGTTAAAATATGAATTCAATATGTTCTTCTATCGTTTCAGACAAAAATGACTCTTTGGACTGACTGCACTCGGCTTTTTTGGTATTTGATAATCCAAGAAGAAAAATCAACCTGAGTTTTCCCGCTCAGTTTTCCATCTTCTGTAAATAACATAAATGAAAGTGATTTTTTTTTTCACCTTGCTTTGCATCATTAAAGGCAGCCGAGTCAGCCTTCACTGACACTCTCCAAAAACACAATAATCAGATTTTAAACCTTAAAAAAAGCAAAGGGCCACCACCATCATCCTCGTCATCATGTGTGTGAGAGAGCACAAGCAGAAGGAAGAGGATAAAGTCCGTTCACCACCAGTGGAGCAGCTTTTCAGAGAAGCTCATATCTGCTGTGGGACTCCTCGCTCCACTCGCTTCATTCAGGTCATTCTGTGCAGTCGGAGATGGATTCACTTCACTCTGTCACACTGCAGCTTCCCGTCTGTCCACCATCCACACGCTGCCAGCCGGATGAAGGTCATTTCAGCGCTTTCTTGGGTTGACCTCTGATGATGATCTCCAGGACGTTGGTGAGATCCATCATCTTGCTGAGCATGTCCATGATGTCAGGATGCTGCCTCGCTCCACTGATGAACTCCTCCAGCGTCAGCTCACCTGAGGACACGACGCAGCATGTCATATTAGCTTTGTAGTCTCTTTAGAACTTGTATCATGATGATTAACAGTGGTTATTAAAAAAAAAAACAATCACAATATAAATCATGTTTTCACTGCTATTTGAGTAATGTAATGTAATTGAATGTACTGTAAGCTTCCCCTTGCGGCATGTCGTGTTGAAATGAATCATTTGGACTAAATAGAGCAGCTCGAATGAAAATAAAAACATCCTGTCCTTAATAATAAAACACATTAGTTCAGTGGTTCTCAGACCTTTTATAGCGAGCTCCAACCTGAGCAAATATTGAGCTCTCAAAGTAAATAGCCTGCGTTTATGCAGCGCTTTTCTAGTCCTAATGACCACTCAAAGATGCTTTACACTACAGTTTTCCCATTCAACCATTCACACCCATTCACGCGGTCCGTCAGGAGCAGTGTGGGGTTAGGCGTCTTGCCCAGAGACACATCGATGTAACACTATTATCACCAAGTGGTGTAAAAAGACCAAGTAAAGTCATTTCACAAGAGGCAGATTTATTCCCATTAAAATAATTTGTCCTCTCATCATCATCCTCTTCCTCACATATTCTTCATACACAGAGAAATTAGATTAAAATGAAGTGAGAGACAAGGTGTCTCTTATTATCATTATTTAATTTATTTTTTTTGGTTATTTGCTTCATTGTCTACACTCCGATCATATGCTGTACCCTGTTTGTACAGCAGAACAGTATTTACTGTTAAGTACCAACCACAGGAAGCTCGTGTACCACTGGTGGTACATGTACCACAGTTTGAGAACCATGGCATTATTTACTGTATATACCAAGGGTTTGGATTTCTTTGTTTTGTTTTTCTATGTTAACTGGGCTAATGGTTTTCTTTTAGCAGGAACAGCACAGGTGATACTGATCTTAATAACAAGTCAGGACAGTATGAAAGTGAAACAGCATGCACCCTGAAACGGACGAAGCTAAATGGAACTCAGCCATTATAATGGCGTATTATTTACGCCCATGAGTTTCCTGTCCAAACGTGGAACAACATTATGGGAGCTTAATCTGGTTTGATTTTCCTCGGGCCCTGAAAATATTTGTTACCTTCTCCATTGACATCGATTTTCTCATAGATTAGCGTCACAATCTCCTCTGGGGGGATGTCGTAGCTCCTGGTGATATCTTGAATTGCCTAAAAAAAAAACAGTTGCAGTGCGGATCAAATCACTTTTTTTTTTTCTCTCATGACATCTTTGAACAGTGAAGTGGGTACAGACAAGGACATGTTTAGATTCAGGGTCAGATGAGAATCTCCTCGGATTAGATGTCACGTCTAGTTCACGGACGGTTAACCCAGTTTCCACTCTTTAGCTTTAGAGCAGCTAAGCTTCACGATCCAGGGAATCATCATAAGCTGCCAACTTAATTCCTTGAATTTGAGCTTGACACGCAATCTGTGAAGCTTTTAAAGAGAATATTCCCTACCTTAAATATGGTTTCCAGCTCTTCCTTGTCTATTTTCCCATTTCCATCTTGATCAAAGAGCTTAAAGTACCACTTTAGTTTCTGGTTTATTTCTCCTTTCAGTAATAAACTTATTGCCGCAATGTATTCCACAAAGTCTATGTAGCCGTCCTGCAAAAGATTCACAAAAACAAAGGAAATATTCAGTCAGGGAGAGGAATTACAGTATATTCAAGATAGATGGTGGCGATAGTGGACAACATTTTGCTTAATGACACAATTATTATTTAGTTAAAACAAAACTTTGGACTGAAACAACATTTTAAACAATTGCTGTAGGTTTAATGTCATTTTTAGGGAAACAAATGCATTTAGTTGCTGTTCTGACTCTGTTAGACCTGCCTGACCTTTTGACCTCCACTTTGTGAAGGAGTTCAGGACTCACAGTGTCAGTTTTTTAAAAAGAATCCCTTATTTTCCACTGGTTTCTCCAGTCGTGTGTGATTCTGAAGCAGCTGCCTCAGAAATCACTGCTTCTGTCAACATTTTTTTTTTTAAACATAAAATCACACAAAGAGGAAATGTATTTTCTCACCCCGTCCATGTCGAAGGTGTAGAACACCTGGTCGACGTAGCTGCTGGCCTCCTCCGTCATCCCGTTCATTTCCAGCATCGTCTTCAGCTCAAAGAGCGTGATGAGCCCCGAGGGAGACTCTCTCATGAACTTAGTGTACCAGTGGTGCATGTCCTCCTCCAGAATATCATCCAGGTTTGAGCAGTTGCCTCCCATTATTCCCAGAGGAGTGTGATGTTTACTGCTCTGTTGCTTTTCAGTCCGGTGTCATGCAGAGAGCTGCTGGAGAGGACGGCGTTCCTACAGAGCACCGACAGCACTGACCTCCGCCTGAATCTTCATGCAACGACTGATGACAGAAGCTTAAATCCTAAAGCAGATCTTCTCTTTAATGGGATAAGTGTAGCGTCTTCCTAGAACCTGAGGACATTGCATGATCTCTGGCTGAGGTGAGGCTGGACGCCAGTTTTCCGCAGATTTGAGACTCAAATATGCAACAAAGCAGGTTTCTAGGGCTGTAGGTGACTTCGATTAATCTGTCTTCTGTTTTCCTCAACTAATCGCTTCGTTGTTTTGGGTCCATAAAATGTCAAAGTGATTCAGTTTGAATTATTTCGAGCAAAGACACCAGAAAATATTCACATATAAGAAGCTGAGAATTCCAAGAATTTGTTTTAAAATATTAATTAAAAAAAAACAACAACCTCAGAAACCAGTGTATGTATTATAAATGTGTAGAACTAATGACTATTACATTGCATTTATTAAGTTATTCACTTGCTGCATGGATGTATATGTGTATATTTATATACACTCTGGGGTGCTTTGCTGTTTTGTCCATCTTGTTTGTTTTTAGGTCTTTTATATAGTATTTTTCAGTAGTTTATTTATCTTATTTATCTCTAGTGTACAGCACTTTGTTTCAGCTGTTGTTGTTTTAAAGTGCTTAATAATTAAAGTTGGATTGGATTGGATTCTGCATGTATATACAATTTTCAGGATCGTTTTTGATGTATGACGTATGACGTATGATTTTAATGTATGGAAAATCTCAAAGTGATTTTTCAGTCTTCAAAATAGTTGGCAATTAAATGAATAATTGATCATTTTTGATGGAAACATCGGGTCTAATCGCTTGTGTGTTCGATGTTATAGATGTAAATGGTCTGTCAGTCAGTCAATCTTTATTTTTATGGCTTATATCTTCTCATACAGATAAAATGTAACACACAGTGCAGTGTTGTGGAGTATTTAAGGCCTAGTGAGGCAAAGGTTTATTTACAGTTTAAATGATACACAGCAGTGGAGTAACAGCTAGATGGGCTCAGATTGAAACCATCATTTTATACAGTCTGATACGTAAGTTAATCTGTGTGCGTGTGTGTGTTAATCTAGGAATTCCCTTCTACACACAGATGCTTCCTGTTTTGGACAAACTCTGGTTTGAGCCTGTTTTTCATTGGCTCCCAAACCTTCCGATGAAAAGGTCACTCTGACCTTGACTTACTTCTCTGGTCAAACATGAACGCCGTCCAAAAGTCTTGGACGACAGTTTCATTTGTCTGCAGCTTGTTAGGCAACAGTTTGAACACTCATCAGAGCCACATCTGGGTGTTTTCTGTCCTTGAGTGATGACCAACCTTTCTGGTTTTCTGACCTTTGACCTTTCATTTATAATGTAGCTTCCACAGCAGGGACTTTCATGTTAGTGTAGTAACAGTGTTGCAGTAACCTATATACATTACACAGCAAAGAAAAACAAATAAATAAGAATTAAAAACAATAATAAGTTCATAAATGAATAACAGGGCGAGTATAAACAAAACAAATCTGCTCAACAACCACAGACAAACACATTACATGCCAAAGGTACTGGTCAGGACAGGTTTAAAAAAAAAAATTACTATATTATTATTTACCTGGAGACAAAGTTGCATTTTAATGTTTGCACCATATTATTAGGCTGTAACTATGTATTTGTTATTTTGGAGGGCGCGTATTTTTATTGTTCTCACATTAATTGTTGTTATTGTTCTGCATTAAAGAACAAACAAAAAAAATAGAAAAACATAAATAAATGAATAGATGATAGATGCAATAAAGTCATGTGGGTGTGTTCCCTCTCTCACCCCTGGGGGATTCTCCAGGAAATGACCAAGGGAATTCCTCTGGACTGATCCTCTTTACAGGATATTTACAGTATGAACGAGTGCACGCACACCGACTGAGACGCTTATGACACATCACAAAACTTTAAATAACTTTAAATAACTTTAAATAGCTGTTGTTACATTAATTGGAGAAACATGCAAATGAATGTAATTTGAGCGAAATAATATGAGTACAGCGACATCCTAAACAAATACAATAAATATAACTTATATAAATAATATAACAAAGGCCACAGCAACTTTTAAAAAAGGAAAAAACATCATTTTTGTTATACATTTGATAATTTGAGTATAACTTGTTTGATTTAACTGTTTCAAATTTGCAAAATGAAATGAATTCACTGCCTGTTTCTTCAGCCATTTGTAAAAGTATAGGTCTATATTCAGTTTAACATGTTTTTCTTATCATAATATTAACTATTTTTCCATATTGTACATTTATAGACCTTAAGATGCAGACATATTATTTGTTACCTTTACTTTTGATTGTCTTTGCTGCTGTAAGACAATATATTTCCTTGTTTAGGGAGGAATAATACCTCATGTCATCTTATCTCATCTCGTCTCATTTTTAACTTATCTTAATATCGCATCTTATCTTATCTTAACTTATCTTACCTCATTTCATATTATCTTAACTCGGTCATCTCATCTCATATTATCTTAATATCTTATCTTATCTTATCTTATCTTATCTTATCTTATCTTATCTTATCTTATCTTATCTTATCTTATCTTAACTTATCTCATCTCAACTTATCTTAACTCGGTCATCTCATCTCATATTATCTTAATATCTTATCTTATCTTATCTCATCTAATCTTATCTCATATTATCTTAATATCTCATCTCATCTCATCTCATCTCATCTCATCTCATCTCATCTCATCTCATCTCATCTTAACTTATCTTAACTCAGTCATTTCATCTCATATTATTTTAATATCTTATCTTATCTTATCTTATCTTATCTTATCTTATCTTATCTTATCTTATCTTATCTTATCTTATCTTATCTTATGCCCCATTAGTGTGTCCAGACAGTGTGTAAAATTTAGAAACATTTATAGATGAAGTTGCATGTTGGAACTAAATATCCCTCACCTCACTCTTTCCTTGCTACTGTTCGCCCATTGTGGGGCTACTGCAAAGACATGGTATGATCCAAAATGGCAGCCTCTGTAGTGCTGTAGAGCAGTGAAAAGCAACAGTTCATATCATTTAATTATTGCACACTGATAGAAAATTAAGTCATTTTATCTTATGTTCCTGTCAAATGAGAATAATCTCAGCCTAATTTTACACCCTGGACCTTTAATCCTGCTCACATGCTGTTTAACCTGCGCCGCTGAATAAAATGTGACCAGAGAGCAGCTCAGTGTGAAAGACCTCAGAGGATCACGGGTGCAACTGGGGCTTCAGTCAACCAGGCTATCAAAGCTCAGAGCGCTCGTTATAGTAAATCTGGATTAAGATGATTATCACTTCCAAAATAGATGTGAGATTACCCAGTGAGTGCATTATTTGGGGTTTCTCTTTCTCTACTTAAACATAGAGTTTCGGTGCAAAGCACAATTATGTTTGGAGCGGCAACTGCAAAGAAAATAATTTTAAAACTCTGGAAGTCAGATACTGTGCCCCAGTTTTAGATCTGGTTAAGTGAGCTCATTGGTATTGATTGATTGATTGATTGATTGATACTTAATTAATCCCAAGCTGGGAAATTGAAATATCACATCCATATACCACATAACATAACATCAATTAGTCCACAATTATTACAAGTTGAACGTAATAACGGCACACGTCAGAATTATACATACAGCACATAAACATTTGATTGTGTATGTACCCTAAAATTTGAACAGTCCGTCATCCAATATAGGCATAATGGATATGTGGCATCGCAGTGTAGGCCGCGCCGCCGGGTATATTGCATATGGAGAAGGTTCGATATGGCATGATGGACAATCTTAATACATTTTCGGATATATGGCAGCCATTTATGGCTCACCTTGATAAATATAACATGGAGTGCCATCCACCTTTACCATCGTTTTTTTGGTACTTGTGTTTAGATTCTAGTGTCAGTGATGCAGCAGTGTATTTAATTATTGTTTTTTTAAATATGCCCTGTTTTGTTGTTATTAATACAGTGGCTGATGGACTTTAATTCTGTGTATACAATCTGTTTGTATTTGTGTCTCCTTGTAACTTGTGTTAAATATAAATTTAGTTGCTTTATAACGTAGTATTTGCAGTGTTTTCAGGTTTCAACGTGGAGGTGGTGTGATTCTGTTTGTATGTACAGTAATGAGCTGATGAAACCGACTGCACTGCACTTTAAACTTGACCTTTGAACCAGCATGTGACTGTCATGCAGCAGGGACATTCAGCAACTGCATGTGAATTTAAAAAAGAAAAGGGAAAAGGAAAAGAAAGGTGGATCAGGACACACAAAAAGTTTCAGCATTTTCTATTTTTATTTATTAATTTTATATTTCCTTTATATTATTATTTCAGATATCAAAAATTATGCATAATCATACTTTTTTTTTTAATTATCTGTGCATTTCCAGTAAAACAATAAAAGGAAAAATCCCTAAAAATAACTGCATTATATTTTTATTTGCAGTCTCATTGTGGTTATCTAGAATTAGTTTCTGTTTAAAACCCACAAAATCCACATTCAAGTATTATTTTATGTCAACTCATTTCATATTGAGGAAATGTTTTATTTTTAGAGTTGATATTGTTGTTAATGTTAATTTATTATTGACATGTATATTGAAATGATGATAATTATTTATATCGAACTGGGTTGTGTGTAGTATAAACATTCACATTGATGATGTATATAGTCTAGATGTATATAGAATTAAAAAAAATTAAGCTCCTTTTTAAACAAGGCTATGCAATTCTTATTTTTTTTTTTACTTTTATACATATTGTTTAATTATTTTTCTCTATTTCTAACATTTCCATACATGTCATTTCACATTTTAAATAATTCTTATTTATGATCATTATGTCAGCCAAATTAAAAGGTGATTAATTCTGAGATTATACTGAAACCAAATGACTGAAAATATATTTGAGTGACACATGAACACCACACTTTTTAATATAAAAATATAAAAAAAAACTCCAGTATCTGCAAAAATATTATTTATTGGGCAGATTTAAACATTTGATCATACACGATTATATCAATAAAGACCATAACCATCAATCTTAATGGGATTTACCACCATGAAAAGTAGCTTATAAACAAAGATTGAGCAGGACATTCAGTGATCACACGCCTTGTTGTCTGAAGTCAGAGCTGGTGAAGCGCCACCTGGTGGGAGGACACTGTTTTACCACTGTTTGTGAGCAGGTCCTTTGGCACAAACATGGATCACAGGTGTAAATCGTGTGACAGATCAGACACGCTGGTGTGATCAGAGGCGGGAAAACGGAACAGGATCCGAGCAGTGAAGCGAAAACAACACGCTCCTCACAGTGTTGATGACATAAATGAACGTAAAAGTGTAAAATACCGATGAAGCAGCTTATTAAAAACAAAATGAGAGGAAAATACTTGGCAACTGCAGTAAGTTTTACTGTTCAACCACCAAAATAAAACATGGTCCTGCTCTTTATGTCAAGTTAAACCGTTAAAAACTACAAAAATATCATGTAATATTTAGTGACACACAGTATTGCACAAAGTAGATATATTTTTTCATGCCATAAATATACAAAAAAAATACCTGAATCTTATTCCCATTTATTATAGTTAGTGTTTTTTCTCTCTTTGCATTTCTTCTTGATTGGGCATTTATAGTTCATATTTTTATACACAGATTAATTAACAAATACAAATAATAAAAAAAAATCTAAATGAAATAATGTAATTTTATTTAAAATATTTTTTTTTTTAAATGAGTCTTGTATAAGTTGTACTTATACTTACTGTTTTATTTTTTCACTCATATTCTATTAACTGTTTTCACCATGTTTTAAACGCTTATTCTGCATCTTTGGGCATCTTAAAACATGATTATTAAATGTTTTTTCTGAACTAACATATTCACCGACACGACACTGAAAGCCTGTTCACTAGTTTTGAATTTGAGGCTGATCAGTGTGTGGTTTTAACCAGAGGCTAATTTTAAAGGCAAATATTTTTCACAGTGTTGCACAGGTTCAGTATGTAATAAATGTAATAAAAGTCAAATATATGCAAATATAAACACTTGTATCCCTTAAAAACACTTCACCGGCAAAAGGTTTTTTCTTCTGTACACAAACAATTAAGCGAGAAATTACAGTGATAGTCGGGGAGTGAATATAAATAATTACATTTACAGCAATACTCAGATAAAATGTACAGTAAAATACTTTTAAAAAACTACTTTTTTTTTTTCTCTTCTTGCACTGCTGTCTTGCTCAATGGCTGTGGCTTTGCATCTGCAGCCACCTGTGGTAAAGATGCATGATACGCAGCATTTCCACACACAGTCACACGTAAGTCTCATTACATGCTACCACAAACAAAGCCACGCCACTGTAGGATGTGTGCAATGAGTTTCTCATTTCAAACTCACAGAGTCGAACACGTCAGAACATGAGCAGGGACCGGGGATAAATGTACATGGGTGAGGTGTGGTCTGTTTCCTGGTCGTACAGGAACTGCCTGAGGACGTTGTAGACCATCTCTCTGCTCAGAGTGAAGTTCCTCAGCTCCTCCTGCTGCTCTTCAGGCAGCAGGAACGTCAGCTGGTAGTCCGCGATGACGGAACCGTTTCTGCAAAGGCCAACAAAAGAACAGAAGATAAAACCCAGTGGAGTTGAGTTGTGGAAGAGGCTTTGATAAGTCTGTCTGAGTCTGAGTCCTTACAAGTATAGTTGCACTAAACCTGTGTGTGTGTGTGTGTGTGTGTGTACCTGGTAATCCCTTATGTTGTGGGGACCTACATCTCTTCACGCAGTCCCATAATGTAAATGACTACATTTTAAGGTGAATTCATGTTTTAAAGTGAGGCTGAGGTTAGGATTAGGTTAAGGTTAGGATTAAGACACTAGTAACTTTGGATAAGTTTACAGTAAGTCTCCAGGAAGTTAATGTAAGTCAATGCAATGTCAACTGAAGTCATGGAAACTTCTGTGTGTGTGTGTGTTTAAGAAATTGTACACATACTCTTGTGAGGTTATTAACTACACAAAGTGAGGACATTTTGGCTCGTCCTCTAATTTAACCCTTAAAGGCTGTTTAAGAGTTAAGACTTACAGTAGATGTAGGTTAAGTTAAGGTTTAGAGTTTAGCATTTAGTCGTGATAATTACTGTTTGGGTAAAGAGCTAAGGAATGGATTTGGTCTATGAGTTTCCTCAGTAAGAATGCCACACAAGTGTCATGAACACTGACCTTGTAAGGACCAGTAGTCCTCATGAAGAGCAAAACCTGGTCCTAATGAGACAGAACCTGATTTCTGAGGAACTGGTTAAGTTTAGGACTAGATTTGAATTGTGGTTATGGTTAAGGTTAGTGATAAGGCTGCTCAAAATGAATGGAAGGCAATACATAGAATGGCTGCACAAACCTGTGTGTGTGTGGGTAAACATGTCTCTAGTGGGCTGTGAGGGCCAATTTTCATGCAAACATATCTTTGTGAGGACATTTTGGGTGGTCCTCACAACTTTAGGGGACTTTCTCAAGATCAACAGCTGGTTTTAGGGTTATGCAGTTAGTTCTGATGGTTAAGGTTTGAATGAAGCACCGATATGTGTGTGTTGCAGGTATTACTCATGTTGTGGGGACCTAAATCTAATGTCACATTATGCAGACTTGTCTTCTTTATTGGGGACATAAACCAAAGTCCCCATCATGTAAATTTTTACATTGTAAGTTGAAGAAATGTTGTGTGGTTAAGGGTTATTAGTTTCCACGAAATGAATGTAAGTCAATGTAATGTCCTCTGAAGTCATGGAAACCAGACGTGTGTGTGTGTGTGTGTGTGGGTGGGTGTTTACCGAAGAGCAAATATCTCAGCCCTGTAAAAGTATCGTCCCAGAGCAGGAGAGGCTCTGTAAAGGTCAGACAGCTGGGTGTGGCAGGTTGGAACATGCAAACACAGAGAGAGCAACAGTTTGGCACATACTAAATTACTTTCAGTTCTCACAGAGATCTATTCATATTCAAAGGAAATGAACAACATTCTTGTGAAACAATGGAACTGGTTTTCTACTCTCACTTTTATTTTCACAAGAGATGAAATCACCACTTGTGAGTGAAGAAACCTAAACACAACACAGATACTCTGCCGTTGATAACAATGCAAAGCTTTACTGAACTAAAGAAAAATAACAATCAAAATATATGTTATGCCTTTTCACTTTAGATTGTGATTTTACAACAATTGTAAAATCTAATAAACATGCAGAATGACTGAACAAATTACTAAAACAAAGTCGAAATTTTAATTACTAAATGAAACTTCGATTGAAACTACTATTTTGATAATAGGTTGAAAGTTTTTTAATAATTAACACACACATTAATTAATTAACACATGAATTAACACATTTCTCTGCTGCCTTTTCAGCTTTTCTCTTTTCTTTGCCAAACAAATGACAAACAAATGATTAAAACTGAATTATTCTGGTTTGTGGACAAAACAGGAAACATTTTTTAACATTTTCTGACATTTTATGGACAAAAATTAAAATCAAGAAAATAATCAACAGATTAATCAATAATGAAAATCTACTTCTCTTTTCTTTTACTCTTTAACTACCTCATTGAACTGCATGTATGGCTTATCATTTAGTAAGTCAATTTAGTGTATGCATACTATATGAAGTATATGTGGGTTGTTTCCATTCATGTGAATAGGAAATTCCTCTCTGACTTGTGTTTCCCACTGTATCTACAGTCTATAAACAAATTAGGTGAAATATTATTTAAAAAAGAGGATCAGACCTTTTCTTGGAGGTCAGCAGAGAGAGTTTGGCTCTCGTTGGATGAAAAGATGAAAAGATCCTCAGTGAAGACCTGGTTTGGCAGCTGGAAGCTCCCGTTGAAATTCAGTGGAACTATAAACAACGACGGGTCAAACTTCTCGTCCACGTCCTCCTGGAGGGCTGCACGGAGACAAAACGTCAAAATTCAATGCTGATTCTTTTCAGCATTGAATTCAGTGTTGATGCTGTTTTCTTGCATGTGCTGAACACTGTAAAGTGTATTTAAAGATTTTACTTGATTTATCTGGTTTTTTTGTTCTTCACTTATTCTGGGAGTTGTGTTACTGTTTGGAGACATTATGGTTGGATACATTTCAGATTAAAAAGGGCAAAATCTTTAACTAAAAGCCTGGAAGCTGAGGAAAGTGTCACGCTCAGAAAATTTGAATCTTCAAATAAACATTTGTTCTACAGAGTACAAGTAAAGTATGGAAAAGGAAACAAAATGCTTTATTATTTTATTTTTTTAACATGTGACCATTAATCCTCTTCCATAGTCTAATCTAAAAATGAGGAAAATTTGTTTTATTGCTAATAAACCCTAATGTTTGAAGGTAAAAAAGTATTTAAATTATATCCATATTTAATGGTGAGTAGTGTCAAATTATTTCATTTATTCTCTCATTAACGCAACAGAATCACAGACCATATTTAAAAACTGGACGGTTTACAGTGTGAATCTAACCAGCCAGTTTTAATGTATTAAAAAGCCACAAAGGGGCAATACAACTGGTATAACACATGATGGTGGTTTTGTAAATTATGAATCCCAGCAGTGGACACCAGAGTGACTGACAGCTGGTATGGTCCATTATTAACTCTTCAAGACTATGTCCACTTTTTATTTACGGTCAGTAAAAACATTGAATTGCTTCTCAAAAACACAAACGACTCGTCACAGAACTGTACCTGCACACACCCTCAGTGAAATGAGAATCACAGCAATGATGATGACAAGAATGAGGAATAAAGCCATCCATGGTTTGACTCGCTGGAAAAACTCCGAGTTCAGTTCCCTCCGAATCCTGCTGATGGTGCTCGACTGGAGACACGTTCAAATTAAGAGCAAAGGCAGACAAATGATTGATATGGCTTTAGAACAGTGTTTTCCAAACCTTCTGGTAAACAAATCATTTCCAAGAGATGTTAAGTGAATTAAATAAAACTAAATTATGGACTAAAGTGGGAAAATTCAGCAAATTTGTTTGGGGGACCCAGAAAACATCTCTCGTGACCCATCTGTGGGCCCCGACCCAGTGTTTGAGAATCACTGCTTCAGAACACAATTCAAGTAAAAAGAAAAGGTAATAAATTAAAGCTCTTGTGTATAAATTCTGTCACCAAAACCACCTTTCTCTCAATGAGGAGCACATGGAACATAAAGTGGCTCAGTGTTGTTATTTTCATTTTTAAATGCACTTGGTTTCATCAGTGAGCACGTGGGAGTGTTGGTCTTAAAATAAGGTGTGGTTTACGCACCGTGTCACGAGCAAACATGGAGTTGGACACACCCTAATGCACTTGGGCCACACACTTTAGACCAGGGTTTTTTCAATCCTGATCCTGTGGATCCACTGCCCTGCCCTGTTTTAAAGGTTCCTTGCTCCAACACACCCGATTCCAATAAATGGGTCATTACCAGGCTTTTGCAGAGTCTGCTGATGAGCTGACCATTTGAATCAGGGAACCATCTAAAACATGCAGGGCCGTGACTGAGAAACCCTGACATAGATCGTGCACTTTTATGTGTTTATTTATTGTTTAACAGGGTAATTTTTCACGTAGAAATTCAGTGGCTCAAAAGCAAGCTGCTTTACGTAAAAACAGACATGAACTGAGTGAGTAACACACACTGATTTTTATATCTTAGTGAGGACACATCATAGACATAATGCGTTCCCTAGCCCCTTACCCTAACCCTAACCTTCACAGGTAAATGCTTAACCCTAACCCTAAATCCAGGTCTTAACCCTGAAAAAAACCCTTTAAAGCTTTGGGGGCCTGACAAAAAGTCCCCACAAAGTGAAAATGTCCCCACAAAGATATAAATAAAAGTACATGCACACACACACAGCCAAGGAAGTGGAGCAGCGACATCATTCTTCCCCCCACTCCCCAGGTGAACGACTCTAGTTCCATATTCCAACTGTTTGCTGTCGTCTGACTTTTTGTCCCTCAGCCTTCACTGAGTCCGTGTGGACGACTCATCTGACAATGTCTCCGTTGAGAGAGACATTTGTTTGTATTCAAAAGTTACACACTAGTGCTGTAAATCCATAAATGCGTTTAATGACAAGTGCCATTACAAATCCCGCATCTACGTCATGACAGGATTTGTCCTCTCTGGTGGTCAGAGGATGGATGTGAGTTTTTACACGGTAACAGAACATTTACGCTTCCTTTTATTCATTTCGACGTTCTTCTTTCTAAAAGTCTTCATACCTCTTGAGAAGTGTACGTTCTTTGGGCTTCAACTTCATGGCAGGAGATGACCTTGTCCCCGTTATGATCAGCAGCCTGATGAAAGAGAAACTCACTGTCACTTTACAAAGGGAATTATTCACTTGGGGGAAAAGGGTTTTGATCGAAGTAGTCCATCCAGAACTCCTTGTTTGTTTGTCTTTCACATGGAAAATGGGACTTTTAATGTCAACAAGAGCAGATAAACAGGAGGAGCACAAGTGTGCGGAACGCTCACCTGTCTGACGAGCAAACCGTCTCTTTCTGTTGCACTGTCTCCGTTTGCCGCCGTCACCTGTGAGCAGCAAATATTACTGTCAAATACTCAATACTGTAAAATAATACGGCAATGAAATAATGTTTCCCACTGCCCCAACGTAGTGGCATAAACTTTAAAGATGAAAATAAGAATCGAGATTTAAGGACAGGTGAAAAACAAATAAATAGAATAAAAATGAGCTGACAAGATTAAAGTGCCGCTTGCCCTTTAGAGTGTAAAAAAACCACAATTATTAATCAACTACTAATTCAATTGTCAATTAATGTGATAATCGATTACTCAGTTTGAGTGTTTCTGATTTTTCAGCTTCTTATACGTGAATATTTTCTGGTTTCGTTGCATTACGCTATGTTACATTTTTGG
The DNA here is from genome assembly GCA_016785285.1 of Brachirus orientalis. Taxonomy (NCBI): domain Eukaryota; kingdom Metazoa; phylum Chordata; class Actinopteri; order Pleuronectiformes; family Soleidae; genus Brachirus; species Brachirus orientalis. Next base: position 1,049,700 of record JAFBJR010000193.1, read on the forward strand.
ATAGAATTTTAAAGAAACAGAAATGAAACACTTCTCTCTATCTGCTCTCACTTAGTTAGAGCTACAGAGTTCACATTTGATGCTACAGCTTAAATATTATCATTATTATTATTATTTAATATCAGTGTTTAATTATTATTATTATTATTATGAACAGGTGTTGCTACTATTTCCCTTTATATGTAGAATGTATTACACTTTAAATATAAAATTAATGTAGTACAGTACATATTGTCACACAGTCTCTCTCTCTATATATATATATAAATATATTTATATATATTCAATATTTCATGATTTAATATTTTAAAACATCTTTATTACCTTTATTTTGACTGTCTTTGCTGCTGTAAGACTGAAAATCTCCCCGTTGTGTGACTAATAAAGCCTTTATTGTCGGTGAACAGCTGGTGATCACGCCTCTCAGTGGAATAAAAATGATCTATTTAAACATTTTGGACATTTTCTATGCTTTAATGTCATTTGATTTTAAATCACTGTTTAAAACCACCATTTTTGTGCGTGCTTCTTCTCTTTACATTTTTATGTGTTGCCTCTATATTTACATGTGGGCCATAAACATGTCACGACTACAATTGCTTCTGAGCTTGCATGGTGATATTGCAGATAAAGCAGATTTTACCTCTTTCTTATTTATTTTGTTTCTTTATTTTCACCGCGGGCTGTTGTTTCTGCCAATCCCTATTTTTTTTAACGACTTAAGTTGAATTCTGTTTATTTATGACTGAAGTAATCTGTTTAAAATCCTATTTCCACTTAAATGCCTGCAATCTTATTTTTATTTACTCTCCACTCTTATTCATCCATTCTTGCTTAGAATTGCATCATATTTATTGATTTTTCACATATATATATATATATTTTTTATTATTATTTATTCTTGACTCTTCATGATCTATTCTGTCTTTAAATGTGTGTGTGTGTGTGTGTGTGTGTGTGTGTGTGACAAGTGCTATACAAATAAAGTTTGACTGACTGTTTAATAATCAATAATCACTGACTCACCCGTACATTTGAACGTGCAGCGTCGTCGTTCCCATTCGTACTGAACGGTTTCATCTCCATGTCCATGCTGGTGTGTTTTCACAGTCTGTGCTGCTTCTGACAGGAGTCCGAACCCGGAAGTGTCAGGCAGTTTTATTTCATTAACTTATCAGCGTAAAAGCAGACTTTCCGCGGGGGCCGTGAACGTTACACGGTTAAAAAAAAAAAATAAATAAAATAATAAAAAAATGAACAAAAACGAACAGGTGACTTAACACCTTCCTCCTCCTCCTCCTCCTCCTCTTCTTCTTCTTCTGTCTCAGTGCAAAGACACACTTCAGTCCGCCAGGTGAAGCCCCTTCACGCGCCTGCCTGTGACGTCACCAGGCGGACGTCAGGTTGAGTAACCACGATGACGCAACTGTGGCGTTCACAGTAACCTGACCCAATGTGATTATTAATATTATTCTAGCATAAAGGGGGGATACTCTGTCAGATTTAAGAGAAATATATTTGTACAACAAGTATTCAACAAGTATTCAAACTTGTATTCAAAGTCTGTTTGAAAATAATTTACGGGATGCAGCGCCCCCTTCCTTCTCCTCCAGGTAAATGCCTCCAGCTATTTTGTTATTAAATATTTACACAGGACAAGGATATGCAGGATAAATAATTTAAAAAAAAAGCTTGATTAAAATGCCAAAATACTACTATTACTACTACTACTAATAATAATAATATAATTGTACTTATAATTATAATAATTATTATTGCCACACATGTTTTTTGCCACTTCTTCTTCACACATTTTGTTACATTTTATTTTTTGTGCAATGAGCCTGTATTGTTTTTCTTTTAAATCAGCCAAATTCCGCCGGTAAATGGCAAATAAATAAAGAATATACATTAAATATATGATGATAATTATGTTATTGTAACTCAAACATACCCTTATTTAAACAGCAAAGGGCACATTTACATTGCTTTAGACTTGATTTAAATTGTTATTGATTGAATAAAAAAATTGAATAATAATACCTTAAAAAAAACACAATGTACAAAAAAAAGTAAAGAGGGCTGGACTCAAGATGAACACAAATACACCCTATTAAGAGGGAGTAAGAGGGAAAAGTAAAGTTACATTAACGCATTCAGAAAGAACAGTTTATGTATCTTGGCCTTAAACTACTACTAGGCACTTCCCCGAATAAATTCAGTTTGTAAGTAGAGATATTAAAAAAATACCATATGTTTTATTTATACTGTAAATGTTTTAATATGCTGCCTTCATAAGCTTCAGATTCAAAAGGTCATGTATGTAAACACATGAGCTGTTAATGAAGCACAGAGTCTGCACACAAACTAATTAGAACATCTTTATCTCATTTTTAATTGGCCTCTAGCACATTCACGATTGTCCTCAGAAAATGACTTACTTTGAACATTTTTTTTTACTAAAACCATGTTTATATTATGTCATTTGGATGCATTACGACTCAACAAGCCCAAATGTCATAACAGACACGTGTAGCATTAAAGGTTTCTTTAACGTGAGGCTGTTGATTATCTTAAATTTTCTATGCAAGACTTCTGAGTGCTGATGCTGATATGTCCACCAACGTAAAGTCAAAATAAAATAAAGTATATCGTTTAGAACTAAAGAGAAAGTGATTAAGCAACATTTATGTATCTGCTATTATTCATATATCTATATGTATGTGGGAAATCTATTATTTTCAAAGTTCTGCGACTGTGACGGTGCACTGTTAAAATACTGTAGGTGCACTGTTAAAATACTGTAGTCTTTGACTATTTGTCAGTAAAATAGATTTTCTCCTCTGAATCCCAGAAAAGCCCAGCTGCTCCTCATAATTCTCCATAACTGTTCCACAAACAGCCTGAAGAGGGCAATATGTGGATTTATACTTAGTTATAGCGACATTTAAAGGGACAGCTCAAGTTTTTTTTTGAAGTGTGGCATTATGAGGTAGTATCATCCACACCGACTTTACCGTTTCTGCGAACAGTGAAAGCCTGACACTTGTTCTTACTGACAACACAACATGGCTGCCATCAGGGACACATGGTAAACAGCTTTCACCCAATGTTCACCCAATAATATGAACACCTGAAATGATATCATAAGTATACGTTAACTGCTTATTCTCACCGGCAGAGAGCCTTTTCTGGCTGGAAACAAGTTTCTAAAACACTCGCACCAAACTCCATTGAAAAAATCATCAATTTTATATCACAGTGCACGGGAGTTGTTAATACACTGCTGCCGCCATCAGTACGTTTAAATATGTAATCTTGTGACGTCTGTGTTTAAAATGCTTTGTTCGGATTAACCTAAGTGACACAAACTCACCAAATGAGGCAGCAGGAGCCCGGCAGCTCCTGTGTCCCCGTGAGCTAAAAACAATGATTTTGTCTATGGGGTTTGGTGCTAAGAGTGAGCAGTTTCCAAACTTGAGTTTTCAGACAGTAATGGTTGTCTAAGAGTGAAAAAAAAAAATAATAATAAAATCATCCAGCATATTCTTAAAATACCATATTCATAAACAGGCATAGATTTTATCTGTAAAACTGGCTAATCTCTGTTTTTCATTCTGTCAGACAACCTGCTGTCCATGAATGGAACTATAAAACAAGGAGTACTTCTGAGTCAAAGCACTGAATAACTTATAGATAATTAGTTTTTGTTGTTTTCATTCACATTCGCCCCCACACACATCTCCTCCTCCCTGTCTTCTGTCTCTGTGTTGTTGTTGTCCTCTGTCTGTGCAGCAGGACAAGGCTCTGGAGGTCGGTGTTCCTCCTCCAAAGCGTCTGAGCTCCGGGCTTGTTGCTCCTCCGGCTCCTCCTCCCGTCTGCCGTCTGGGTCACTCCTTGCTACCTTGTCCTTTGTCTTTTCACAGTCTCTGTCCTTGTCTCCAGCCTCTTCCACCCCGCCCGGTGGCCCACATTCGTCCTCGTCTGCTGGGCGGTTGAAAACCGGTTCCTTATCTCCATTTGCTACGGGGCCGTTCAGTTCACGCGGGGACAGACCGTTGCCAAAAGCTCCCGTCTCCTCCCCAGCTGACCTTCTGTGCTGCCTCGTGGGTGGGCGTCTCTTGAATGAGAGTCGTGCACGAGTCTGAGTGGGGAAAAAAAAAATGGTCATGATCAAGCAGAAAATTCTGTTTAAAAAGGTGTGCGTAACATTTAGGAGGGTTGTATAAGCGTATAACTTCTTTAATATAAAATTATTTGGATTTTATGGTGTTAGAATGAGCCTTCTGCCTGTATTGTAGGCAAGGGCCTTGCTTCACGGAGGCCAACCATCTTGCACCGTCATGTAACTACAACAGCAGAAGCTTAAAACGCAAACAGGAAACAACAAACACCCTTTCTGGTATTTGAGGGCCACCATAGTTTGCTGAAAAGCTTGTAAAAAGGGGGGGGGGGGATGTGTCACTACGCACATGCAGAGGTGCAGCTACTCTTACTGCTTGTGTTTTTATGACAGCTGTGGTCATAACACAAAAGAAGAAACCCTTACCCAACCCTTTCTGGTCTCTCAGTCTGATTACCTGTGTGTAAGAGCGCTGCACAAAATGTGAACCAGGGGCTCTTAACTCGGCTAATGAGATTAAATCCTCAATCCCCCTTTGCAGCAGCATTCACACGCTACAGCAGCATCTGGCAGCAGCGTATTTAAGGCCCGCTTAATGTGAAGATGCTCAACGCCCACAGAGAAAACATGTCACCGGGTACAAGGACCATGTGTCCGGCTGTGATGTCACGGCTGAATGAGCGAATAGCGTGAGAAACACATTGACAGAGACATGTGAGTCACTGTGGGGACTCAGAACTGGTGTAGAAAAAGAAAAAAACAAAATTCCATGTGAACGTGTGAAATGAAGTGGAAAAATTAAAGGAATGTGTTTCATAATTGTCACCTTGTTGATGCTCAGCAGTGTGCTGCCCTCAGGTGGGCTCTCGAAGCAGACGGGATCCTCCTCCTCACTGGACTGATGTGAGGGTCGCAGGCCGGGGCTCAGCGGGCTGCGGGGCGCTGGTGAGGTGGGCGACGGCGTCGGCTGCAGCTTCGCCTCAGGGCTTTTGGGCGAAGGCAGCAGAGCAGTGGGTGACAGAGCGAGGTTGGCCTGCAGGGAGGAAACATGGAAAAAGATCCTGAAGCTCAGACACTAGTCAGTAATCTGAGTGTGAATTTTGAATTAGAGGACCTCTCTGTTGCTATACAGTACAATTTTACCCACTTTCACTGTCATAACATATTTTTTTTTAGTATTTAAAAGTTAGTTTTCTTGACTTATTATGTTATTTTTATGTAGTTTTTGCTCAAACTTACTTTGGTCTTTAACGATGTCCTGCATTAGGACAATTTATGGACGGTTTAATTATGCAATCACACAAGAAGGACAATTCACAATTCAGTCTCACTCCTTATCTTTTTGGCCTTGTATTTGTTTTCCCTCTTAAATACTTCTATTCATAAACTATTTCATTTCTTCAGTGGTAACGTATTAATAATAAAGTGCAATCATAATAATATTAAAAAATAAAACTGAAATATAAGACAACATCTTTAACAGCAAGCAGCAAAGCTAGTGTGCAACAAATGATAAAACTTGAGGTTAATTGGCTTAATTTCAACCTAGGATTTCATTTATTAAGAGACATTTGAAGGAAATTTTTAATTGTGCATTATATTTTTATTCTGTTTGATTGTAGCTATTGTACAGAAATGCACATTAAATGCTTGGGCCACGTTACTGCTTTGTAAATAGGCTGTAAACCCTTTAAGATTGTCTTCAACCACAGCCTGAGTTTATGTTCATGTCCTACCTGCACTGGAGAGAAGAAGAAGAGGGAGAAGCGGCAGCCTTTCTGTCCCATGGCTGCTCACCCTGAAAACTGCTCACTGCAGCAATGATGGTGACCAGTTAGGGGCCCATAATCCCATCATCTCATTAATCTGGGCAGATTATGTGTGTGGGCATCAGGGACGACAAACCCTTCCCTGTGTTTGTCAGCATGTGAGCAGCTCACGCACCAGTGCAGACTGAACAGCAGGGGGCAGCATTACTTTGACTATCTCTAACATACTCTGGACATACTTATACTACACTCGTCATCGTCCACGCCCTCCTCATTACAACATCATTCATGAGGTCGTTTTCTTCTCACGGGTGATTAATAAAAATGTTCATGTATGAAGCACTGACCTGCAGTTTCTCGATGAGAGACGAGTTCTTCATCTTGAATTTTAAGGGATTTGGGGACACAATGGTTTTCTGTCGGGAGAAAAAACAAAACAGTGTTAATCATTAAAATCACCACAAGATAAAACTGGCCTGAATTTGTTTTGATTCCATTCTGTTTATAATGTGTATGTGGGTGACAAACTTAACCGAAATAAAAAATATATAATTCAAACCAAAGAAAGTTTTCCTTATATTACTTACTAACTTTAGTTTGATTAAACCTTTTTTGGGTTTTACCAACTAAAAATGTTTAAGTTTATTAATCCTTTTCTTTTTTTTTCTATATGGCAAGTTTTAAACTACTACTTAACTATTTTTTTAAAGAAACATCTGTCTATTTGTCTATCTGTGTGTCAAAGCTGAACTATACGGGATTTTTACCCTAATTTAAACAGCTTCAGAGTCATTGTGGTGCTTAAAAGTGTTGCTGCTGTCTCCATCTGTCTGTCAGTGGAAAACCAGGCTTGCAAGGTCAGGGCTGCAGAATCAGGAGGTCTCAGGAAGACTTGAATGGACAGAACGGGTGAAAAAGAAGCAGGGGAAAACGTTGGAAGAAGAGCAGAAGAGGAAGCAAAGAGCCACACAGGAGTAAACATCAGACCGGCTTTTTTTGTGAATGGCACCAGTGACGTACCGAGGACACCAGTGAGGACACCAGTGATTTACTGAGGACGTCAGTGACGTACCGAGGACACCAGCGACGTACCGAGGACACCATTGACGTACCGAGGACACCAGCGACGTACCGAGGACACCAGTGATTTAATGAGGACACCAGTGATTTAATGAGGACACCAGTGATTTATTGAGGACACCAGTGATTTATTGAGGACACCAGTGACGTACCAAGGACACCAGTGATTTACTGAGGACACCAGTGACGTACTAAGGACACCAGTGATTTAATGAGGACACCAGTGATTTACCGAGGACACCAGTGACGTACTGTGGACACCAGGGACTTACTGAGGACACCAGTGATTTACTGAGGACGTCAGTGATTTACTGAGGACACCAGTGAGGACACCAGTGACTTACTGAGGACACTAGTGATTTACTGAGGACGTCAGCGATGTACTGAGGACACCAGTGACTTACTGAGGACACCAGTGACGTACTGAGGACACCAGTGACTTACACCAGTGACTTACCGAGGACACCAGTGACGTACCGAGGACACCAGTGACGTACCGAGGACACCAGTGATTTAATGAGGACACCAGTGATTTAATGAGGACACCAGTGACGTACTGTGGACACCAGGGACTTACTGAGGACACCAGTGATTTACTGAGGACGTCAGTGATTTACTGAGGACACCAGTGATTTACCGAGGACACCAGTGACGTACTGTGGACACCAGGGACTTACTGAGGACACCAGTGATTTACTGAGGACGCCAGTGACGTACTGAGGACACCAGTGATTTAATGAGGACACCAGCGACTTAATGAGGACACCAGCGACTTACTGAGGACACCAGCGACGTACTGCGGACACCAGTGACGTACTGAGGACACCAGTGATGTACTGAGGACACCAGTGACATACTGAGGACACCAGTGATGTACTGAGGACACCAGTGACGTACTGAGGACACCAGTGACTTACTGAGGACACCAGTGACGTACTGAAGTGACGTACCGAGGACACCAGTCCAGTGACTTACTGAGGACACCAGAGACGTACTGAGGACACCAGCGACGTACTGAGGACACCAGCGACTTACTGAGGACACCAGTGACGTACTGAGGACACCAGCGACTTACTGAGGACACCAGTGACATAATGAGGACACCAGTGATGTACTGAGGACACCAGTGACGTACTGAGGACACCAGTGATGTACTGAGGACACCAGTGACTTACCGAGGACACCAGTGACGTACTGAGGACACCAGCGACGTACCGAGGACACCAGTGATTTAATGAGGACACCAGTGATTTAATGAGGACACCAGTGACGTACTGAGGACACCAGTGATTTAATGAGGACACCAGCGACTTAATGAGGACACCAGTGACGTACTGAGGACACTAGTGATTTAATGAGGACACCAGTGATTTACTGAGGACACCAGTGACGTACCGAGGACACCAGTGACTTACACCAGTGACTTACTGAGGACACCAGTGACGTACTGAGGACACCAGTGATGTACTGAGGACACCAGTGACATACTGAGGACACCAGTGACATAATGAGGACACCAGTGATGTACTGAGGACACCAGTGACTTACTGAGTACACCAGTGACGTACTGAGGACACCAGTGACGTACTGAGGACACCAGTGACTTACTGAGGACACCAGTGACTTACTGAGGACACCAGTGATCTAATGAGGACGACACCAGTGACTTACTGAGGACACCAGAGACGTACTGAGGACACCAGCGACGTACTGAGGACACCAGCGACTTACTGAGGACACCAGCGACTTACTGAGGACACCAGTGACTTACTGAGGACACCAGTGATGTACTGAGGACACCAGTGACGTACTGAGGACACCAGTGATGTACTGAGGACACCAGTGACGTACCGAGGACACCAGTGAGGACACCAGTGATTTACTGAGGACGTCAGTGACGTACCGAGGACACCAGTGACTTACCGAGGACACCAGTGACTTACTGAGGACACCAGTGACGTACTAAGGACACCAGTGATTTAATGAGGACACCAGTGATTTAATGAGGACACCAGTGACGTACTGAGGACACCAGTGACTTAATGAGGACACCAGCGACTTAATGAGGACACCAGTGATGTACTGAGGACACTAGTGATTTAATGAGGACACCAGTGATTTACTGAGGACACCAGTGACGTACTGAGGACACCAGGGATTTAATGAGGACACCAGCGACTTAATGAGGACACCAGCGACGTACTGAGGACACCAGTGACTTACACCAGTGACTTACTGAGGACACCAGTGACGTACCGAGGACACCAGTGACGTACCGAGGACACCAGTGACGTACTGAGGACACCAGTGATATAATGAGGACACCAGTGATATAATGAGGACACCAGTGACGTACTGAGGACACCAGTGATTTAATGAGGACACCAGTGATTTACTGAGGACACCAGTGACGTACTGAGGACACCAGTGATTTAATGAGGACACCAGCGACTTAATGAGGACACCAGCGACTTACTGAGGACACCAGCGACGTACTGAAGACACCAGTGACTTACACCAGTGACTTACTGAGGACACCAGTGACGTACCGAGGACACCAGTGACGTACCGAGGACACCAGTGACGTACCGAGGACACCAGTGACTTACACCAGTGACTTACACCAGTGACTTACTGAGGACACCAGTGACGTACTGAGGACACCAGTGACGTACTGAGGACACCAGTGACGTACTGAGGACACCAGTGATGTACTGAGGACACCAGTGACGTACTGAGGACACCAGTGACTTACTGAGGACACTAGTGACATAATGAGGACACCAGTGATGTACTGAGGACACCAGTGACGTACTGAGGACACCAGAGACGTACTGAGAACACCAGCGACGTACTGAGGACACCAGTGATGTACTGAGGACACCAGCGACGTACTGAGGACACCAGCGACTTACTGAGGACACCAGTGACTTACTGAGGACACCAGTGACTTACTGAGGACACCAGTGACTTACTGAGGACACCAGTGTGTGCGGTGCCGCGTTCGGACATGATCTCTGTAGCTTCTGCTCCATCTCACATGGAGATGCATGCAAGTTACCGCGGCAGCCATGGTAGTACATTACTCTGTTGAATCTTTTTGAATAAAAAATGAAGAGATGTTTGTTTGTCTATCTGTTAATCTCTTCTTCTAATCATAATTTCCTGCAGACTGTCCTTCACAGTTTTTAATCAAAGTTCAAAGTTCTTAATCTGCAGTTTGAAGTTCTTCAACACAGTCTCTGGTGCCCTATGTCAGCCTTACTCTTCTCTCTTCAGTCAGTCAGTTCGGGCAGACTGTTTGTCGAACAGTTCACGTGACAGACAGTCTGCTTAATTTATACAATTTAATATATAAATAGTGGTTAAGTAGTAGTTTAAATTTTGTAACACAGAAAAAGAAATGGTTGACAAAGTTAAAACAGCACCCGTACCCTGTTCCCTTGAATTTCTTATGCAAAAACAACGTAGTGAGTTTTCAGCTGATGTAAAAATTTGGTTTGTGTGTTGTTTGAGTTACACTCATTTCAATCAAAAAAGAGCGTGTTTGGCGAAGGGGGGAAAAAAAACTGCAAATATAGTTTATTTTTTGACACTGAAATTAAAATGTTACGTGAATCAAGGCCAATCTAGGTTTGAGTATCAAGATGTCCGTTCAGTAGAATCTCATAAAACAGAACAACATGACTCACATCTGATTCTTCGTTATCTTCCTTTGGATTATGTAACTTCAGGGAACATGGTGGTCTTCCTCGAAACGAAAACTGCAACAAAGTTAAAATAAATTCCACATGTATGTATATCTATATCACATACTGTAAATACCATTTCTTCCTCTTCTTCTTCTTATTATTATTATGTATCATATTTTCTTTTCTTATTTAACATAAGTGATCAGGTATGGAGAAAAGAGAATTTCACTGCAGTGAGTGAGTGAGTGAGTGAGTGAGTGAGTGCGATAACATGTTATTTTTGCATATAAAGCTTATGAATCCTTTGAATTCCACTTGTATCCACCGCACAGATTAAGAAAAGAACCAACAATATTTAGGTAAACATGTTGTTTTGTATATTTTTCTATGGATGCCGTGGTTACATGTGAGATATAAGTAAAGTGTGTTACCTCGTCGTTTGTGGTGGGCATCGGTAAAATGTGACCTTTGAGTCGTCCAGCCAGCTCGGCCACAGTTGGTCTGGCTGGAGAATCCTTATGGAAAGAGGAAAAAAGTTTGAATAAATCAACTGCAAATTAACTTTATATTCTGCATGATTTGTTTTCTCTACATGCACCTCCTGTTCACCAGAACACCACAAAAAAGAAAGATCAGGATCGTTTTGACTTTAAACTCTGCACATCAAAGGAATCGTTTAGAGGCTCGCTCTCCTGCACCAAAGCTCATAGACAAAATCAGCATTTTTAGCTCTTGAGAACACAGAAGCTGCAGGAAAACTACTGCAACATTTGCAAAGCTTGTGTCACTGAGGCAAATCTGAATGAAGGATTTCAAACACCGAAGTCACAAGATAATACATTTGAACTTCACAGTGGAGGCAGCAGTGGGTTAAAAACTCGAGTGCTGTGAGGTAAAAATGCACATTTTTTCCTATGGGATTTGGTGCAGGGAGAGAGCTTCCACTTCCAGGTGAAAACATCTGTATTGATGGCAAGAAAGATTGATAAAATCATTCTTAAGATATGGTAGACTAAAGCAGGCATCGATTTTAGTAGTTGCGCCCTTAGTTACATGGCTAAAATCTGTTATTCCCTCTGTTCCTGCTGGAGGTCATATTATCAGTAAAGCTGGTTTACAAATGTGTTAAATACCTCTATTAAACCATGCTTTACAAAAAAAGGAACTAACATTTAAACATGCAATCTGATATCACTGCTTTGAGCCTATTGTTTAGATGGTGAGAGATATCAATGCTCAGAAAATGTCGTAAATTTTTTTCTTTTTCCACACCTTTTTCTTCCCCCACATTTTTTAAAATCGCAACTAAAATCTTATGTTACACACTGGAGCTTTAACACAATAAGGCAAAATTGAGAGCTGTGATTCTACAAACGTTAGTAACAACCTGTGAGTGAAAATCCCATTTTGTGGTGATCCTGGTGTAAAAATCCACCTGACTCACTTTGATAATTTATAATCTTTTTATGCTGTAAAGTCACATAAGCTTATATTGGTTTAATCCTGCCTTGTATGGCAACCTTGGGTTTTAATTAAATCATTATTAAAGAGGAGAATGACTCTTTTCTTATAAAGACGTGTATAAAATAAGCAACTGCATGAGGTGTTGAAAAATAAAGGGTACGTTTCACTTCCCTGTTCCCTCAGACAGATTGAGAAATAGACCAGGGACTGGATTTGCAAACAAAAGCAGTGCTCAATTTTTGGAGGAACTCATCTTTTCTCCTACTTTAAAAAAAAAGAGAGAGTACTTTCATGAGTTAGGACACAGGAAGTGAGCCTCGTTCTCTGCACAGCTGTTCAACATCAACGCTGCAGCCTGTGACAGGAGGGACCTGTCCTTGCAGACTTGCACTCTTATCACTCCTTGGCTCCTTCACTTTCTGTCTCTCCCACTATTCCCAGGCTGACTGTTAAGACTTCCCTCCCCTGCTCTGGCCTTTGATGACCACTGACTCACTCCATGTATCTGTGGCCTAAGTGATAAGTTGGCTCATGGCCGCAGGCTGGAATGTGCATCAGCATCAGCCTTGAAAACAACAACACTTCATTGTTTCACTATACAGTCCTTTTTGTGCACAGCGTCTGGACTGTGGGACTGGGTCGAGGGACTTGTTTTCATCCTGAAGCTTCATCCACACATTTTCATTTGAAAACAACGTGCTTCGAAATAATTATTTTTTCTACACACACACCCATGTTGGTGCTTCCATCAAAGTGAGGACCCTCAGAGACATAATACATTCCCTAGTCCCCTAACTCTAACATTAACCATCACAGCTAGATGCCTAACCCTAAGCCTTACCTTAATCCTAACCTAAACCCTATTCTAACCCTAACCCTAAAACCAGGTCTTAACCCTGAAAAAGCCCTTTAAAGAAGTGAGGGCCAGACAAAATATCTTTACTTTGTCAAAATGTCCTCACTCTGCAGCAAGTACAAGAACACACACACACACACCAGTTATAGTGAATTTGACCTCTGCATTTAACCCATCCTTTTTTACACACCAGTGGTGAACATACGCACACACGCACAGGCTGACCCACTCCAGGATTTGAGCCTGCAACTCCTTGGTTACAAGCCCGATTCCTTTCCTCTTGTCCATGGGCTGCCCCAACAAATGCTTTCATACTGGGAGTGGAACCGAGCCACCTGGGTGAAAAACAGGAATGCTAAACGCTAGACCAAATGGGAAACGGGTAAAAGCTGTGCTAATGAATGAATGACTCCCATGTGCTTCTCATTCACTTTGACTGGAGCATCTGTAAGCATCGTCAGCCTGCACTGTGGATCCGTTTCTTAGCTTTGTTCAAATTACGTACAATATAGCAGAAGGTGGTAAACATATAAATATATAAATATATAAATATAAATATACTTTCCATGCCTAACCCTAACCCTAACCCTATTCTAAACACATTACACAAATAACAACAGGCATCAGTTAGTCTCTCTCACACCAAGTCTATATCATAAAAATGTGTGCATACCCAGGGCCGGCCCAAGCTTTTATGGGGCCCTAAGTTGAATTTGGGAAGGGAAGGTTCCCTTTTATTGATACAAATGTAACAATATAAATTGCATTAATTATAGCTGTGTTATTTACCCCAGACCAGTGTTTTTAACATTTGAGGGCACTAAAGTCACAAAGTACTATTAATTTGCACTTTCCTTTTCAAAGCGAAGCACTGACTGTGGTGACCAGTTTATTGGCTTTTTAAAACTTGGAACAGACGTGCAAATGTTCACTAACTGAGCAAATCTTCAACTGCATCTCTTTAATATGTTAAAATGTTTCTTTTCTCCGCACACTGGTCTGTTTTGAGACAGTGAAGTTTTGGGACACTTTCAACTGCCTGTTGAAATGAGCTTCACTCCGATCTTGTAAGAGCTGGGAAAACCCAACATCCTGCATAATCCTGAAACCAAAGTGACACATGTCCTCACAGACTTGTCTTGTAATTGACTGCTAATGAAAACCTTTGCATCTTTTCTTCTGGGACAGCTCAAAATCGTATAATGTATACCAGACTTAAAAAGCTGCCCAGAGTTTTAAACTCAAATGGAGTCCGCAGTTAGAGTTATTACACCTCGGGGTGGTATGGCAGGCGTATCCACAGCAGAATAGATGTGTTTTTAAATGAAAGAGGAGTAATGTAAATGTAGTCTGAGCTGCATGGGCTCTCATGCATCATGTCTGCACTAACTGATGTGTATTTTACAAACACTGCTTGCATAACTCCCCCTGGCTTTCATGCTTCATCTAATTTCCATCCTCCTTTTATTGACCACTAAAAAGCTCGTGCTTCTTCTCACAGCTGCCAATTCTGTCACATTTCCTGGGTGTGTGCGTTCCCAGCTCCCTCCCTCCCTCTGCACAGTCCCATGGAAACGCAGCTTCGCAGACATGCACAATCCACATTTTAATCACTCGCTTTATTTTCTTTTTCCCTCTTGTTCTCAACATGACCTCACCTCCTTCTGCACCCTCCACCCAAACCCATTACACCATCAGCTGGCTCTGTACTCGTCCACATCACAGCCCCTTTTTCCTGAGCTCCCTTATCACATCCTTGATAAATAGTAATCACTGAAGTCCACTCACCGTCCACACCGTTATTTTGTTTTTTCTTTTTTTTCCCGTGACCTCTAATTGTTTAACTCTTTCCTGTCTTTGAAAAACAAGGGCCTCCATCAGGAGCACAAGCTCCGTCTCAACAGTGCAGGCGACGGAAGTGTGGACTTGTTTGGTTAAAATGTTTCTCAGATGTTTTCAGGTTTTGAAAATGCTCTATTGTTAAACTTTATTTAAACAGCACATAGGAGCAATAACACAAACATACAACTTATAATTTAATTCAATGTAAGTTACTTTTCTGATTCTTGCAAAATTGTAAAAGTGACATTTTCCACACTTTGAACTTTTATCAGTAACATGTTAATGTAATTTGAATAAAATCAAAAAGCTTCATTATCTGGCTTAATTATTTAACAAGTTTTTAGTTGTAAAAGTTATTTCACATTTATTAGCATCTTCTCTGAGTGAGTCCTTATCTTTAATGAACTTAAAGGATAATGAAAATAACTTAACGCCCTTGAATATGCAGAGTTTATACTGTACATCTAATACAATGTTTACCAAACTTTTATTCTTTTATTCTTTTTATTCTGACACAGTTTTTGAAGATGCCAAACCATCAAGACCAGAGCAAATTTGTGCAAAATATATTATATTAACACTATTAATACTATTTCACTATCATTTCTGTTACATCTTAGTTTATTTTGAATAGGGCAACTTTTTAAAGACGTGTCCAAGAGCCTTATGATTGATGAACAAAGTCATAAACTTCATTTTAAGAGTGTGATTTCAAACATAAACACCAAAATCGTACAAAAGTAAAAGGTTGTAAACAAATCTAAATACCTCCTGAAACCATTCTATGGGTCCTGCCCCAGTTTATGGCAATGGCTGATCTAATAAATGCAATTTTTCCTCATATTTGATGAGTAAAAATTATAGTATTATCAGTAATATAATGTAAATATGTAAATAAGTAACAATTTTCACTTGAAACATGATCTAACACTTTATCTTTAGCTTTTTATCTATTCAATTAGACTTTTTTTTAGCTATTGTGACTTAAATGTCCTGTATGATGTGAAAAATTAGCTTGTCTCGTATTGGAAAAATGCTGATGCAAACATTATTATCCCTCAGTCAAACTCCAGTGAGTTCACCAAATGTCTCAGTAAGATGATAAAGGAGACATATTATTTCAGTGAGCCATACAAGGGCCTGTGGTTGGATATCAGTAACTCAGCTGGGACCCCGAGCTCTGTGAAAGAGTGGGAAACTTTGGTTCACTGCAGGGAAGAGCGGGGTAAACTCTATTTCTGGGGCTCTGAAGCCTGGGAAAAAAAGCTCCAGAGGTGAGTAGGCAGGCAAGATCCCAGCTGAGCCCCCTGCTCCTCAGAGAAAGCGTCTCTGGATGGATACGCCGGACCACATCTGAAAACACACTGTAATGTAGCGTATGGAGGAATTGAGCATATGTAAACAAGGAGACGTTGGGGAAAAAAAAGGGCCTCGTGATTGAGGGTTTCTAAAAAAAAAGGAGCCTGGGTCAAAGCTAAAAAGGAAGTGACTTCCAGTTCCTGATTTTTTGTTTTGTTTTTTTCTTTACAAAAAGATGGTAATTCTGTGGTTTTTGGCATCAAAATAAAGTAGGATGCTGTAGGACAAAAGAACAGAACCAGTCAGTGCTGCTTTATACTACAGTTTTGCCATTACAGCACATTTTCTACTACACATCTTTCATTCGGTTAAATGTCCGAGAACACCAGCATGTAGACTAGATGGGCCGGGGATCGAACACGCAACCCTCCATTTGAATATGACCTGCCATTCTGTGGCTCTTCCTGTGGTTTCTCCCATTTTTCCCCTGTACACAGTGTTTTTGTGTTTTTCTAAGAATAGAGGGTGTCACTTGCTGTACAGAATGTAAAGCCCTTCAAAGGCAAATTGTGTTTGTGATGCAGCGCTATATAAATACAACTGACTTGACTCGACTCTATCACTAATCCAGGGTAGCAAAAAAAGCAACTGTGAGCAAAAAACCCAACTAACCCCAACTGAACATATTTAAATTCAAAGATTTAAGAGATTAAAACACAATAAAAAAGCATGTACAAAAGCTACAAATGAACAATTACCACTAAGTAAATAAGAAACAGTCAATATAAGCAAGGACAAAAATCTATATTTTAAAAATGAAACATACCAACAAATGTTCAAATTCATTGCCTTGAAGGGTCAGACTATGGACCAAATAAAAAGAATAACAGGCAGCATGTCTGTTATTATGGTAAAAATTCTACCATAATTTGCCTTATTATAGGTTTTTTTGTTTTTTTTTTCGTTTTATGCCCCAGGGCTGTTAAGTAAACATGGTGTCATTAAATGTTAATTTCTCAAAGTTACTGGCACACAAACATTTCACCGGAGGCAGATTTATTCCTAATAAGATCATTTATTTTTAACTGTTTTCAGCCGCAGCCACGCTGTCACACGTCAAGCGTTACTTTAACCTCACAGTAACTAGACCCTGTCACTGGAATCAGCCAAAGTCCAGCCCAAAAAACACTCTCACAATGTGAAAACAAACGCAAAATGTCAGGGACATGTGGTGAATTCTGGACTGTAGGCCGACTGAGAGGGACAGGAAGTGGGCGTGGTCAGTAAATGGGTGGGACTAACTAACTAAGGAAGTGTGGAACAGGTGAGTAACCAAGACGAAGCAGGAACTGCAAAGAAACACACAGAATAAAAACATAACGCCAACAAGAGTAAAAACACTAGTAAGCCTTAATTGTCACTGCACACGTGCAAATAAACTGCTACGGACACAACGAAACTGCAGAAGCCTCTTCTGAGGTGCATGGGAACTTGTTTGCAAACAGAATTAAGTAAATAAGTAAATACAGTTTAGAAGTAGAAGGTGCAAAATTGTCCTTCAATTGTTCAACTGCTGTAACATGAAATAAGATTTTAGCGAAATGTGACATCATCAAAATCTCTCTGCTCCACGTTCCGTATAGCAATTATCGCTGATATTCCTCTAAGTACCACTAGAGGACGCTCACATTAAGTAATACTTAACCTCATTTGCAGAGCAGCACAGAAAAATTATGGGTGTGTCTAATATACTTAATACATTTCATCCCCTTTGTGTTTTCCTCCTGTAGAGACTCACGCAGGTATCATGTGGTCGCAAATCTCAAATATTTGGATTTCCAGTGTGTGGATTGAGGTTCTTCTGAATGACCAGCAGACGTGGACAAGCAGATCACACTCGCAAAGCCTGCTCTTGTCTTGTTTCCTGTGATTCTCATTTCCAGAGGCAGAAAAAGGAGAAGCACATATTAGAATCAGTAAATCCTAACATACAGCATCTGCTCGACATAACGGCGGCAGTGAAGAAGCAGCAGTACATGAGCTGCTAAAGGTGGCTGGTGAAAAGTGATGATAAATGGGGCAAACCAAAGCACAGCTGTTCACCAAGTTCTTCAATAAGCTCACTGAGTAAAATGCAGACTTGTTTTGTTTTCATGGGTCAGCATGTTCTGCCAGGGGAGGACAACCCACCACGGTGAGCAGCTCCCTTCTCTCTGCACTTGTTAAGTGGTACAAGAGTCGACAGGAACCTTCCCACTCGACGCCTTTCCAGGAAAACATGATGTGCCTTTGGACCAAACCTCTTCTGAATATCTCACTTTTCCACTACCCTCACTGGCACCGAGGTGGTTTCATGTGTGCGAGTGCGTGTGCAGAAGTGGCCCGGGTGGAGAGGGCCTCAATCAGAGCGATGAGGTAAATGGGATGCACTCATGTAAGAGACATTTGCTGCCATTGCCTCATGGGAAATGGGTGGTGGTGCTGCAGAGAAGAGAGACTGGTACGTATTGTAGGGTGGAGAAAAATAAAATGAGCTCCCACATATAGGCCCGGATGGATTAGTGGATTACCCCAATAAAGCCTCTGCACTACTATACAGATATCTTCACTACTACGTTATTCATCCTAATATTTTTATGGGGCCAAATAAAAGTGATTATTATGTGTTTTCTATATACACTTTTTTTTGCCCTCAGTCAAATAACGGTATATGATACTGTATGTCTAATAGGGCCCCCAGTCATATTCATATTATTCATATTATTTATATTATTATTATTATCATCCAGGTGTCTGACAAAAACCACATTTAGCCAGAAGTATAGGTCTTAACTAGGATAATCTGTTAGATTCCTTACATCACTGGCTCATAATCTGTCCCAGGATATAGGGAAAATAAATTCACCTTAATTCATAAAGATTTGTTTCCAAAAGCTTGGGTAGGCAACCCATGTTTAGTATAAATGTTAAAGAAAATCTATAATGACCTTTCATTCATTATGGATTGGCTCTGTTTACACTCTTGATAAAATGTGGAGTCCACTTCTGAACCTCTGTAATCGCAGTAATCCTGCCTACTGCAGCTTTAAATGTGATTCCAAAGAGCCACGATGTGCTGCTGTTCACTGAGTTACAACCAGAGGTGGAAAAAGTACTGAAAAATTGTAACTGAGTAAAAGTATCTTTACTTTGCTTAAATCTTACTCAAGTAAAAGTAAAAGTACCCATCTAAAAAGCTACTCGAGTAAAAGTAAAAAAGTACTTCATTTAAAATGTAATTTGAGTAAAAGTTACTTAGTTACTTTTAATTATTTGAGGTAAAAAGGATGAGTCATAAATCTAATCCAGCACAAGTTGTTTTTAAACAACTTTAGGCGGTATAGAGTAAACTTTGTTCAGACCACCCCATGAAACATTTTCTAATACAAAAACATAAATCGTCCGGTTGGGCAGGCACATTTTGCATTGCATTTTTACATTGTTCCCTTTTTTGCGTTTGAATGCAAATAGTTGTCCGAGGTTTGGCCACGGATTTCCTTCGCTTTCCTCTCGAGAACATGTATCTTCTTCTTGAATAGGCCTATCGTCCAGGATTTCTATCTCTGGCTCGGCACCAGCCATCATCCAAACTATGAAACCCAAGGCTGAGGCTGTGTAAAACAGTGAAAATGATGCACGCACATTCCCTTTCAGTTCCGGTAGATTGTTTTTTGTTTTTTTTTTCCCCGCAATCTGATTTTACTCAGTAAAATACTTGGGTCGAAATGTACTCGAGTAAAAGTAAAAATGACCTTTTTCAAGAACTACTTACAAAATTACAAATTACTCATAAAAACTACTCAATTACAGTAACGTGAGCAGATGTAATTTGTGTTACTTTCCACCCCTGGTTACAAGCACAGCAGCGGCCTGACAGAAGAAAGTGGGCACGGTGAAGGAACAGCAAAAACAGCAGACGGAATCGTGACTCAACGTGTTTAAACCAAAGCAACAAAACCCTCAGAGAAGCATCTGCTGGGGATTCTTCATGGTGTTCTGCTAGTCTCATCCAATCTGCTCCAGAAGAAACACCTGGACATCAGCTCAGATGGTTGATGTGGAGGCAGAGAGACATTTGGCTTTCATCCATTCATCCATGGGAGACTTTGTTTACTTTAGGTTCAAATATTCTACTGCGCTGTGGGAACGTGGAGGAGCACTGGCTGAATCCTCACACCTCACTGTACACCAAACTTTCCTTCTTTAAAGTGCAGTCCAACATAACGTGTAATAAGTGTGAAACATGAATGACAGACAGACGAGATTAGATTAATCCACAGTTTGTAAGCTGTCTCACAAATTAACACACATTTACAACCAAAAACCTCAAAAGCATCAAGACAACATACACTGAGGTACAAGTAAAAATGAAAACAAGCTTAGACAGATTACGACCTCACTATTTGGGAAAATATAATCAGTTTATGAATGTAATGCATTCATTTTTATGTTGATATGGCACCTCATTAATGCTGTGGAGTAAATGTTTGGAAGAGTTTCAGATCAGTAAATTGTTCTCTGTGAAGCAGTGACAGGTGGATGCAACCACTGTCTTCCCTTCACTTCAATTTGATTTAGATTCTCCATAACAGTCAGTAAAGGCTGTAAAAGTCATAATTACTACATTATACAGTTAAGTGATGCGTTGCATTAGCACCGTTGTTTTAAATATCCCAAATAAATTGGCCACAAATTGTCATGACATTGTAAAACAAATCAATGTCAGTGTAGATTTTCATTCATCCAGGACACAATTATATAAACGACATTCAATCCATTGCAATGGAAGCTGATTTACTTGAAAATGTTTCCCCTGTTTGAAAACCTCTTACAAAACTAGCAGGATAAATCTTATTCCATATTCCTGTTTCCTGCCTTCCTGTACCATGAACTTGTTTCTACAATAATCTGGTTGTCAGCTGCCTTGGTTTAACGAAGCAGTCAATGCTAATTAGATTTTTGTCAGTTATCAAACCAGGTACACCCAGAAGATTATTATAAACATGTTGAAACATGTTGCTAAGTGTAATACTGCACACACACACACACACACACACACACACACATATCTCAATTAAAAAGCACAGATGATGAAATCAGGAATATCTAATCATCTCGGTTAAGGAGTGACAAATCTTGGCACACAACGTTGGCCAAAAAATAAAGAAAAAGCAAAACCTGAGCTGGCAGCACTTTTTGTGTTTGCACTAATTTCTGCCAAAGAAAAAGGAAATAAAGTTCGGACCGGTGCCAAATTTAGAGGAGGGTGGTTTGCAGAGGTTCAAGCAGCATGACTTCACTGTTCTGCAAGGAGATTTGGCAAGCAGGTTATAAAGTTTTGATGCTGTTGTTTTTGTCGTTTCCACTTTCTCTGTCTGGCTCACTGCTCTTCAAATAACTTTTTTTGACTGTACATCAAAAAGAAACTACAAAAAAGGACTACAGAATTCTAGTTTACGGCATACGTCACAATCTGAAGCCAACTCGTCTTCTCGTCAATAAATCAAGTGATTATGAGTAATAGGTTATATGAGCTGGGTTTAAAAATGAGACAAACAAAAGCACTAGCGTTCTTTCCGGGGCGTTTCCGGGTTTGATTTTATTTCTAATATATTGAAAAGTAAAAAGAGTTTAATCATATATTTTAAAAAATGCTATACATATACGTATGTAGCTGGTCTGGTAGACATGATTGATTATACATTGGACGTCCTGCTTCAGACTTCACTGATATTGCTGGTTTGTCAACAAATACACATTACCTCACATACTGTATATTAACAAACAATACCATTTAGCAACTGTGGTACCATTTACTGACAATACCATTTACATAATAATAATTGGACAGATTTTGGTCCTGATCTGACCCGTCCAAAAATTGTTGGTGCCTTCAAGTTTTAGGCTGGTTTGAAGAGATTATCTGGCCAAATTATCCTGTAGTGTGAGGTAGTTAACAGTTTAACGTCACAGTCTTATTTTAAAATCGTATCTGTTAAACATGTGATATTTCCAGGTTGTGAGCAGAACCCTGCAATAACCAATGAGAGCGAGTGGACCAGGAAACGGATGTTGACAACTTTTATTGAGAACTGAAACTGGTACGAGCCAGGTTGATTCTGTCTTCTTAGCCATGACTTCATCCACATCATCCACAACAGCTATTAACTGACAACGCCAACAGTCCGGCTCCATGTCAGTTTACATTCACAAGTCACATTAAATCACGCGAGTTTCTGCGATATCCCAAATCCCTGGAAACCCCTCCCTGAAATTGTTTGATTAAATGCTAAGTGTGTGGTCCTGCATCTTAAATGGATCATCTCTAATCTGTGCTTTTTTAGGATTAAAACACTGAGCATGCTTTTGAACTGAAGTCAGATTTGAAAAATCCTCTAGTGTGGGACAGGCTTTACTTTTAACTCAAATCATCTTACATACTTCAAGGAATCCCCTCATTGTTCATGTCACGGATTCAACTTCCTTAAAAGCCAACAGAATTTGTGTTTTCTTTGTACAGATCAGTGTCCTCCTCACAATCTGCTCTGCGGTTCCCACCCCTGCTCTCTCTGGGCCACACACACATATGTTTGTGCTTCTATCAAAGTGAGGACCCTCATAGACATAATACATTCCCTAGCCCCTTACCCTAACCTTAACTATCACAACTAGATGTCTAACCATAACCCCTAACCCTAACCTGAACCCTATTCTAACCCTAACCCTAAAACCAGGTCTTAACCCTGAAAAAGCCCTTCAAAGCCAAAATGTCCTCACTTTGTCAAAATGTCCTCACTCTGTAGGTGTTTGTTTTCGGTCCTCACCCGGTAACAAATACAAGAACACACACACACACAGTCCAGGACGGAAACTCAGAGGTGACCAACACAATCTCATCCCTCACATATAGTCTGAGGACATACGATGTCAAAAGAGCTGCACCATTTAATGGAGTAGTAACAACTATTGCTGCACATTTAACCGGGAAATAATCAAAATCACAGCACCAAGTGAAATATCAAAACTGAACATGACACTGAAATGATCTGATAAATATAAAAAGATTTGACAGAGCGGCCTCGTGACGACCTTTACACAAAAGTCTTGCTCTACTGATGGTAAAATGTTCAGTTTTGTTAACAGACTCCAAAAAAATATCAAGCAGTATTTTGATATTTTGTTGCATAAAAATGATTAGTTTTACCATTCTGAATGATTTTGTCACCGCAATATCTGTCAAAAAACTAAACTACAATTCACAGCTGTAGTAACAATTACTAAATTAACCCCCATCAGCAGTACAACAGTTTTTTTTTTAAGTGTGAATAAATTGAATTTCTTTGGTTTAGGGTCAAACAAGTCATCTGAGGTTGTCATTATTTTCAGGTTTGGTTAACAGCAACTGATATTTTTCAACATTTTATGGACCAACAACCACTCTGCAGTAAAAAAAAGCAGGCAGAGCACTTAAGGAATTAGGAGGCTTTATGAAGCATTTGATTGGTCGTAAAAGCGCAAAAATCTTCTTTGCAGACACCTCAACTACATCAGGTAGTGAAGACTTAAATACAGATATTAAACCAGAGTGTAGTAGTTTCCCACATGACAATATGAACCAGTAAGGGTTCATGTTTTGAACACTGTACATTGTAAAGCCAGCCAAGTAAAACTGGGCTACAAAAATAAAACTGATTAGATTTAAATGCTTTGTTCAGCAGCTTTGTGCACACTGTTAAATCTCATGTAAAGTGATCTTTTTGTTTGTAAGAGCCTGGTGAAAATGCTCCAGTTGATTGGTCATTGCGCGTGTTTGTCGCTGAGCGTCTGTCAAATGTGTTTCCTGCCTTTTAAAAAAAACGTCTCGCGGTACGTTTTGCACTTTTAATGCAGTGCACATTTCAGGACATGTGCGCCGCGCTTCACTGCTTCTTAAACACATCCTCACCTGTGTCCTAAAATAACACGTAAACTCTGTGGAAGTGAGAAAACAGCGAGACGTCTACACGACTTTTATGATGAGTGCAGCCTTTTCTCCGCCAGTTCCACTTTAACCTCTGTTACTATGATTACCAGGGAAACTAAATGTGTTGTGAAATAATGACAACAAAAAATGCTGGAAGTTAAGTGAATAAAATGAAGCAAGCTCTGCAGAAAGATACGCCACACACACACACATATACATACATACACTTTCCTTCACCCAAATGATTTCTGCTGTGATAACGTGATGTTTGGCAGCACAGAGCTTGTTTTTAAAAGAGTTTAAGTGGAAATCAAACAGTGATTAATGTTTTTCTATGTGTAGCTTTGACAAGATTTAGCACAATAAAAACTGATCATACTGATAAACTCCAATATTTGCTTCACTAGTTTTCCCACCAGCAAGAAAATTCACTCTTTAGCAAAGTCCAGCTTTGTTGTTTGTTCAGTATAAAAGTGTTAAAGTATGTTTGTGAGGACGTTATCATCACTGACTACATTGACATGAAAACACGCAGAGCAGAAAATTGATTTACTGGCCGTGTACATCTGACTCTGCCTCCATCGGTGGCGCTCTCTGTAAGCTAGTGCATATTGAATCGGTATCCTCTTGACCTTTACGTCGCAGGAAAACAATGAGGAAATGGAGATAAACAGCGGGATGGATCGTCCCTGCTGTTAATCGTGATACTAATTAAATCACTCATGGCTCTTTTGGTTGCTGTTGTCTGAAGAAAGAAGCGTTTGATTTCTACTTCCAGGCCGAAGACGCAAGTCCTACTATCACATCCAGGTACATTTGTAAGACTAGCTTGATTTTAGTCGGACTAACGTGTTTACATGACATTAAGAAAACCAAATTATTGTCTTAGTCTAACTAAAATCTGACTTTTAACATGCATGTAAATGCAATGTGCGGTTGACATTAGCTATTGTCATTAGCAACTACTCTAGCATTATGCCATGTCATCTGTTTTTGACGTTAGCAGCTAACAAGATGCACTGGCATCAGTGTTTAGCGCTATATCAGCTACTATTGCCAGGTGTTGTGGCACTGGTGTTTGACTTTACCGGCTACATACTGTAGCAAAACACCGCGTCATGTGTGTTTGATGTTAGCAGCAACCATAACAAGACACAATGGCATCAGTGTTTGGCACTAGCAGCTACTGTGGCCAGATATTGTGTCACAGGTGTTTGACTGTAGCAGTTACATAGCAAAACACCATGCCATCTGTGTTTGATGTTAGCAGCAACCATAACAAGATGCAATGGTATTGCTGTTTGATGCTAGCAGCTACTACAGCAAGCTGCTGTGGCATTGTGTTTGACATTAGCAGCTACTCTAACCATGTGCTGTAGCATTTATACCAAACATAGCCAGATATTTTAGCAGTGGCATTAGCAGCAACTGTAGCATCTGTGTTTTTGATGTTAGCAACCACTGTAACTAGACAGTGTAGCATTGGCGTTAGCAGCTAGGTGCTGTAGCACTGGTGTTGACATTAGTAGCCAGATGTAGAGGCATCACTGTTTTTAATGTTAGCAGCAACTTTAGCCAGGTGACGTAGCACTGGTGTTTGTCTAATATGTTTTGTGTGAAATCCTGCCAAAGATAAACAAAATAAAATGATCCACTGTCTTTCAGTGCTTTAGTTCCACTTTAGAAAGGACAGAAAGCACAAAAGTGAAAGAAGGAATGTCAGCGTTTAATGTGATGTGGTTTACAGAAACAACCCCAACCGGCACAAACAGGAAGCACTAGTGAAATCTTGAGTTTTCAAAGCCACATGAGATTCTGGTGATTTGTGAGTATAATGCAACATTAGTCATTTAGTTGGTCAATCAGTTAGTAACTGCAAAACAAGTATTTTACATATAAATGTGTATTTACCTCTTTACATGGTGAACATTGAGACCCAATCATGACAACAGTGGGACGTAGAACCAACTTTCCTTTAACATGTTTTCATGTTTAGGTAAGAACTTCATGTTGAGAGAGAACCAAACACATAAATCTTCATTTACTCTACAGCAAACACTTCAGACGATGACATCCACTGAGTCGTTACAGGATGGTAATAATATGGTTCCAGAGGCGGAGATTATTTGTAAACCATTAAAAAGAATTTATTGGTTTAAAAATAAATCTTAATTTAAAATTATCTATATACAATCACATTTAAATGGGTTGTAAATCATCAAATGAATTTAGCTTATTTGATGTGTGGGCATATGCTGGCTCACTGTCACGTTGTCCTGACGCACATATTTAATGTTACCACTGACGTGCGCTTTTACTGCTAAAAGACTTCATAATGTTTGCTGTGAAAAGTGTTTTCCCAGTGGGTAACCCATTCAGTCTCACAAGATCTGACCACATGAATCTGAACAAGTCATTCATACAAGACATGGAGCTCCTCCACTGAAGGCACTGCCCAAGCCTAAAGGCAGATTTCTGGTTTTATTTTGGATTTAAGAACTTTGAAAACAAAGAAGAGGTGAACAAAAACGTATTGCTCTGTTAAATAGTTATATATTTCTAAGGCTACTACTGATCTTGAGTGTTTGCTCAGAGAAATTGATCCTCTTAGTCTCAGGAATCTGACAAACTCAGTAACTATTTTCCAATATTCCATACAAGACACACGGGATGGCTCAACACAACTTTCAGACCATTACTGATAACGATATCACAACCCAGACCATCGAACCAATATTTTGTTACCAAAAAACATTTTACAATGTCGATATTGTTTTAACTCTTCCATAGAACTAATCTATTGACTAACATAATGCTACAAGAGCGAGGCAGACCTAACTCGTGTTCTGGGGCCTCATTTATAAAAAAGTGTAACTTGGCAAAACACAAGAAGTGCTTCCACACAGAAATATCCTGATTTATAAACCGTGTGTATGCATGTCCCACGCCAGTTTCCCTTTATAAACGCACAACTCATACTCATAATTCAACTCATAATTCAGCACAGCTTTTGTGAGCTACACCTTTAATTGACCACAAATAGACAGAAAAATGCCACAGACTAATATTAATTGACCAGGAGTGATGGGGAAATCATGGTAACTACAGAGAGAAGGAAGATTTCGATTTGACACAATTTGCTTGTGCATGGTGGATTCGGTGGAAACAGTAATTAAATAAATGTAATAATTACAGCATTTATTTAACATTTTATCTTGCAATAACAGATATCCTGTATTTATTTTAATAGTTTATATTTAGGTGCGCATTCCAGGGAAGTTAAGCAGCTATTTGTTAATAAATGTGTCTCAAATGTTGTTGTGAGCAGCAATAATAGAATATACTTTGTTCCTGGTTATTCATCTTTCTGTCAGCAGAGTTGTAGTTTCTTCTCCCCTGTTTAAGGGTCAGAGTTTCTGTGATGTTTTCCAACAAGTGTGTTTTTCCATTAATCCCAAACTTTGCATAGAATGTGGGATAAGTCTTCTTTTGTACATATGAAAGTTTTGTAAATGAGGACCCGGGTAATGTGACATGGTGGAGCAATAATAATAATAATAATAATAATAATAATAATAATAATAATAATAATAATAATAATAATAATAATGATAATAATATGATAGTTTACAGTCATAAAGCAAAAGAGGAAAAAAACAAACTCCTTAGTAAAAGTCTGGCTGCTACACACTGGTCTCTTAACTTTACTGTGGATTACATAATAAATGTGCACACCATATGGTTGGCAAGCAAATCCCAAATACACACTCCTCTTCCTATGGTGTTGTTTTTCCATTAAAAAACCAAAAACCACCACCCAAAAGCAAATGTAGAGTCCAAATCCTCAGGTGCACACGCACACACGTGTCTCAAAAGTTTCCAGTTTGTCAAGACAACAGCTCAATCCGAGACCAAAAAAAAATAAAAAAATAAAAATTTCCATGCGTTAATCTAATTTTAAAAAGGTTTTACTTGGGACAGCTGACGGAGCGAACGCCACCGTCTCTTTCCTGAAGTGAGAAACACCAACAGTCGCTGGGGTGAGGTGTGATGTCACAGAAGCACAAAGCCTGAAGCGGCTCAAATGAAGTGACTTCGACACCAATGCAGATTCAAAACGTCATGTAATGTTTAATATCATCCCAGGTATCGGATTTACTATTAAGAAACAGGAAGTGGAAAACTGAACCCTGGCTAATATTGTTTAGGTATTATCAGCTCACAGGTTACAACTGAGAGAAGCCTGAAATATCAAAAATCTGAACCCGACCCTGGTTTTCAAGACTCATTTGTCAAATTTTATCTAAAAACCAAACAGACAAACATTCTGAACGACCCTGAGGTGAGAAAGTGACAGTGTAACCAGTTCTTTTAAGGGAATATCAGATATTTAAAAGATGTTTTTAGTGTGCAGCCAAACTCTAAATCATTTGTCCGACCAATATCTCACAGTGAAACCTGAACTTGTGAGATCTTCACCCGGAAAACGTGAAACCCAACAACAGCCGAACCAGTTTTCACCCTGTCAGGTAAAACTGTTTTAAGCTCTTAAGAAGAGAAATTTAAGATGACCTGGCCTAAAACATATCCTGGAGTCCTGAAGTTCAGTCGTGTGAGTATGTGAGAGCCTCGTGCTTTGGGGGAAAATAAATGGGCGTTTCTGTTCCCATTCATAACATGACATTAAATACTTGCGAATGATGCTAAACGTCTGGAGGGAACAGGGAGGAGGCCACAAAAGGAAAAACACATGTGTGTGGAAGCACCAGAACAGGGGGTTTATATACATGACTAATAATAACATATAAAAAAGAAAAAAATAGCTTAGTTTCTTTTTGAAAGAGAGTAGTCAACAACAACAACAACAACAACAACAACAACAACAACAACAACAACAACACCGTATTGGACTGATATCGACATCAGTATCGGTCGTGAAAAAGTGTTATATCAAGGTGTCCCAATTAATATCATCACTTCCACATAACAGTGAATATGTGGCCAAAAACCAGCCGCCATTTTCCACTTTATTCGTAAAGCACTTTTAAAGAAACAACACAGTTGGCCTAAAATCAAAAACATTTCAAAGCATAAAAAGACAAATGGAGAACATCACACGTTCACAGAAACCAAACACAGGAAGCCGAGGAGAAAAGATTTTCTCTCCAAAAAGGTTCAGAATTATAAAATCCTATCCTATCACAATAAATATCAACTTGTTATTATCGTACCTTGAGGTTCTGATACAGTTACATCCCAAAAATTAAGGTTCGAGCAAAGTGCTTTGTATTTTTTAACAATTTAATTCTAATATTACTCTACAGTTTATTCTGTTCATACCGATTATATACTGCATTATAGGTTTTTACTCTTTATATTGACCTCTGTTCATATTTGCCACATCAGCTGTATGTTCTTATGCTTTTTATATGGTGTGTGACTTTTGTTACAAACCAGATTGCCTCTCAGTGACAGTAAAGATGCTCCAATTATATCCATATTGTTTATTCTGGATAGTATTTAAAATTATTGTTCAATATTTTACGTATTTGTGATATTTTATAAACACTACTTGCATACTTGTACACTCCCATTTCACTTTTTTATAGACTTGCTATTGTATTTCTACAAATTGAGTGCTATTTCAATAATTAAAAACAAGCTTTCTATTTTCAGCTCCTTAAATGTGAATATTTTCTGGTTTCTTTGCTTCATATAACAAAGAAATCATTTAAAACTGAATCATTTTTGGTTTGTGGACAAAACAAGACACTCGAGAACATAGTCATTTCCAGGTTTGGGAAACACTGATCAACATTTTAACGTTTTCTGACGTTTTACAGACCAAACAGGTACTCGATTAATCAGAAAATAATTAATTTCAGCTCTAATATGACACACTTTTGGGCTCTAAATCCTGCTGTTGTAACAAGAGAATTTCCCCAGTGTGGGATCAATAAAGTCAAATCTAATCTGAAGTGATCAGGTGGTGACGCAGGGAAGAGAAGACGAATTTCACTGCACAGATAACGTGCTATTTTTGCACATGACAAGAAAAAGCGACTGAATTATTGGATTCATTTAAAGTAAAGTGACAAATCAACACAACACCGACTTCACTGGTGACAGATGTTCTGTCAGATCTGTTTCCCTTCTCCCTCTGTGCGGTTACTTGTTATGAAGCCTTCACCACAAACTGCTGCTGCTGCTGCTGCTGCTGCTGCTGCTGCTGCTGCTGCGTGTGTGTGTGTTCATAAACACATGCAGCTGGTCTCAATATAATAAGCTCTAATTATAATTCAATATTACAATTGATTTAGCATTAAAAAGCAGCTTGTGGGTGACACTTATAGGCGTAGAAGTCAACATTTTTACATCATAATCTTAATTTCACTCGTTAAATCCTTGTGCACACAAGCCTTTTCTCTTTATTATTATTATTCCTCTAAATGAAATGACAGAGCGTTTATAGTGAGCTCCAGTGATGTCACGAGTTTAAAAACACCACACCACAGCTGCACCAAAGCCACATTAAATGTGGAAAAACAGTAGCTCCAGTGGATTCAAAAGTGGAGGCTACAGCAGGAAGAGTCATAAAGCAGTTACCTCCATCCTGGAGACGGAACCACAGGTCCTGGTTTTCTCTCTGCCTTCTGAAGCAACACTGCTGCTGCTGCTGCTGCTGCTGCAGCAAAGACTGGGGGACTCTGTTTATATCTGGAGCCAAATCAGCCTCATGTACTGAGGAGGAGGAGGAGGAAGAGGAGGAGACAACTTCACGTGCAGCAGGCACCTCCAACCCTGTCAAGCCAGTGGTACAAAATGTATTACTTCTGCTGAAGGTTTTCAAAATAAAACCCAGATTTCTGCACAGGAAGACTGATAAACGTTAAATCCCTGGGCTACTTTTTTTTTTAAACCTCGGAGATCTTTGTTTATTGGGTTTTGCAAAAACAACCAATTGTACAGCACATTTATAAAGAGTCTTCAAGTCTGCATGTTCCTTGATAGAACAATGTGAAAACAAAAAACAGTTGACCTACTGTATTGCAGCACATTCAGACAAATGTAGAAACATATCAATAACAAAATAGGAATAATTATAATAGTAATAATAATTTTAAAAAATTGTCTTTAATGATTCATAGATTAGAAACATTGATTTTCTTTTTTTTTCACCCTAATCTTTATTTTCTACTCTATATTCATTTGTGTTCACTTTAATTCCTCATTTGGCTGCCTTGTATCTCGTGTTTTGTGCATTCAAGCTGCTAAAAATTGAACAGAAAAAAAAAAAAAAACACGGTGCAAAGGCAGGAGAAGAAGAAGAAAAAGAAGGAAGTCATGAAACATTCAAGATTTGAAGTTCCGTTAAACACCAAAAAAAAAAAAGAGGAGATGATTGTATCCTTTTTTTGCATCTAAACAAACTAAACTACAAAGTATGGAGAGTTGCGATTTTCACCAGTTGGACAAATGCTGTGGCAGTAAAATCAGATGTTTGAGTTATTGTTTACTTAACGGTGATTTGTAAATGAAAAGTTGCTTGTTGTTACCAAATTAGCAGTAACTTAGCAGACAGTTTACTGGTCAGATCACATGACAACCAACCAAACCGGTGACATCACCAGTCACTTTCCAGTCATGGGAAACAACAACAACAACAACAACAACACCTGCTGTGACTTCAGTGTTTGTGAAAAGAAAACAGAAGCGACAGCACTGCAGTGATTTTCTGCCCAATTTAGTTTTTGCACAAACAGATTCACGTGGAAAGTACCTGCAGTTTGTGCACAACATGGTGCCCGTTTAATATCTGACATTTGGCTTCATGTTTTCCAGTCTGTTTACTTTTATTTTGAAGGCCTATAGCTTCATCGGCTACAACACTGAGTCAATTAGCTGCATCTACAAGAGTGTCTGTTTAATAATGCCACATATTACAAAGTACTATTTGGCAGAAAAGACCTCAGTCGAACTTGAACCCCAACCAGTGACCGCCGTGCAGTGAGGCAACAATGGTAGCCACTGCACCTCTGTGTGCACATGTGTTTAAATCCACAAAATACATGTTACAGACTGTTGTTTCCCCTGACATGTTTTCAGTTATGTTTCCCAAGTTTGTGGTTGCATCCATACATATTATTTTCTGCTTTTCTGCTGTTGATACACCAAGAAAGTCCCCCTCTGTTTAGGTGCCACAGCTTCCTTATTTGTACATATGTAAACTTCATTTATTGTTCCATTTTTATCTCTAATAGAGCTGTGGTAGCGGACGTCATGTGACACTCAGAGTCATATGCACCAGGCAGTTTGTCAGGAAACATGTCTCTTTAATAAAAACACACTTTTGAAGAAACAGTGTATTAAAAGACTAGAGATCACCCAACACTAACTCCAACATCTTGTTTATTTCACGTGCTTTTATTGTGACTGTCTAAATGTTTTCTGAAGCAGGATGATGGACACTTTTAGAAAGTTAAAGAAGTCGGAATCGTGCAGATCTGGAATGATGCCTGCTGCGGCTGGTTCTGTATATTCAGTCTGTCGGGTTCTGCAATTTATTACTCAGTCTCCATGGTTTTAAAACTAGCAC
Organism: Brachirus orientalis; assembly: GCA_016785285.1. Lineage (NCBI taxonomy): Eukaryota > Metazoa > Chordata > Actinopteri > Pleuronectiformes > Soleidae > Brachirus > Brachirus orientalis. The sequence continues at coordinate 1,082,423 of JAFBJR010000193.1, forward strand.
TGCAGATGCTCATTTTTGCAGAAGCTTTTCTTGCCAAAAAAAGTATAAACAAATTGAGTCACCTGACAATGGGAGCTCTATTATCACTTTTGTCCTTTTCTCCCTCCCCAAATGTTGTGCGTTTTGAATATCACGCGGTTTTCCATTGATGCATGTCCAGGACACTATACCGTGATGAGCTGCCTTTTAATTCAGTCATTTTAGACTGAAGTCGGACTGCAGTCTGCAGCCGAGAACAAAGGAAATCCAGTCACTCACATTATTTGTGGTTTGGAAATGACGATCCTCCATCTAATGCAGAGGCTTCTTCACCTCACAACTGTGGGAGAAGCTGTTTCTAATGCTGCGTGAAAAGCAGGTACATCCACAGTCAGTATTGTTGACAGTGGATGTACCTGTTTATTTTAGTGGGTGAATTTTCTAAATAAAATCTGGTATATATAATTTTACACCACTTGTGTTTTCAAACAGCCACATTTTTTTATTTTCCTCTGCTTGTTTGTACCATTGCTACGTTTTTGCAACAGCTATTTGTATTTTTCCCCCAATTCTTATATATTTTTCACCTCATCCATGTTGCTTCTGTAAATTTGGCTCAACACTTAGCACAAACGAATTTCATTACTGGTAATAATGTTGCATTTTTTTATTGAGCAGAAATGGAAGCTGTCCATGAACAAACTGCAGGAGACTCTTCTCATTTGGAGAAAGAAAACTGGGCTTTTATTTTCTTTTAATGAAACGTGCTTCATTAAATCAGTAAGGGTTTACTGGAGGCCGTAAAAGACAAAGTGATCAGCGCCTTTTAAATGGAGCATAATTACTACCGTTAAAAAAAAAACACATTTTGTGAGAGAGTTTGTTGTCACCTTACTGTCCTCTATTCAATATTCAATTAACGTCATGGACTGAATAAGACGCTGCCATTTAAACAACATTTTTTAAATACTTAAATCCAACTACAGTGTGTAATATTTGGCAACATCTATTGGTGACATTGTGGTTGAGAACATACAGTAATGTTTGGATCGGCCTTCAGTCGATCCAAACCAGCTCGCTCTCACTGTAAGATCATCATATGCTGCCGCGCTTGTCACGTCCCTCGGTGTCACCTGACAGGAAACCAAGTGTCCATTCATACTTTAGCCACTGTGAGCATCGAATCGGTACTAAACAGCCCCCGACTAGGAAAATACATTCTCTATTATTCATAATTATCGATGATTTTTGATTATTGGGTCATAAAATTAAAGTCTGTCTGAGTGTGAGCCAACGCGAAGGGCACTTTGTGTGTCCGTCACGGGTTGTCAGAATTTTTAGATTGTCCATTGTGGGCTACTGTAAAAAAACATGGTGGTCCAAAAATGCCGTGTGTAATAAAAAGAAATAAAAAAAAAACAGCTCATATAATCAGGTGATTGTATACTCATGTAAATGTCACACACTGGACACAAAAGTGCAATTGTGGTCAGATTATGGTCACACCTCTGCTGTGCAGTATTTGTGGGATGGTCTGAAATGAGGACCTCTTTCCTTCACGTGTCAGTGCACTGTTTTGTTTTTAAAAGCAAACCTAATAATTCTGCACTAAGTCAGCCGACAGTTTTGTACTCTGCCGCCCCCCTCTGGCGGAAAGGATCATTACATCAGTGATGGTCTGAGCTGCTCTGTCAAAAATATTCAGCCAACAGAAGTTCTAACCCTGAAACTGCGGAAAGTTGCATGATGTTTAGCAAAAACCCAGAAGCAAAACCGTCGCACGGAATTTCATAATGAGTCTTTGTCTGGAATAATAATAAAAAAAGGTCCAGTGAGTAAATTCTGGTGATTTATTTGTTATTAATGTTATCATTCTGGACAGGAACAAACATTTGTTTGCTGCTCCTTTCATATGAAACAGACCTGACCGAGGAGCGCTTGTGTCTATACATCAGCAGCATAGGGGCGGGTGGAGACAAGTATTTATTCTGTTAAACTGCTTCTTTTGAGCAGTAGAATTATGTCTTTTATGTCACTTATGTCTTCGGTCAGACTCGCTTTACTAGCACGACGTTGCTGTTGCCTCCACTCCGTCCGTCTTCACATGAAACAAGTCACTTCCTGTGCGCAGCGAGGAAATGTCACACAGGACCTAAACACAGCTTCACTGAGAAACGCAGAGAGAATCATGTGTGATGCATTTGATCAGCACTGCGTGGACTCCTTTTGACACGAGTCTGAATGTAACAGACATTTAAATGTTTATATTTAAAAATCACATACTGCAGCTTTAAAAGCACCTTAATTGTTCAGGACTTTGAGAGTGTAAATTAACATTTGTTATTTTAAAAAATAAATTAAAAAAAACAAACAGAATAAACACAGTTTACCTGATTTTAATTCACATGCACAAGATGAATGTTTCTTAAAGCTTGAGTCTTGGTGGCAGACTGTTAAATCTTATATTAGTAATCTGCAACCAAGTAAAGGTGAGGCTGATATTAGGTTCAATTGTGAATGGGTCTCAGGTTGTGTAAGCCACGCCCCCATTGTGCACCAGCCAATCACAAACAGGCAAACTACAAGAATGGACAAGAGAGGGAGGCACAGCCAAGATCCTTAAGGTGGATCCTGGAAGCAGAGAACGTTTTAATTCACCAGAACACCACAGCAAAATTCCTTGTATATTAACACGTGCTTCTGAACCTGATTCATGTGACACAAATCAGATCATCAGATCAGTTTCACGCCTCATTCATATGTGGAAATAAGTCATATTGGTGCATCTGCACAGGGAACTACACCAGGTTACCCTTTGCAGCAAGAGGCCCTGGGTTCGCGACCCGGTCGGAACGAGGGCCCTCCTGCATGGAGTTTACATGTGTCTGTCTCCATCCCTGTGATGGACTGGTGACCTTTAACCTGCCTCTCGCCCTGTGTCAGCTGGAGTTAGGCACCAGCGCCCGCACGACCCTCAGTAGAGGATAAAGCAGTAGAAAATGAGTGAGTGTGTGCACCTACAATGTAAGCAGACAGATCAGATAATTCTACTGTCAATGCAATGTGTGCATCCTTAAATATAGGATGATATAAATGCACACGTGCACTATGATCATGTGACTCTCGCTTGACCTGTGGGCTAAAGCCAGTGCACTAACACTGAGGTTTGATTCCCTTTAAGTCTGTGGGGCGAGGATTTTGAAATTTCACAATAACAACACTTTCACTTGCGTTTCAAACCCACTTTCAAATCATTTTCAGGTCAGTTCCCACACCCAGGTGCTCATCAGACATTTGTCACTTTAAAAGACAATGTGAGCAGGTCTTCCAAAACAAATCAGACACAGAACACAGACACAGTTTCAAAACGCAGCCTGGAACCAAACAACCCCAGCAGAGATTTGTGTGCGAGACCAGGTTTATGTTCTGCTGCCTAATCAGGGAGAATGAGCCACAGGTGGGAAGAGGATGAGTGAAGTCAGGTGACAGGAGAGTTAATAAGCTGAAAGGCAACACTGTGACAAACTCATTAGCTTCTGTTACACACTTTCTACAGTTTCACCTTCTGTATTTCTCTGTTTCCATCCTTTGTAATTCTGATGTTTTGTTTGGAATCTGCACATGTCTGGAAGAGAGATCCCTTCCTGAGGTTTCTCCCATTGTTTTCCCCCTTTAAAAGGGTCTTTTCTGTGGAGTTTTTCCTCTCTCGGTGTGAGGGTCTAAGGATAGAGGGTGTCACTTGCTGTACAGACTGTAAAGCCCTTCAAGGCACATTGTGTTTGTGATGTTGGCCTATAGGAATAAAATTGACTCGACTCTTTTAACATAATACTTGTACGGACAAAAAAGCTTTTTTAAATCTTCAGGTTTTTTTTTTAAATCTTCAGTTTACAGATAGACGTGTCAGAACTTTGCTGATGTCGTAGACGTCAGTGAAAGAAAATTCAAGGTAAAACACACAACACATTTGTGATGCTGGGTGTTTTGATGCAGCGTTGAAGAAGGCGCGGAAAAGGTCGGCGGGCGAGCTTCTCTCAGACACTCTCTTCATTACGGGTAAAGAAAATAACCAGAAGAGAGTGGTTGAGCTGCTTGTTGATCTTTCCCCAGGTGATGGCAGAACGGCCTGCGAGGACGGGAGCTGTGCGTCTCCTCTGGAAGAGATGAAGGACTGTGTGGAAAAAAGAAAAACCTCTCCTGTCAGGAGGAGGATGAGTCAGCTCAGAGCATCTTCAGCTCTTTGTGCAAACCAAGGCCCCCGATGATTCACGGACCGAATCATGACAGTTCCTTTTATAAAAGAAAGAAGATGTACGCTCGTCAAAATCCTGGTAAACTCTGGGTTTATTTTTGGACCGTTCAGGTTACAGTTACATAACTTTGATGTTATCTGTCTCATCGCGAGGCACAAAGAAGAATTGTACAGCAGGGTGGAGGATATGCAAAAAAGAGGCCGTAAAAAAGCAATAAGCTGTGCCACAGCTGACAAGCTAATCTCTGCTTCCTCCCTGAAATACACTTAGAGCAGCCATTTACTGTGAGTACGGTGATGCAGGGACAACGGCTGCCCGGATGAATCAAACTCAGAGCCCAGGTAATAAAATAACCAGGTCACATAATGTGTGACGGTTGGCACGTATGCAGCGCCAAAACCTCAGGTGGCCTCTGTGACGCACACGCAAAACCCGCTAACCCAGAGACATTATCCTTTTAAGGACTTTGCGTCGACTCTCACCAGCCTGAACAAAGCATTATCCCCAATCTTTACCATAACCAGCTACCTAATACTTAACCAGTTCCTCGGAAATGACTTTTTTCCCCTCATTAGGACCAGGTTTTGGTCTCCATGGCGATTACTGTTACTGACAAAGTGAGGGCTTATGCAGGGAAAGGTCCTAAATAGGTAACAAATACAAGAACATACACATGCGCATACACAACACCAACTCTAATCTGAACCTATTTCTAACCCTAACCCTAAAACCAGGTCTTAACCCTGAAAAAGCCCTTTAAAGGTGTGGGGCCCAGACAAAAGGTTTGTACATTTTTTTGGACCTTACAAAAATATAAATACAAGTACATGCACACACACAGAGTCTGGTTTCCATGACTTCAGAGGACATAACATTGACTTACATTAATTTTAATAACCCTAACCATAACACTAAACATTAACAGCTCCTCAGAAATTACTTTTTCCCTCATTAGGACCAGGTTTTGGTCTCCATGCGACTATTGTTGCTGAGTGTTTATGCAGAGGAAGGTCCTGAGTAGGTAACAAATACAAGAACACACACACATGCACTTGTTTTTATCCTCATAGACATAATGCCTTCCCTAGCCCTTTATCCTAACCTTCACCATCACATGTAGATGCCTAACCCTGACCTAAACCTAATTCTAACCCTAACCCTAAAACTAGGTCTTAACTCTGAAAAAGCCCTTTAAAGAAGTGAGGACTCACTTGAGTTCAGGCCACATGCAGCACAATTTGATCTCAACTGGGCCGGACCAGGAAAATAACTGAATAATAACCTGTAAACAACAAGAAATACAGAACATTATCTTTTTTTTTTACAAAGCATATTAGGAACAACCTGAAATTTCTAGAGAAAAATAAGTGCAATTTCAACAATATTATGCCAACAGCACATTTACCATTTACACATGTGCATTATAACTCACAAAACATTTGGTCACAGGTATCTGGCACTGGAAAATATAGTATTTCACATAATGATTAGATTCTCATCACAATGTGAAATTTTCACAAATTCATCCTGCGTGCTGGCTGTGGACTGTGTGGTGGGCCGGTTCTGGTCCGCAGACCGTACATTTGACACCCCTGATTTATACGAACGTTCTGGTCCTCGCAAAGCCACAAATCAAAGAACACACACACACAAATTGTCCAGTTTTCATCCATCTATGCCCTGCACACACACACAAATTTATTTTTATATCTTAGTGAGGACACATCGTAGACATAATTAATTCCCTAATCTAAACCCAGTTCTTACCCTAACCCTAAAACCAGGTCTAAACCCTGAAAAAGCCCTTTAAAGTTGTGGGGCCCAGACAAAACCTTTTGGACCTCACAAAATTATAAATACAAGTACATTCACACACACAGGGTCTGGTTTGTATGAGTTCAGAGGACATGACATTGACTTACATTATATTCATCACACAACTCTAATCTTAGCCTAAGCCTAACCTTATGTCCTCACCTTAAAAAATAACGGATGTTATGGGGACCTTGATGAGTCTGTGTCGTAGACAGATTCAGGTCCTCACAACATGAGCAATACCTGACACACACACACACACGCAGGCACAGGAATACCCCATTTTTCAAATGTACAAACTAATGACCCGATGCTAATAGGTTTTACTTGTTTAGTTTTCTTTCTTGATTCATGACAACAAGAACAACAAACACAAACGACAAAAACTGTTTACATACATTAACGCAAATTCAATCACAGAGCCGGAGTTAAGTGAGACCACAATTAAGTGTAACAAATGAACGGTCAAACATGGTAAACAGCCTCCATCATTAATGAAGATGGATCATGTTTTAATTAACAAGTACTGACACCAAGAGAGAAGAACGCGCAGCAGCATCACAGGGTGGAGGTGAATACTTTTACAACACTCAAACAAGATTTTTTTTTTTTTTATTTTTGCTTGGAATCCAATGTATTAATGGGATAATTGATGTGTGTCCACAGAGAAAATCATGATTTTTTGTTGGTTGAATTCTGCCTCATTTGTTAGTTTGTGTTTCTCAGGTTATTCCAAATGAAGGGTTATAAACACCAAGCTCAAAAAAAATAATTGCCTGCATTAAGGTCTGCATTAACAAGACCTGTGTGACATTATGTAAAATTACAGATTTTTTCTATGGCCTTTGTAAACCAAACCAGTTGCTACTCTGCACCAAACTTCATAGAGAAAATCACTGATTTTACAATATGGGACACAGGAGTAATTTTTTTCCCGGCTGCCTCTATTGATAAATTTAAATGTGTTATTGTGTGACTTTTGAGTTTATAATCCGTTACTTGGATTTACCAAAGTAACATAAACTGAACAAATGAGGCAGCAGGGGAATAGCAGGTCCAGTGTCCCTGTTTGCTAAAATCACAGATTTTCTCTCTGGACTTTGGTGCAAGGAAGCAAATGAATTATGAAACAACACAAACTTAGATTTTCTGCCGAAAAACACAATTTAAAATTGAGATTTTTTTAAAAAAAGCAAATTTATTCTCAAAATAGTATACACTTGTTTTTTTTTTTAGGTGAGACTTTTGCCTGGTGACTAAAACATTATTTTTTTCCCTGACATGTACATGTATGTAGTGATCCCTCAGGTGCTGTTTGCATGTAAAATGCTGATTTTGTGTCCATACCCCATACAACCACACTTCAAAAATCTGAAATATCACTTTAAATAATATTCTATTGACATATAAATCGACATACGTATGCAGAATGGGTAAAAACCGTCTCAGTCCCTGGGAACAAAACACCACAGACTGGGTCGCTCTCGGCTCTGAATTCTCACTCAAAGATACAATGGAATAAAGCATTTCTCGTCTGCACGCCTTCCAGTTTCGACTTCGGCTGAAGATGCCTTTAACTGAAGCCAAAGAAAACCCCCGAGGGGAGCGCGTTTCACACCACAGTCAGGCTTTCATTCAGGCTGGAGATGTGGCCGCCGCGGTGGACTTGTCTGGGCCGCTGGTGCAGCAGGAAGAGGCGTTTGGCCGCAGCCCTGTACTTCCTGGACATGAGGTTGTAGACGACGGGGTTGATGGAGGCGCTGAGGTAGCAGAGCACCATGGAGGCCATGTTGAAGTTCTGGCTCAGCATGGCCGTTTCATAGTCGTCCACCTGGGCGAAGAGGTTCCTGCCGATGTGGTACGGCAGCCAACAGATGATGAAGGCCAGCACTACCACCACTGAGGAGGAGATTCAGATTAACAAAGTTGTATCCAAAGATTTTATATAAAAATGGATGAAGTCCTCCAGTTGTAAAACAACTTGAGATTTGCAATTTGACAGGCTCTGTGTCAGTTTTATGAAAGGACTTAAATTCACAGATGTCACAGCTGTTTCTGCCTCTGCCATCACTGCCTCTGATTCACCTGTGTCTAATTAGTTCTCACTTGTCTTGTTCCCAGTCTGTTTGTCTTGTTTCACATTTCCCATATTGTTTCCCCGACTTTTTAACAACATCTTTATCAAAGCCTCTGCGATCAGAAAATGACCAAAAAAAAAAAAGGCTCTATCTTGCAGTTTAAGAAAGTTTTTTAAAAAAACTCAATCCCAGATCTTCACCGGCATCAACATTTAAACACGTCTTCTTTCACCTAAACCCTATTCTTTCACAAAGTTAAAAATACAACATATTCACAACATATTCAAATTACCTTCTGTTTGCATCCCAATACACTGCACATCTATCTAAATATCACGCTAAATAGGTAAAAAGTAAAATAAAGTTTATACTTAAATGACTAATGACTAAACAAGTCAAAAAAGTTTATGATGATTGTTATTAGTATAATTTTTTATTGATTTAAAGAAAAAAAAACTGTTTCTGTGTGGGAGCAGTTTGATAAGATTTAAATGCAGACATTTTTAGGTGTGAAATGTTTGACATATTCTAATGATGTTCACATTGGGCTCATTTATCATACTTAAAGCACATGTGTTCTGTGCTCTAGGCTCGTTCTTGACGCTTATTAATGACCATGATTAAGAGCCCACACACAGAAACACACACACAACGTAACCCTAACCCTAAAATCTGGTCTTAACCCCAGAAAAAGCCCATTAATGATGTGATGACTGGGCAGAAGGCCAAAATGTCCTCACAAAGAAATACATACAAGTACACACACACACTCATACTGCCTCTAATCCTAAACCCTAACCCTAACCCACCTTTGTCCACACACCTTTCCCTGCCTTCACCATCATAACTAAATGCCTAACCCTAACCTTTAACCTAACCCTGACATAGTCCTAGGTTTTAACACAAACCCTAAAACCAGGTCCTAACCCTGAAAAAGCTCTGTAAATTTGTGAGGACCAACCAAAATGTCCTCGGTTTCCCAAAACGCCCTTGCTTACAGTATAGGTTTTTTTTTTTGGTCCACAAAAACTTGTTTTTATATTTAAGTGAGGACACATCATTGAGATAATGCATTCCTTAACCCCTTACCCTAAACCCAATTCTAACCCTAACCCTAAAACCAGGTCTCCACCTTAAAAAAAACCCTTTAAAAAGGACCACAAGGTCAACAAAGGTCACAAAGATATAAATGCAAGTATAAACACACACACACACACACAATTTGGTTTCTATGACATTCAGAGGACATGTCATTGAGCTGGACACTTACTCTAATCTTAATCTGAACTACTACTGGCCTAACCCTAAGCTTAGCCCTAACCTTATAACCTTAACCTCATTCTAACCACACAGCATGTCCTCACCATTAAATGTAATAATTTATGGGTGTGATGTGTCACTCTATTAAGGTTTTGTATTATATGTATAAAGAAAAGAAAGAAACCTCAGTGTTGGGTGAGGTCATCGCTGAATCACCGGTATTGATCAAAAAAGATAAAAAATACGGTTGGTTTCCTTAATGGCGGCAGAAAGGATCATAAATGAAAAGAGAGGTGGCTCATATACGGCAACACATGAAGCCATTATCGGCCGTTTTTTAATCGTCGGAATCAGCGACGCCAGTGAAATCACAGAAGCACGTGCACTTCTGTTCGTCGTGATTGATGAAGGTGCGTGGCTGCAAATGGCAGCGGGGTGAACTGTCTGCTGCAGTGTGTGTGTCTGTGTGTGTGTGTGTGTGTGTGTGTGTGCCGCTAATGAATGAATGTCGTTAATATCCTAATTCGTCATCGTTAATATGTGGCTGATACAGACTGGCCCGGCTGTTTGCTGCTTCACTGTAAAACAGGGTTCTGGACCCCCAGAACAGAAGAGCAATAATGACTTTAAATAGAGCTTAAATCAGAGTTCTTTAGAAACATGCAAAAACCAATATCTTAATCTGATTGTCTGTTTTTAAAATTACTTTTTATATCCGTGGATATGTTTTTTTTTTGGATGAATAAAGACTAATTGTTAAAGAGGACATTCAAAATCAAATTTCTGATGTTTTTTGGTGTGTCCCCGTGTCCTTCCCGTATCTAAACATCACTAAAGTGTCACAATAAACACTTCAGCCACCTGTGAGAAAGAAGGGCTTCTCTGTTTACCTGAGCTCGAGCAAGCGGTTTTGAAAAGTCAAGTTTAGTTACATAACTAGCACATTTGCCGTGCAGCCAACCCTCCCTCAACAGCTACTCCCGGTCATGGGCGTGAACATTCAATCTGAAGAAGAAGAAGAAGCACCGTGGAGCAGTCAGTCAGCTGGTAGCTGGCCAATCACAAGAGACTCAGTGTTCTGGGGGGCGGGCATTAACTCAGAAATAGAGTGTTCAGAGGCTGGAGAGAGCAGCAATAAACTGGCTTAATCTGAAGAGATTATGAGGTTTTTGACCATAAATATTATTTAATGTATCTAAGTAGAGACCAGTAATCTCGATTTTTGGTTAAAAAAAAAAATCTCAATTAAAGAGTATCTTTTATTACTTCAACATTTGAGGATTTCATTTAAATTGCTGAAACCTCAAGTGGTTCAAAGTGATACTGTTCTTTGTTTTGTACGAATGTGTTTCTCAACAATTGATGGTCATTTACCGTGAGTGTGGAGTATGATTCTAGTCTTAAGTGCCATGTGTGACAGTCAGAAAAGGCTTCAGCTGACTCTATGTTGGGTCTGGTCGTTGACCCTGCTGTCCCACTCACCCAGTATCTTGACTGTTTGCCTGTGTGACCTCTCCCGGGCCAGTGCACAGGGGCCCTGCAGGTCATTCTTGCTCTTCCACAGCTTGCAGCCGATGGAGCCGTAGAGAAAGATGAGGCAGAGCATGGGGCAGAAGAAGTAGGTGGTGGAAACCCAGAGCATGATGTGCAGCTGCCCGGAGCTGATGGCGTAGCTGGTGTACTTGCACTGACCCGTGTTGAAGTCTGGGTGTGTGTCGTTGTCATACTCCACCCCGACCAGGAAGAGCGTGGGGGCAGCGGAGACCAGCGCGAACCCCCACAGGGCGAGGATGATGTACTGCACCCGGCGTCTGGTCACCACCACCTTGTTCTTGAGGGGGAAGCTGATGGCCAGGTAGCGCTCGATGCTCAGGGCGGTGATGTGGAGGATGGTGGCCGAGGTGCAGCCCTCGAAGATGTAGTGATAGAAGCGGCACACGGCCTCGCCGAACAGCCACGGCACGTACTTCCACAGGCGGTACAGGTCAAAGGGCAGGCAGAGGAAGATGATGAGGTCAGACACCGCCATGCTCGACAGGTACAGGTTGGTGGTGGTCTTCATGTCCTTGAAGTGCTGGATGATGAGGATGGTCATGGTGTTGCCCGTCACCCCGACCATGAAGATGACGATGCAGATGACGGTGACGGGGATGAGGGTGGAGGTGGGGAACAGGGAGCCTTCATAGTGGTGGTCGTCTATGTTGTGGTGGTCCATGGCCTCTGCTGCACCTGCAGACAGGTCCACCTGTGGTCTGGTCCAGGGCATAACAACCTCCACTCAGCTTCAGCAGCTACAGCAAAGAGTGAAATGGATCCTCAACTGGCAGCTGGAGAGAGAATGAGGAGATATTAAAGGTCCAAACGTCTGTTTATATCCCCTTGAAGCAACACTATGTGACTTTTTGATGACTTTTAAGTCATAAATGACCATTAGTCCATTATTTCTCTGTTGGACCTAATTCTGGCAGTTCAGGTCACAGACAAGTCACAGTCATTAAAGTGATTTGTCAGGTTTTAAAGTGTGTTTGTCCGTGATTCTGACACATATCCGCGCATTCAACCTATGGCTGAAACCATGGCTGCCAGCTGGAACACCAGGTTTTAGCCACTTGACAAAATTTTCTCCTAGCTATTTTGTTCTTTAAAAAAAAGTTTGACACATTATTTTGCTGCAAGACGTAATTTTTTTTTGTTCAAAACTGAATTTTGTCTCGTTTTACAAACCTCTCAGTTTCCTAAACCAAAGTCCATAGAGAAAATCAGTAATTTTTACATCATGACACACAGGAGTTGCTGATCCACCGTTGCCTCCATCGGTGAGTTGAAATGTGCTATTTTGTGTCTTCAGCATGTGAAATTCTTAGTTTGGATTTACGATAGTGACACTAACTTACCAAATAAGGAAGTAGGAGACCAGCAGCTCTTGTGTCAAAGTGAGCTAAAAATCAGAGTTTCTCTATGGACTTTGGTATGGGAGAGTTCGAGGTTTGCAAATCTCAGTTTCCAGCTGTAAAAGACTGTCTGACAGTGAGATAAGGTGGTCAAAATATTTAAAAAGGTAATGTATACTTAACCAGGTGTCGATTTTTAGTGGCCGAAATCAGAAGTCCAGGTGCTGAGGGGAATTTACAAGTCAGAGAACCATTAAATACAATTATGAAGCTCTAATTTAAAATTAAAAAGTGACCAGTGTTGCTTTACTTACAAATCATTTTATCATAAAAAACAAAACAAAAACTGGTTTACTATCAAAATCTATAAGCATTATCTTTTTAAATCTATTATAAATATTGCATGGCGCTTCCTTGTAGAAATAATGTCAACAAGAATGAAAAAAATGCTCATTTTTAATCACATTCAAGTGCGTCCTAATTTATTTAAGTCCGCTCAAATCGAGTCAACACAATTTAGCTGTGATATAAAGTAAAAAAAAAAAAAAAAAGTGCATGTTCAAATTCCAATTTCACTGCAAAAGCCAAAATAAAAAAATGAAACCTTTGCTGGTGAAGTTACCTGGATTTGTCAGCAGCCCCTTAATGAGATTGTCCTAATCTCTGTGTGGTCGAGTGTGTGTGGAGGAGAAGCAGCAGGAGCAGGAGAATCACATACAGTGGCAGAGCCGGTGCCTGATGCTGAACTGCCAGTTGAGCTCAAGAAGAGGAGCACCTCCTCTTTTGCAGCAGCAGCAGCAGCAGCAGCAGCAGCAGCAGCCTACAGAGACAGTGAGCAACAGGGAGGCTGTCTGCTCTCTGAGTGAGTGTGTGAGTCTGTGTTCTGCATAATTAAATGATGACAGGATGGATGACTGTAAGAGGCATAAGATGAAGGGATCAAGATTTGAGGGAAGCCCACCACCACCACCAACACCACTGCTGCTGCTGCTGCTGCTGGAGGATAAATTCAGATTAAAGCATCTCTAAAACCAGAAGTGAGGATTATAAACCCATAAAGAGCAGCACAAGTTCACTAATGAAAACATCAGTCACTGAAATCCCAGCTTGTTTGCGGAGGCTCGAGTGAAAAACGAGTCCTGTGTTTGTTTTCTCGAGTGTCCTCCAGCCTCGTGAGTCTCTGCGCTCGGCTTCATCACTCCACGCTCGTCTCCTCCTCTTCACCTTCATCACGCTTCTTACAACAAACAGAGCCTAAACAATGCACGTTTAGATTCGAGTGACAGTCAGTCAGGGCCGGCCCAAGCCTTTATGGGGCCCCAAGCATTATTTGATTGGGGGGGGGCAGCTCCTCCCACCACCTCAGAGCAGCTGATGCCAGTATCGGTTTTTTTATACCAACACTTAAACTATTTAAACCAAGTTCCACCTGAGAAAATATCGAAGTAAACACCGTTATTAGCAACGTTAAAACACGGTGGTGTAAACGGGCCGAGCAAAGTCAGCGACAGACTTTTCACAGGAGGCACATTTATTCTCTCATCATCCTCCTCTTCCTCACATATACTGGTATAGTGAAATTACATTAAGATGGAGCGAGATTTAAGGTTCTTCGATCACATACCCTGGTTTATAAAGTAGAACAGTATAACCGTGGCCGAGTAAAATCACAAAAGTGGCCTCGTGTTGGTTTGCACTTTGGCGATACTGAACTAGAATTAAACTTGAAACCAAAATAAAAAACCAAATAACCTCAACAGTTTTTAGATATCTGAATATATTTATGATAAAAATAAAAAAACTTCTCCACACACTACTGGGGGGGCCCTGGTGATTATTGGGCCCCAAGCAGCTGCTTAGTTTCAGAGTTTGGAGGAGGCCAAAGGTCAGAAGAAGGTGTGACGTGAATGAATGAGGATGACCAGATTCATGTTTTTGTCAGATTAAGTTTTTAACATCTTATAATAAAGCGTGTAAATCTCAACTGAGATCTGAAGTACTTGACTATAGATGTCAGATTTATTTAAAAGCAAAGTTAAGGGTTTTTTTTTTTAATGTGGTTGTATGGTGTACTGACACATGATTAGTTTATACCTGCCTTGGCACTGGATACACACATAAACCTTAAACATGTGCGGGGACACAAGAAAGAAACTGATGCCTGCTCGCTGCTATGTTTCTCCAATAGGCAGCGTTTAGTGGCTGGAAAATGAAGCGTGTAAAAAGCTCCCTCTCACACACCAAACTCCATAGAAAAAATCTGCGATTTTACATCACAGACCAGAGGAGTGGTTGATCCACTGCTGCCTCCGTCAGGAACTTTAAATGTGTTATTTCATGACTCCTGCATTTAACCTCCTTCCCTCAGGTTTACCTCGGTGACACAAACTGACCAAACGAGGCTGCAGCGGACCAGCGGCTTTTGTGTCCCCGTGAGATAAAAATGCCCGTTTTCTCTATGGGACTTGGTGTGGGAGAGTGAACTTCAGTTATCGCCCAGAAAAGGTTGTCAAAAGCGGCGAACATAGAGTGGATCTATGCAGATGTAGATTTAATTAGACGAGCCTTGAGTTAAGTGGCTGAAATCTGTTTATTTATTAAATCTCTGTCCAGAACACAGCCGGGTCTGATATCAGTGTGGATAATGTCAGAATAAGAACAGCCAAATATGAATGCACATACAACAAATTCATCTCAGTTTCCCATTCCTCTGTGTATGTCCTCATGAAAAGACAGAAACAGGACAATCAGTACCTCCTGCATCCACACTCAAAGAAACTCAAACTACCCCTTTAATGTTTCAGAGTCAGAGGAAGACTCTGCGGATCCAAACAAAAAACAGGAATGTGTGTGTTTGTGTGTGTGAGTTGAAGTGTCCCGGGACTTTTGTGATCTTGATCATCAGGTTTTCCTACATTGTTTCCTACAAAGTGACATTAAGTGATGAATGAACAGTGCTGTGCTTCTGTTGGTTCAGGGCCTCGGCGTCCATTAGACCTAAACTAACCTTTGTAACAAGAGTCACGCTGACATCAGGGCGTACCTGGGTGTGTTTACACTGGGCTGACCACTCGGACCTGAGAGCGACCGTCATTGTTTACTCCTGTCAAAGCAGCCGCACCAGGAAATCCTGTTTACCTTTGTGCGTGGGAGAGAGAGAGAGAGACCCAGTGTTGGAGACACGCTGGTGCGTGAAACTAACAGACCCACTTTCACCCTCATTAATCATCACGGGTCTCCTGCTTACACCACTTAGCCACACTTTTACAACAATTTCTCTACAGTACACATGCAGTCTGCTTTCCATGGCCTCGGAGGACATTGCAATGACTCACACTACCAGTCAAAAGTTTTAAATGTGAATCGTCATTTGCAAGTTTTTGACCTTCAGTTCTTAAATTAATGATGGACTGTTGTTTCTCTTTACTTAACTGATTGGTTCTTGCCATAATATGAATTCTAACAGTTGTCAAATAGGGCTGTCAGCAACCCGACTTCTGCACAGCACAACTGATGGTCCCAACCTCATTAATAAGGCAAGAAATTCCACAAATGAACCCTGACAAGGCGCAGCTGAAGTGGAAACCATTTCAGGTGACGACACCATGAAGCTCCTTGAGAGAAGGCCAAGCGTTTGCAGCGCTGTCAACAAAGCAAAGGGCGGCTACTTTGAGGAATCTAAAATATAAAACATATTTAGAGTTATTTCACACTTTTTTGTTTACTACATAATCCCGCGTGTTCATTCTTCGTTTTGATGCCTTCAGTGAGAATCTACAATGTAAATAGTCATGAAAATAAGATGTGTCCAAACTTTTGACTGGTAGCGTGCATTCATATTGTGGAGACAAATCCTAAACCTAACCTCACCATAACCTTAAAACATGTCTTCACTTTAAAATTCTGTCATTTGCAATACGGGGACTTCCTTTTTTTGTCCCCATAAAAAGACAAGTCCCCATGGCGTGAGTGTGTAAACAGATTCAGGTCCCCACAACAGGGGTAATACCAGGAAGACACACAGTCTTTTCTGGCTGGAACCTGAAGTTTATAAACTGCTTACTCTATTGTACCAAAGTTCACTTGCTCACAAGGACACAAGAGCCGCTGGTCCTCTGCTGCCTCGTGTGGCAGGTTTGTGTCACTGAGATAACCCTGAGAGAAGTACTTTTAACTACAAAACGAAATAAGACATGGATCAACAGCTTCCGTGTGCTGGGTCAGTGGGGGTTGCACAAAAATAACACTTGGCTTAAATGTGAATTGGGATATCAAAGGTGCCATCTCCAAAAAACTCTTTTTCTTACCAAGAAATAATATATTCATGTAAAAGTGTTAGAGACGTGAGGATTTTATTCGTAATATTCATTGGTTATAATATGTTCCCAATAAAGTAATCAAGCATAAGTGTTGAAGACATAAGGATTTTGTTTTAAAGGATTTAGTTTCTTTATCAGGAGTCCTGTGTACCTAATAAAGTGGTCAATTAAGTGTTGAAGTCAATGGTTTTATTTTTAAAGATAATGGTTTTACTTTTTAAGAACAGACTTTACTTTATAACAAGGACTTTAAAGACATGAGGATTTTAATCTTACTCATAAGGAGTCCTGTGTACCTAATAAAGTGACCAAATAAGTGTAAGTGTTAAAGACACAATTTTATTTGTACTCAATATCTTCATTAGGTATAATATGTTCCTAATAAAGGGGCCAAGACATAAATGATTTGAAACTTAATCATCTTCATAAGGAGTCCAGTGTACCTAATAAAGTGGCCAAGTAAGTATCCTGAACGCATAACCAAAGAAGTGACGGAGGACAACCAAAAAACCCAAACTTGACACAAGAGTAAGAATTATAAATCTTTATTGTGCATGGATCCTTTGTAGATATCATGGCTATACAGATACACTTTAGATACATACCTATGATTATACATTTTTCCCATAACGAACATTTTAAAGTGATATGTCTGGTAGTTATGTATAGTATAACAAATTTTCATTTTGGAATGTACGGTGTATGAGGTAACTGCAAACATTAAAATTACATAAAAATGGTCTCTGTTTTTTGTGCATATTTTACTCATTTTTGTAGCATTTTTTTTTGTTTTTCCTGTGTTTTTCTCTCCCCAGCCAAAGGTAGCGCAGGTTGAAGAGGCGTTAAAATGGCACACGTTTGCGTTATCGCTATCAAAAATAGGACTTTTTTTTTTTTTTTCCCAGAATGTCTCAAAAGACCAAATCATGTAATTATCCAAGACTTTTTGCGAGGTACCTGTAATTTCATTTAAACAGCAGTTTTCCCGCCCCAAAAAAAACCAAACGACACCAGACCCGATGGCCGGATGACCAGTGGAAACTCATCAGCGTTAGCAATCGGTCACAAATACTTAACACACAGAGAAAAGGCAAAAACTTGTTTGATTCACAGGAAGTACATGATATTTTGTATCTGCCATTTGCGTTCCATGATTCATGAGTACTCAGGATTTTTATTATTTTCCTCTGGAGAGTATTAACTTATATTACTTCAACATTATAAAAAAATATACTTCACAAATGTATGACCTGACGGAAAAAAAAAAAAAAGAGAGAGGAAGAGAAAAAAAGAAAAAAACAACCGCAAATAAATCGTTAAGTAATACACAGAACTACTTTCGTTATCTCTCACAAGCACGTAGGTTACTAACTTCACATAAATGTCGCAAAAAGTAAAAGGAAATAAAACAGTTTAGTGTTTTCTAACACTAACAGAAAAACATGAGAACATAAAGAGAGAAATTAAGAAAATTCTCCCGAGATTGTTTTTTTTTTACTCTCCAATTAAGGCCCCTGAAACAACTGTTACATACTTTTTTGTTTTAAATTTAAATGTGTGTGTATATATATATATATATATATATTTATATATTTTTTTTTGCTGAGACAGATCAGCTGTTTCAGTGACATATTATGTGGTACGACAACTTTTAAAACACCCAAAACACAAGTAGGGCTCGCACAATCTCAAAGTGTGTTTCTATAAAAATGCATCACAAGACCAGGACGCCATCAGTCGAGGTTTTCTTTCACTAAGGTGCAAAAAGAAATAATAAAAATAATAATTACTGGGGTGGGGGGGTGGGGATAATAAACAAACAGAACTGAAATAAAGGAAAACATACAGTTAAGCTTACATTTTTTTGTGCTGAACAACAATATTTCAGAGTAAAGCTGCTGCATGATTGTAAAAACAAGCTACAGTATAACTATATGATAGTAAAAATAATTAGAATCCACTGTTAGTTTGGTTTTTGTTTGTTTTCTAACTTTATACTCAGCATATATATATATATATATATTTTTTTTTTTTGTCTCCTCAAACTTACAGGTCCTTTGCGTCGTCGACGTCGTCGTCACTGTACAAAAATATACTAACATTTCTCCAGTCATTTTTGCATCCTTAAACATTCTCAACATCAAAAAAAAAAAAAAAAAAAAAAAAAAAAAAAAAGGATGGAAAGTGCTAAATGAACGTTCTACAATGTGAGCGAGATTTTTTTTTTTTTCCTATATAATTATTTTTATTTTTTTTTTTTTTTTTTTTTTTTTTTTTTTCGTTTTCTGTTTCTCCTCTCACTAAAGACCCCATTAACTCCAGCCGGGGGTTCAAGTCCCTTCATGTGGCCGTTAAGCCCTTCCCAGCCGTGTACCTTGGTGGCACAAACTACACACACACACACACACTCACACACACACATACACACACCTCACTGTGCAAACACTGGCCCACCAGGTCCCAGAATCAAACAGCACCTACACACTATTTTAGGAACACACCTACCAAATAACAGTTTCACACGGGACACATACTGGAAATATAAATAATGACACCATATATATATATATATACATATATATGGTGATCGGTGAGTACATGAGTTGAAGCTTTCCCTCCGAAATAAACCAAATCCCTGCTCTTTCCGGGTTCCTAATGCACAGGAAGCAGACCATAACTCAACACAAACCCAAGGTGAACAACGCGTGACAACAAAGTTCGGCAGGAGAGTCCGGGGACGACGTCACAGCTGCTAAATAGCGTGCCACGCGTCCTCGATTTAGAAACATCGTTCAGCTCCGACTCACTCCTGATGCCCCGACATACGAGTAATGCGATTACTGTGCTGACAATGGAAAACAATCGGTATAAAATGAAAGCTTACAAAACAACAGAGACGGTGGGAGGAGAATAAAGCTATAACCCCTGCAGCTGGGTGGTGCAAAACAAAACAGACAAAACAAAACAAAACAAAAAAAGCAACGCTCATTTAATGACAAAGTACTGAATTACAAAAGCGATGAGGATGGCGATGACGGCGAAAACCATGAGGATGAGGAAAGCGCACTGCTCGTCCGTCAGGCTGCGTCTGGATCGGCTCGAATCGGCGCCGGCTCTGGAGCCGGAGCCGGTCGAGCCGCCGCCGCCGCCCGCCGCCGCGTCGCTCCGCTGTGGCGTGAGCGTCACCGTGGGGCTGTAGGGGCCGCTCAGCTCCGGGGCGTCCTGACACTGCCTGATCGCACACACCCGGAAACGGTAGTCGCTGTTGGGCTGCATGTTCTGCATGTGGAAGGAAGTGGCAGAGCCTTTGTACGCCTGAGACAAGAGGAGGACAAAAGAAGGAAAAGCATGGAAACAAATTGTTCTCGGTTCTTATGTCATTTCATCGCCATATTTTAAAAACATCACTGAGGAAACACTGAGCTTCTTTAAAAAAGACCAGTAAGAATTAGGGACGGCTGATGGTGAGACTGCAGACTGCAACAAATATAGGACAACTCACTTTCTCAAGGTATCAGGGATCTACGGTGGCCTTTATATACCAGAAAAGTTGCAATTAGTTTTTTGTTTGTCAAGTAATCTTCCACATCAAAGTCTGAAAAACACACTTTGGCTGGTTTGTCTGAAACATGGCAGCACAAAACGGCCGCTTCTGTGAAGCAACAGAGAAAAGGCTAATTCCCAGGCAGCAACCTTTTATTTTAAAACCGTTATACACTCATCCAAACATAATTAAGGGCTGCATTTTCAATTTGTGCCAATAAACCCTCCTTTAATGTAATGCACTAGACCTTTAAATTTACATGTGTTTGGCAAACTATATTATTTTATATATTTATATTTTTTATATATTTTTCTCCGCATTAAAACCATTTAAAAAGTTTTTGTGATATTTGAACGATTCAGAGCTATTAACATGCAAGTAACATGTACTGTAGTGGGCATCAGTATAACTTAACATTATAAAAAATAAAGATTAAAAAATAGGTTAAAATATACTAGTTACAGTACACTCAACATGTATATACAGTATATATAGTATATACTTCTGTTCCAGGTCTGCACATAAGAGATGGAATATAAAATAAGTAGTATTTTTATCAATAAACGTTTCAAAATGGACCTTTAATGAATCCGTTGGTCTATTTTTGACTTAAAAGTTAAATCTTCTTTCATCTCTGTGTATCCACAGTCAGCCATTCCTCTTTTAGCTTTGACTTTATCTGCGAGTTACGTTGTTGGATGAAGTCAGGAACCATCTGCCTCTGCAGTTCTGCACAGCTGACTCCTCCCACCCGTTTATGAGCGGGAGCCTTGTGAACCCTGATCTGTTGGGCTGCTTCAGTGACAAATATCCCTTTCAAACTTTTAATTTTGCACGCAACAGAAGGCGGTTTTTTAAAACACTGAAATTATTACGTGTTTACTTGTTCGTGCATTTAGACCAGAGCTTGTCAGAGTGTAGGCTGAGAGCGGAGCAAGATGTGAAATCCAGGATGTCAACGATTAGTGGATGAAAGAGAGCGCCGCTGAGTGTTAATCAGCTGGGTAAGATAAAAAATTATGAAAAAAACAAATATCCAGCCTGGTCTTTTTTGTTTAGATTTCACTAAGGCTTGTTTTATCATTGAGCTGGGTATTTAAAAACATATCATCACAGCTGTTTTCTTCTGATGAGCAAAGAGGGCATGAATGGAAGCCAAGCTGTGCTCGCAGCTCACCTTCTGCTGGACAACTTCTTAACTACTTTAGAATGCCTGCTGCATTTCTAGGCTGGACCACTTAAATCTTTACTCACTTAAGAATATAAATAAATAAATAAATCCAGATTAGAGAATTTTATAAATTGTTCTGCAAATAAACTTGGTATGTAAACTGAAATCGAAAGGTGGGAAATCGCCAGAGACACCAGAAAACGATATTATCAGGGCTACAGTTACATTTGATTAATCGTGTGTGTGTGGCATGTGAACTACTGCAACGAGTCTATACTTTTATTTTGACACACGTTAACTCATGAGACCTCTTAAACTGTTGCACGGTGAAAAATAGGTGAGAGGTCTATGACATTTTTTTCCTTTCACAGTTTCAGCATCTCTATCTGTGGACGTCAAAAGCCAGATAAAATATATGCAGAATTTACGAATGGTGCGCCTTCATAACAAAGAGTCCTGGCATTTAATGGTTTCACACTATTTCACTAAGTATATTTTTCTGATTTTTAAAGACAAACTCTGACATTTTATGGACCAAACGAGAAATCGATTAATCAAGAAAATAACCTACAGATTATAATGTCCAATAATGTAATATGTTCCCAATAAAGTAATCAAGTGTAAGTGTTGATATCCAAGATATTATCACGATATCTAAGTCACGATACAATATAATCATGATACTGCAAAATACTGAGATGTGTCGCTGCCATCAGATTCAAAATGAATCATTTTTCATCAAATGACAAAATGTCTCAGTTTCGACATCTGATATGTTGTTTATGTTGTAATGGGAATAAAATATGGGTTTATGATATTCACATTCAGTTCTAATTTACATTTTACACAGTGTCCCAGCTTTTTTGGAACTGGGGTTGAACATGCATTCTTCACTCAGGCTAGTGAGAGTGACAGTAAAGATGGCAGCCACAAATATTTAACTCGTTGATTCGATTGCCATACGTGATGCGGTGAGATTAGCATAAGGCTGCAGTTGCCATCACTCTATGTTAAGGCGGCTGGAGGCCACAGAGAGCGATGAACGTACCGGCAGCGACTCGACACATGGGGAAACTTCCACGATCTATGACCTTTGCATAATGGGCCATTTAAACCCGCAACGCCGAAAACATTACGGCCCCGGATCCATCTGCGTCAGAAGCCTACTGTGATGAATGGAAGGTCAGACGCAGGTGATGAGCGAAGGACACAAAACACGGTGGACAAAAAAGCAGCAAAGCTTCACACAGTGGCTCTTCCTTTAACGTCAAGGACCGAGTCCTTTCACAAGGATGCGTGTTGTGTGTCCTCAGTGCAGCAAGTACACACAGTCCCTTACACACATGCTTCGGGGTGGACCCTTTGCAATGATTATGACAATTGAGTTTTCTGTTGTTGACAAAGTCAAACTAAGTTTGGCAACCTTCCTGAATTAAAGGTTGAGTGTTTGAATTTATTTTCATTTGGCAGAAATTGAAGATAAAATAAACATACATACATATTTATTCATTCATATTTATTTTAATATCAGAAGCCAAGTCAGCTTCATGTCTACCATGTTTTTACAGTAGCCCACAAGGGACAAACTGAAAATCTTTTGAGTTTTGATGCTAAGTGAAGGCTACATAAGCTCTGCATACAGTAGAACTGCAACTAATGATTATTTTAATAATTGATTAATCTGTTGATTATTTTCTCGATTAAACGAGTATTTGTTTGGTCCATAACATCTCAGAAAATTATGAAAAATGTTGATAAGTGTTTCCTAAACCTCAAAATGATGTTCTCAAATGTCTTGTTTTGTCCACAAACAGGTTTACTGATTTCTTTGTCAAATGGAGCAAAGAAACCAGATTTAAGAAGCTGAAAAATCAGAAAGCTTGTTTTAATCTTTAAAAGAACTCTAAAAATGCACAATTGATTATATAGTTGACGATGATTACTCATGAACTCAGTGAAGACCAATAATACCCCTCTAATCATCTAATCAAAAATATTTTTATCATTATTTGATCCACACATCTTCCTATTTTTGCCCCATAATACCTTAATATTGATATAATGCTTGTGTGATGTTGGTTTCAAACTGTTCTCTTATTGTTGTTTTGCCATTTTTCATTGTAAAATGTATCAAAACGTACAATAATGCACACTTTTTATTTTTTCGTTCCCAGAATTTGAGGAACGAATGTTACCTCGTCTCTGTAAGGATCCGTCTTTGACAAAAAGTGACATCAGTACCTGTTTAAACTCTGAGTTTCCCATCATGCACTGCAAGGTGTATGTGATGGGGTCCCCCTTCATGGGCAGCAGAGCCTCCCATGTGACTTCACAGGAGTTGTCATCCAGACGTTCCACTTTAGGAGCTGAAGGAGGCGAGAAACAGATGAACAGCAGATGAAGGCAAGTCATATTTTAAAGAGGGCATTCACTGGAAAATCAAATTTCTGATGTTTTTTGGTGTGTCCCCGTGTCCTTCCCGTATCTTAAACATCACTATAGTGTCACAATAAACACTTCAGCCACTTCTGAGAAAGAAGGGCTCAAGCAAGCGGTTTTGAAGAGTCGAGTTTAGTTACGTAACTAGCACATTTGTCGTGCAATGAACCCTCCCCCAACAGCTACTCCCGGTCATGGGCGTGAACATTCAACCTGAAGAAGAAGAAGAAGAAGCAGCAGCACCGTGGAGCAGTCAGTCAGCTGGTAGCTGGCCAATCACAAGAGACAGTGTTCTGGGGGGCGGGGCATTAGCTCAGAAACCTGTGCCTGTTCAGAGGCTGGCAGATTGCAGCAATAATCTGGCTTAATATGAAGAGACTATGAGGTTTTTGACGATAAATATGATATAATTTATCTAAGTAGACATCAGTAATCTCAATTTTTGGTTCAAAAAGACCATTCTGTGTGACCTTTAAATACCCTGCCATTTTAGTTAGTACATTTTAAACTAAGAACGGTCATCAGATCCAGAAAACATTTGCTGAACTTAAGTATGTGCAGTGACTCAGCTGAATTACAAGTGAACTTGAGACAACTATGTGTCACCACCATCAGCAGTGAGCTGTGGCGTGAACCAAATTCTTCTTTTTTAGGTGTGCGGCATTTTGAAATAAAACAAAATAAAAAACACGTGGCTGATCTGAGCTTGAGTAAAGAGCCCCTGCAAACATAAGAGCAGGAGGCGAATCCTTTATTACACTCAACACTCAGACGGCTGGTATGAATTCAAACAGTTTACAGTCGAGAGTCCACAACACTGTTGAGTAACGCTGACAAACTGACAAGCACATGACAGTGGGCTTCAAAAAGAGCGGCCGCCGCCACCGTCGTCCTCTTTACCGACTCCAACACGTGAGACCAAAACAGGCTTCACAGAAGCTGCTGAGATAAAACCAGAGCGAAGAACAGCAGCCAGACTCATCATGATGCTCGACGCCAATCTGTGCCGCCGGCAACTCCATCAGATACACGTCAACCCGAGGGTCAGCTGAGGGTAAACAGCTGAGCATGCTGGGTATCTGCCTGTGTGTGTGTGTGTGTGTGTGTGTGTGTGTGTGTGTTCGACTGCAGTGATTAATTGTAAAGATAATGAGAGAGAAAGAGAGCGAGGATGAACAATCTAAAAAGAGAAAGAACGTACAAAGAACAAATGAGCAAAAGCAAGAAAGAAACACATGAGAAAAGGAAGAACTAATGAAAGAAAGGTAGAAAAGAAAGAATGAAAAGAAAAAAGAGAAAAAAATGAAAGAACCAAAGATGAAAACAGTGAATGATTGGGAGAAAGAAAGGGTGTAAAAAAAGAGCAAATTAAAGAATGGAAAAAAAGAACAGATGAAACAAAGAAGGAAGATACAAATAAAAAGAATGAACAAATTAAAGAAAGAAAAACTATTGACAACTGAAGACAAATCAAACAGATAAAGGAAGGGACTAAAATGAATGAGGACAAATTGATAGAATAAAGAAAAACAAAAAGGAAGAAAGTTCAATAGAAAGAAAGAAAGAAAGAAAGAAAGAAAGAAAGAAAGAAAGAAAGAAAGAAAGAAAAGGACTGTACCTTTGACGGGGGCTGGAGGAGAGCGTGGGGTGGTGAATGTGTAAACATTGGAGAAGGGCCCTTCGCCCGCCTCGTTAAAGGCCTGGATGCGGAACATGTAAGAGGTAGACTCATTAAGCCTCTGGACTTTGTGTGTGTGGCATGGTCCTTTATACAAGGAGATAAATCTGACGGAGAGAGAGAAAGAGAGAATTTAATGAGCCAAAAGGGTAAAGATAACAAACATCAAACCAGAGGAGTAACTCCCTCTGTCAGGAAATTTACAGCACATCATCAGTTTCCTTTATAAGGTAGACGCGTCTGCCGTGTTTCCTTTTTTTGTGCCCCTCCTTCACTCTGGCATTAAAACGAATCTAAAGAGAAGACCAGACCACATTCAGAGGCGGCTGCATAATGTGACAATGATTAAATGACATATGTGATGGGCCACGGACAAGCAGCGCCCACTCTAATGATGCACTTTGTTGTTTAAGACATAAAGAATGTTTTTTAAAATAGAAGGCGATATAAACCTGCAGTGCGTAACCTTTCAGTTAATGACAATATTCTGTCTGCTTGTTCTTCATGAACAGAAGCAATGTCACATTATGTCACGTCCTTCATCTGAAAACAAGCTCGGTCAAGCAAAAACCATCCGACTGAGGGAGTGTTTGTGTGTATACACCAGCAGAGCGGTGACGGGAGGGGGACAGGGAACATTTATTCCATCAAACTGCTGATCAACTGGGTATTTTGAGCAGTTAACTCCTGAAACTTTTGCACCGAACTCTACAGACATTTGTTTACGCAGTTACGCAGTGGTTTTAAGCTTTATACTTTGTTATAAAAACTCTCAATCTCTCCTCGTGTTGTGCACCTGTAGAGCTCTGTGTCATGGTCATATTTTATCATGCTTTTTTGTTCCTAAACAAAACCTGAACAAAAAATCTCTCCTGTTTTCCTCTCTTGATTATTTTAGGGGGTGCCTTGGTTTCCTCACTCTTCCTTTGTCCTTTCAGTAAAAGCGAAATCAAAATCTCTTCATCGCCCAAAAATCCTTCATTTATCAAAAAAAGGAAAATAGTGGGCAGACACATGGGCACAAATAAAGACACCAACAGTTCAGGTCAGGTTCAGAGTAAAAGAGGGCAGTTACACAACTGAACTGAGTGAAACCTTTCACTGGAGGATTATGAAAAAGTGCAGTTTTAGTTTTCCTGCATAAACAACCCAGTTTATGTGTTCGTCCTCTTCCTCTTATTTATATTTTCTGACGGACCATAGATGGCTGTTGTTTCTTCCTGTGGCCAGAAAAACAACACAGATTTCCCATCTCTGCAAAACTGAAATAATGTGTTTGTATGTAGAGTGAGTGGTCACTCAACTGATCAGATCACTGAAGACACATGTTAATAATGCCTGGTATGAACGGGGCCCCTGATTCAGTTATCTGAGGTTTATGGGATTATCTTATGTCCGGCCACTGATGGATGAGCCACTGACCTGCCACTCTTGTCCTCCACCTGCAGGTGATACTGCAGGACGTCCGAGCTGGCAGCTTTGGCTGGGCCGTCGCCCCATTTGAGCCTGAGGGTCTGGTGGCTGAAGGCGGTGCACTCCAGGCGAGGAGGCTGCGGGGGCAGGGGCTTTGTCTTCAGCTTAAAGGTGTGACTGAAAGGGCCGGCGCCCAGACTGTTCAGGGCTTGGATTCGGATCCTGTGGAGGGAGAAGAGAGGTGTCAGCGTCAGATGAGGCCGCGAGGACTGAGCCGACCTGAGCAGAAAACCTGCAGTGTCTGTATCTACAAGAATTTAATCTCAGTGAATGTATGACTATTATTTTTTTAACATGTAGAATTAAATGTATAAAAATACATACAAAAAGAACAAAAGAGAGACAAAAGAAACAAAACAGGACAAATAATTTGGACTAGACAGTCTTTTTTTCCAGTGCTACTCACAACAAGGTCTGAAACATGGGAGGAAGAGGAGGATGAAGAAGCATTTTCTAATTATTTGTATTATATTTGTCACTTGCACTTGTCACTTATTGCTGCTGTGGCAAGTAGATGTCTCCCAGTGTGGGATTAATAAAGTCTAATCTAATCTAATCATATCTTAATGGCATTTACCACTTTCCATTAAAATAAATGATATCCTTCTAACCAAAATACATAAATGAAAAGGAAGATTTTATAACAAATAAATTGATAAAGAAGCATAGAAAATGTGTATGTAATGGATTTGTATGACATTAAGTGACAACTTCAAAGCTTTTCCTGTCGTCTAAAATGTGTCGTTTTATGTTTTACCTTCATATTTCATTGATTTCCAGCCCTATGAGTTCATCATGACGATGACAATGATGATGAAGATGATGAAGCACCAACCTGTAGCTGGTGTCAGGCTGCAGATTCTGGATGATGTGTTTGCTGACGGGGCCGATGACGATGGGCTGTCGCTCTCCGAGGTCGATCAGGTAGGACGTGATCTCAGAGCCGTGATCACATGGAGGGTCCCAGTAAATACCCAGACACGTGGAGGGGGAGTAGAGCGGTGGCGACGGCCGGGGGCTGCTTCCCTCCTCCTCCTCCTCCTCCTCCTCCTCCTCCTCATCCTCCTCCTCTTCCTCAGCGTCTGCTGGAGAGCCGTACCTCTGCAGCTCGGACTCCCTCAGTGCGTAGATGTTGCTGACGGCCGCGGGCACAGAGCAGGGCGTCTGACACAACACGGCCTCGCTGAAGGGCCCGACACCGGCCACATTCACAGCCTGCACAAAAGCAGCAGCATACAAGAGCCAGACAATCGAGTCAACACCAAACTCCCACTTGTCATGTGAACATGTGACGCGTGTAACGTCCATATTTAACCACCAGGTGGAGTTCCAATGTAAACGTAGCTGATGAGAGTTTCAGCAAATCCTAACGCGTATGTGGTTTTTCTCATTGAGAGCAGAAAATGAAACCATATACAGTTGACAGCCAATTTATTAGGTACACCTGTTCAGCTGCCTATTAACACAAATATCTAATTTAACATGTAGAAACTGGTGAATAAAAATGAAAGGTGTTTAAAATTCACTTTGAATGTGAAACAGTTGTTGGTGCCAGACAGGCTGGACTGAGGATTTCAAAAACTCTGCATTTACTCAGCTTTTTCACACACAACCATCTCTACAGAGAAATATGAATCATTAATGTCTTGTTGCTGACAAAAAGTCAGAGTTGAATGGCCAGACTGGTCATAATAGTAACTTAACTAACAACACTTTAGATCCAAGGTAAGGAAAAAAGAATCGCTGAACACACAATACAGGATGTCAAACCTTAAAGCTCATGGACTAAAGCAGCAGAAAACCACACCAGGAGCCTTAAATAGGTCTCATGTGTACCTAATAAAGTGTTTATTAGTGAAACAATGATATGTTGGGCTATGTTATGTTGTATTATTAAAACGAAAGCTTGGTTTTGTGGCCTGACCACAGTTTAAGGTGAGAACAGTCTGTACTAAGTTAAAACAGGGTAAACCAATATGAAGCCATTGTTCCTTCCTTCATTCCCTGTTGGACAGCAAAAGAGGCTGCGAGAGACAGAGAGAGAAGAGGATGGCCTGAAATTTGAGACTAAACCAGACCCAAAGGACAAAGCCAGTGTTTTAATGTTGGACTCTAATGTGTCTTCTTCTATACAAGTGCTGGATTCATTGGTGACAGTATGAAAATTCATTTAGTGCAACGACAAAAGGGAGACATCATCTCTGCTGCTGCAGGAGTCTATTCATCATGATGGAGTGACTGGTGAATAATATAGATAAAGAAAAAAAAGAAAAAATATTAGGGGTGGGATTCACAGGGTACCTCACCATGCGATACCAGTAATATCACAATACCTTTCTGTGATAATCAATATATTGCTTGACATTCATACAGTGATGCATCACAGTATCTGTCTAACTGAGGAAAACAAAACATCAGTGAAAAGTTAAATTCTCGATTTATTGACAATATAGAGAACAAAGTGCATAAGTCATCTCTTAATGTAGCCTTTTCTGCCATTATCTTGCTGCAAATTCCCTATTCTACGACCAGGTAACAAACACTCAAGTTTCTTTTATTCATTTGAGCACTGCTGCCATGTGGAGACATGAAGTAGTGACACCTGGTGAGTGGTGTGCCTTAATTTGTTAATTAATATATTATTTGCTCTTGTGTAGCGATTATCGTATTGCACAAGCATGGACGATGATATAACACCAAATCGATATTTGGTGTTATATCAAATATCGATACAGTGTGTGTGTGCGTGTGTGTATATATGTATTATATATGGTTTTTTGTTTGCTTGTTTGTTTGTAGTTTGTGCTTTTTTAGTATTTTTCTTTACAACTTAGTGAAGGTGTGAGCATCTGTATCATATCTCGCCATCTTGTCTTCCTGTAGAGGACCACACTGGAAATGAGGTAAGTTTTATCTGTTTATACATGGCATCTTAAATATTGTGATGCAGTGCCATAACTGTGAATCAAACCAAAAATTGAACAGACAAATGTGAAAGGCCTTGAAGTTTTCACACAATATCCACACTGAAATGACCCAAACAGGCACATTAGCCTCAGCTTTAGTAAACATTAAAATTGTTAGCGCTCACCTGGACCCGGCAGAAGTAGTTGGTGGCAGGCAGCAGCCCCTTCATTTCATGGCCGAGTCCTGGTCCACTGTAACACACCTGCATGCTTCCTTCAGCAGCTCCCCACTCGAAACGATACTCTGTCACTGGAGCGCCATTACAGGCAGGTGCCTGGAAGATAAACACCAATGAGAATATCCATCAGACGGCGCTGTTTTATATCACAATGCAGTGTATACAACTCATCGGATTTATTCCAAAAATGAAGCATGTGATATGGATTTCCTGAATCTTGTTTAAAAATCAAAGGTACAAGTGCTTCCTCCGTTTCTCTGAAATTCTGGAATAATCTCCCCTTCTTACATTGAGGTTTTTAATCCAAGTTAAAGTCAAACTCGCTTTTAATGTTAAAACAAACTGCAGTGTTATTTGTACTTTGCAGTAGCAAAAACCTCTAAAAACACATTTTTGTTGAATCATCAATTTTCAGCAAATTCTTAGTGTACACTGACCTTTATATACATTTGCATTTTATAATTGGATGGTTTTTATATACGGTTTATATACACTTTAACTATGTTTGAAAAAGTGCTATGTAAATACAAATAAAGATTTATTATTTGAACACATTGTGCTTGTGGTCACTTTAATTCGACTGTCTAAGCCTTTGTTTTTGAAAAGCCCTTCAGCTCAACTCCTCTTGTGTTAATTGTGCTATATCACTGGCTGTCGAACGTTTCATACCAAGTACTACCCGAGAAAATATTGAGTTCTCAAAGTAACACTATTATCACCAACTTTAAAATACAGTGGTGTAACTAGACCGAGCAAAGGCAGCTAAAACGTTTTCGAAGGAGGCAAATTTATTTCCAATAAGATAATTTGCTCTCTCGCCATCCTCCGCTTCGAAATTAGATTAAGATATATATTAAGATTATACATATATATTTTTTACTAATTTATTTCATTTTCTATGCATTATGGTCAAAATTCCTCAGCTCCACTCCGGTCAGTAGAACAGTATTTTTGATTTTCCTACAAGTACCAACAGAACTATTGTAGTAAGTCGCTTTGGATAAAAGCGTCTGCTAAATGAAATGTAAATGAAATGTAATGAAATGTAAATCTATGGGGATATGGAGGTAGAGTTGTGGTCTTACCTCCCAGCTCACAACAACACAGCTGGGCGATTTACATGTAGTGGAAGGAGGCCGACACTGCTCAGGGGCCCCGGGGCCGGTCGTGACTTCACATCGCTCAGACAGAGGCCCAAACTATCCACACAAAACAGGAAAAACACATATAGAGAAATCTAATATTAGATGTTTCAAATCATATTTGGCGAGAGCGGGTTGAAAGCATCCAACAGGAAATACAAAAACACTTCAACCACTTCCTCCTGGAATCGACAGATCAGTTTTGACAGCCCTTCTCACCCCAGCCTTGTTCGCCGCCTTGAGCCGGAAGCTGTAGGTTCTGCCAGGCATTAAAGCTCCCACAGAGCAGTCAAGCTCTGGACCCTGGTAAACCTCTCTGCTCTCCTCAGACTGTGGCCCACTCATTTCTACACTGTAGCAGGAAACTGGACTGCCTCCGTCTACCAGAGGGGGACCTGGGAAATGAGTGAAAGCAGCATTAAACATCATAATCAGACAAAATATACAAGCTGCATCATCATCATCATTACAGTTCACTGCCTTTAAGTGCTGTGCTAGATAAATAAATGCATCAACAGAAGCTAGAACACATCCCACACAGATTTGAGTTGGAGAGGAATGACTCACCCCAGCGCAGTTGCACCTCCCTGGCTTTGGGCTTGCCCACCAGCCGTGGGGGCTGGCAGGGCCCGGGGGGCACCGCGGGAGTCTGGACCTGCAGGGTCTCCGACAGCTTGCAAAGGGAAGACAACACACTAATTAAGAACCAGAAAAAAAATGACAAACTTCACCACAAACTCATTACACACACAACATAATTTTCACCAGCTTATCAGACACACACACAGGCTAAGACAGACACAGCTCACCGGCATACGTAAACAAATTCTGTAGGATAAAGTTAGACAGATTTTCTGGTGAGATGGAAAAAAAAAATGTCTTGTGATAACATGTGAGTGTTATGTCACATTGTGCTGCACCAAAAAGCCAGGCGCTCTCTACCACCATGAGTCATGTTTCTCTTACAAGCCCGATCATGAATAAATGCATGCGCTAACAGCTGATGAAGAAATTAATGAAAAGTGTCTGTGAACCGGACTAATTAAGGGAAAACATCCTCTGACACATGCAGGGAGGGTTAATCGATTAGCGGGCTTCGCCTTGTACTAGCACACCAGGAAGCACAGTCTAATCCCACAACACAGGAGACTGACTGGGCGAATGAAAATATCCTATTAAAACCTCACTATAAATAGAGTGCATGTCTAGAATTAGTTATGCAACTTAGAAAAACAGCAATCCAATGACCTACTATGTATGTATGAATCTATGCATGTATGTATGGATTAAAAAAAGATTCTACTTGTGAGCACATGGAATCGAAAACTGACCCTCTTAACTTGTGTGTGTGTGTGTGTGTGTGTGTGTGTGCATGTGCGTGTGCATGTGGATGCTGAGTGTGACTCACCGGGCTCTGCCCCCCCTCGCTCATGCAGTACACTCTTGTCTGGTAAGAGCAGCCAGGTTTCAAACCCTCACACACGTGCTCCATGGCAGGACCTGAGTAAACCAGCTCCCAGGACAAGCCTGAAACAGGTGCATTTTATATATATATATATATATATATATTTATATATATTTTTTTAATCAACTCATGTTAAACCTCTGTTCATTATTGTCATCATTTTTTACTTACCACTTAAACCCTGTGACAGTTCCACAACATATTTTGTGACTCCTGCTCCACCGTTATCTTTTGGGGGCTCTAATTTTTAAAAATACACAAAACACAAAAAATCATTATAAAACTGTCGTAACTCAGTTATTCTCCTCAGTAGTCTCAGTTTTTTAGTATTTTACAAATGAGAATTGATTATTTTTCAATTAATAATTCAAAGCTTTTATATTGAGGAAAAAATATTATCTGCTATCAGGCAACATAATATAGATGTTCTGCACCTGGAAGGGATTTTATATATAATTTAGGAGAATTCAAATTACATAGTGCAACAACAACTACAAAAGCCTCTTCCAGCTGTGGAGTAAGCGAAGACTGTCTAACTGACTTTATAAAGAGATAAAACAAAAAAGATTTCAGTATATGGTTAAGAAAGATGTTTTTCAGTCAACATGTATTGTATAACAGGATTAATATGTTATTCCACAAAATGTAACAAATGTTCTACAATCAAGAGACTTTTTTTGTAATTTAAGAGAAGAGAAATACAATTTTAAAATGTACCGTATCTGGAACGATACATGATAGCAAAATGACTTCCTCCAATAATTCACCAAAATTGTACGTATTAAACAAAAAGTAGAAAACACTAGTGATGAAGCAATATTTACCAATGATGTGGCTCTTTCTACCATTTAATTGTCGGACACAAAGCATTTCATGGTCAATAAAATAAAAAACAAACATTATTTTCACGATTTTTTTTTTTTCTATTCTGAAAACTGGAGGCTGAGACCGAGAGGTCAGGATGAGTCGAGGCAAAACACCAATAATTCCAGATGGAGAGGCTGACAGGGAGCCTGATACAAGTGGAGAGTGGTGAAAAAAAACATGATTTGTTCAACTGGACCAGAGATAAAACCGGGAGCACAGAAAAAAAGGTGTAAGACTGACTATAAATCTGACAATGAACCATATGAATTTGCCCAGACATATACCACATGAGATAATGTAAGCTCTTGCGAATGCTGGAGCTGAGAGCCAGATAATGTGGAGTCCTGATCATCCATGCCCTCTAAACAGACACACAAATCTAAACATAAAGAGGGAGAACACAAGGCAAGAGAGGAGATTCCTGCCTAACTATGGTATCCACAGGTGTGACATCAGCAGCAGAGCAGAGTCCAAGCATGTACAGCATCGTCCAGCAGTGAGTGATGTGTTTGTCCAGTGACATGGAGGAAGGTGTGGACATCTGGGTGACAGAGAGAACTGTCACTCATCTAATGTAGAATCTACTTTAGAAAGTCATCCGTCTGTAACAGCTTCACCTTTGGTCAGGAAGGGCCCCAGAGAAATGAGAAACTATAAACTTTCCCCCGCCAGGTTGTCAACTACATGTGAGACTTGAGTGTTTTTATTAAAAAGAAAAAAGAGAAGCGAATACGAGAAAACCACTCACCCCAGGCCATTGTGAAGCTGTTGGGCAGGACTCGTCCTGTGATGACTGGCCTGCAGGGGCAGCCGGGTCTGTCCGGGTTCGTGATGAACTCGACCACCTGACTCGGGTTACTCTTCCCCTCTGAGTTGTATGCCGCCACCTGCAGAAAGCATGAGAGCAGAAGCAGCGAGGAGCCGTGTTAAACCCGTCAGTCATTGAGGGGTAAGCAGATAAAGGTCATTATGCTTCTTGATAAATTCAGAGAAGGAATTTAACCAAGGTGTACTGGGGTTGCGCTCCTGTTGCCTCTGTCGTTACTTAGCAACCAAAATCTGGGAGCTGCTGCGGTAACTATGAGGTTGGTGCACTGAACTAATTTACACATTCAACTAAGAATAAAATCAAAACAAAGACAGTGGATTGTCAGGGCCAGCATTTCTGTCACACCATGCTGATGCGGGCATACTTCAGCAACTGATTCAGTGCCTTTGTCTGGATAATGGGATAAAGTTACTTTTGAGTTGACAAAGACCAGGCAGACCTTCATTCTTTGGCTTGAGCATCAAAAGATACAATGTAAGCGCACGCTGCATTTGAAGATGTTGAAAAACAGGCATTTTTCAAAAGTAAGGCTCTTGTTGGAGCATGCGCCTTCATATAAAATACAATAAAATAAAACAGAAATACCAGTTTGACCTATTTCTTTGGCCGTCTATCGAAATATGCTATGTAAGTGTCTGGTGCATTTGAAAAAGTGGAAAAACAGGTGGATCAGAAAAGCAATACCTTATTTAAAATAAAAAATTTGTGCTCGCAAAATGCATTTGACTAGTGAACCCATTAAACCCATTTAATATGTGCCTGTTTTTGTGTGTGAAAGGGGGGGAAGCAGCGGTTTTAGCGATATATCGGTGGCATTTTTACCATTATGTCTTGCATTTCTTATTAACATGATTCAGTGGCTGACTTTGAGTGTGCAGTAGGATACACAGTGAGGAAAAGGCTATGTCGTAGTTGCTTACAACTTCAATACCTTACTATAACACATCCGCAAACTGAACTCACTAAAGCGCCACAGAATAAATGGAATAGCTCTAGTTATGGGATTAAAAGTCAGAATTTCTGTGCATTTATAGGGAGATGTGAACAATTCCTCATTCTACCGTTATAACATCACAACAGTTAAGACGCCACAAGTGCTGTTTGCTATTTGAAAATATCTGTAGGCCTGTTGAGTACAATAAGAGTGAGTGAGCAAGCACCCAGCCTCTGCCGACACTGAACAGCTGGAATACTGAACATGAGGGATGGAGCAAGTCCTCAGTGTGACAAATGGACCTTTCATGTGGGCATACAGCGGTTTGCTTTGGTAACACAATAACTATATTGTATATTGTGTTAAAGAATGGAGTGGATTTTCGTGCTACCTGAATAAAGCTCACTAATTCCTTCATGTGTATTTATGGGATTCAATGTCCTCAAGTGCTGGATGGATTTCAAAGAGCGCTTGTCTGCGAGTCAGCTTAAGTTCAGAGTAAAGGAAATAAAGCGACTGACCATAAGTGACCAGAATGGACCACAAATAAGTTATGACATTTAGTTCTAATGGAAAATTTGTGTTAAGAAAGTAACTCTATTACTGTAAATAAAAAAAACGACCAGATAATGTTTCATTACTCTTTTAGAGATGTTTTTAGAGGTTGACCGATATGGGTTTTTTTAAGCCGATTTCCTGAAATCAAAGCATCCTGTGGCCGATAACCGATGCAGATTTTCTTTTCTTTTTCCAACTTTTTTTTTTAACATCTGTTTATATGTAACTGTCAATGATAAGAATAATTTAGGACAAACTAGATTTAGCACATGGGCTTAAAAATCCAGTAACACCTTGTTAAAACAGGAAAAATGTGGACATATTACCCAGCTACCCAGCCATATCTTTCCAAATGCACCAATGTTTTTCTTTGCTGTAATACATAATTACATTACAGGCCCAAACCCTTGTTTGAACAAGTTGCCTGAGACTCAGACTGAAAGCCCCCGGGGCCTGCAGCCGCAGGCAAAGCTGAAAAACCTCAAGGTACATTTGTCTGAAGTGCCTCAGAGTTTTATGACTGAGTGTGTATTTAGCCTGAAAGGCCTCAAAGGGAAGTGATGCACTAATCCCAACAGTGCAGAATCAAATTTCTAAGTGTTGCTTTGGTTTCTTCCACAAAATCTACAAGGTTTTAAAAGTGTGAAATTATCCATCATCCTTGAATTCTACCCCTCTTTCTGGGGAAAGTAGAATTCTGACACATACTGCACAGAGGCCGACACAAATGTGAGATTTTACATCGCGTTCATAAATCTGCCTGGAGCAGATGCCATGACTGATTTAAAAACAAATTAAATTTGTAGAAACTAGTGGATTTTTTCTTTATGAAAGTGGCAAAAAATCCACACTAAAACATCTCTGGCAAATTGTGGTGTTTTTGAGCTTCCTGTCAGTTTCCCACCACCCTGAATCCTGTAAATAGATGAGTCATAGGGCAACTGTGGGCCTCAGCACTCTCCATGCCTTTAGCCTGTCTTCTCTGCACTCTCCCGTCCCCTCTAAATACACACTCTTAACTGCAGCTTAAATCAAACCTGTGGCTCGCCAACTTTAACTGCAAACGTCACAGGATTTGCTTACCCGAAATTTGTACTTGGTCCTCCTGTGGAGATTCCTGACGGTGCAGGAGAGCTCGTCGCCGTCGTAGCTGGGCTGGAAGCCGTATCCCTGGGACAAGAGACAAATGACAGAGGGAGACAGAAAATAACCAGGTGAGCAATGACTTACAAGACAACCATTGTCGCACAGAAAACAAAGTGGTCGACATGAGACAAACAGCTACAGGGGACAGGGGAGTGTGTTTTCCCTGGAAGGCTCTCTGTCTGTGGTGATCTGCTTCAAAATATCAACCTTTTTCCTTTTGGCTTGGTTGCAATAGACCTGAATACATTAAAAGGTGCAGTGTGTAAGAATTAGCGACATCTTTGCACAACAAGTTTTATTCGCACAGTAACCTTTTCCAAGTCTGTATTAGGTCCATGTCATATCAGCAAAGACATTTTTAGTTTGGCTTTGATTTTTTTTTCCTTGCTAAGTTTGGACCCAACAATCATGATGCGCATTGTTTAAAATGCAAAAACAAAGACTCTGGCAAGTTTGTTTATTCACACAAGAAGATTATTCATTTTTATTTTACAATGCCTTTCAATAGTTATCGGTCTGTTTATTTACTTATTTAATCCAATTTTTAATTCACCATATGTATTACATTATATTTTGCTGATTTGTTCATAGGATTTTATTAGTTTATTCACTACATTTAATTTATGTATATGTATATGTTAGTCTTTAATTATCTATCTATGTGGTATTATCTGGTGTTTCCTCATTTACAGACTGGTAGGTTATATGCATGTGCAGCACTGTGTATTAGATCTTAGTTGTGTGAAAAGTGTATTATATATTAAGATTGATTTATTAAAGCAATTATAAAGCCATGCAGACACATTCTGTCAATAAAACTCCCTTAATGTTACACACTGGACCTTTAAGAAGCCATGCAAGGAAACGTCAACAAAGCAGAATTGATCTCTTATTATTATTATTCATTGAAAAGGAAGCGTACTTTGTTAATGTTGTACATATTTAACTCTGTCAAACAGTCAGAGAGATGCACTCGGTGAGTCGTAGCCTTTTAAAAAGTAATTGCCCTCCAACTACACAAAGCACTTCACAGTGAGTATGCATAATATTTGAGTTATTTGTGCATTTCAATAAGGTGATTTATTTTCCTTTTTAAAAAAAAAAAAAAAAAACATACCGAGCCTTCCTCCTCCATCTCCAAACTGTAGTAGATGTCGTCCTCCTTTGGAGAGCTGGTGGGCCTCTGCCACTTCAGACACAGCCAGGTCACTCCCGCCTTCTCCAGCTCTGGAGGGAAGGGTGGCAATGGCACACTGCATGAGGTGAACAGGTCCACCACTTCACTGAACTCGCTGGGGAAGGCAGAGAGAGAGAGGGAAAGAGAGAGAGAGACAGAGGATGGAGAGAATGGGAGAGAGACAGGAGAGACAGAGTGAGAGAGACACACAGGTGGAGACAGCGAATGGAGGAAACAGTAACATGAAACGGACAACAGGGAGGAAGATAATCGAGCATGGAAGGCACCTAACCTGATGCCCATGTCATTTTTGGCTGCAAGGCGGAAGGAGTATCTTGAAGCCGGTGAAAGCTTGGTCACTCTGTACTGTTTCTGAGGTCCATAGTAGCACTGCTCATAAGTTCCAGTGCCCTTCCCCTTCAGACAACAACAACAACAAACTTAGCCTCAGTCAAAAGAGTGTGGTTTACCGGTTCTTTCATCATGAATAAATAAAAATAACAGTTACCTCATCCCACTGAAGAATGTAGTTTTGGATTTTGGAACCGTTGTCACATGGAGCCTGTGCAGAAAAAAGTGATAGTGAAATATTTCAATCAGATAAGAAGATGAGATGATTTTTCAGCCTGATTTTTAATGGTCGACTATGTCTAATTACATTATCTACTGCAATAATAACACACTTTTGTCGTCAAAAAATACTGCTAAGTGAAGTAAAGTTTTTTGTTGACCCGTTTTGTGTGTTTAATTTATCAAGTTTTAATGTAATTAGTTTGTACGTTTTTTTTTTATTTTAAATGCGCTGCAGTGCAGACACAAAGCCAATCATAGCGGACCATGGGCAGTGTCATGGATTTCTCATTACCGACCCCGTTTGATTCCGAGTGTAGCGGGAAGCCATGGCTAAAAAATGAAAACAAAATGGAAGAGTTGGTCCCGAAAAAAGAACTCCACCTCTGTTAAATGGAACTACTTTGGCTTTTCTCTAAAAGACAAGGCACAGATAACAGCTATTTGCAAAGTTTGCATAGACAAGGTTTGAATCACGACAAACCTTTTGAACCACGTAAAGAGATGGCATCCTAAACAATATGCTGAGAGTAAAACAGCTAGGAGAGCAGCTACACCAGCAACGGGTAACTTAAGACCCAAACAAACCACTTTAATACCAAAATATGATAAAGACAGACAAAGTATTAGAAGACCAGCAAGCAGTTGAAAGAGGCAACTGAAGCAGTTACATTTTACCTTGTTAAATGCACATTGTACTTGGCACAAGCTGGCAAAATTGCACAAACTGATTAAATTCTGTTGAGAAATGTTCTTTGGCCTAAATGCTCTGTTATATTTTCTTTCTTTTAGGTTTTTTATGTTTTAAAATGGGGAAATTTTTATTGCACGGTTGAATAACCTCAAATCAATTTGAAAAACTGTGACAAATTCGTGATACAACATTTTGGCCATATCACCCGCACTCATTTCAGAGAAAGGAAAAGAGAAAAGAAATCGGCTCAGTACATCTGTTATGAGCTGCCCTGATTTTTAAACATCTAAAGAACCAATATTGAGGTCAAAATCTGCTAAACACATGTATTACCTACATACTCCAATTTATAGTTGTCCCTTTTGGATTTAAAATGTATGCAGACAGAGAGAAAACCCGTAACATGTCACAGCCAAACTGAAGCAGAGTGAGTATAATGTAGACGTGTCGTGAGGTGGCCACCATTTTGATTCAAAAACATGCCCTCTAACTGCCACTCATTACACAGAAGCAATCTCCTGCAGCATAAAAAAGGTCTCATTACTTCAGTGTTTACTGAGCAGGTATGTTGTTCTCCAAATCGCCTCTTTAAAGCCTCACACAGCCTTTCGCTCACACCTGGGAGGTGATCTATGCAACCACTATCTTTTACTGCTCGCAATTTGGCATCTTTAATGAAGCCACAGAAGATTAAGTACCATACTGAACGAGATCTAAGCAACAGTTGTTGATGAAAAGCGAGACAGTGTCTGAATTACTTTTTGTCCTCCTCCTCCCTGCCACGTTCCTCGAATAATCACTTCGACCTTAAGGCTACCCGAGGGGGCAAGAGGGTGTTTGTGAAACACCACCATGTGTAAAACCGGGATTTAATGTGTCATAGTCTTAAAACCCTAAATTAATACTGTGCACACATGAAACCAAGGTCTAAAAAGTTGGTTTTGGTTTATTATGAATCGATTACTACATTAACTGACAACTATGTTAATAAATTATACATCAATTTGATTTGTTTCTTCTAATTAAAACAAGCTCTGATGTTTCAGCTTCATAAATGTGAGTATTTTCGGGTTTTTTGCTCCATATAACAAACCTAATTCTGGCTTGTGGACAAAACAAAACATTTGAGAACATCATCATTTCAGGGTTTGGGGGAACATTTTGTGACATTCATACAAACAAAAAGTCAATTAACTGAGAAAATAAATGGCAGAGTATTTACTTATGGAAATAATTGTTAGTTGACATACTATATTACTTTATATAGTATGTCATATTCTTGAAAGAAACGTTGCTTCAATGTCAATCAGATGTAGGACTACAACAATAATCATGGGTTAATGACAACCGAACAAATCACCAGCTATTTTGCTTGTCAGTTCACCTTTGTTGCTATATTTTTTTTTTTTTTTTGCTCCTTTACAACAGGAAACCAAATATCTCTGATTTACGGACAAAACATTTCTCATTTTGAGGTTTGGAACACAGAGATTGACATTTTCCTTTCTGACATTTCACTCACCAAACAAGTACTTGATTAATTGAGACAGCAATTAACAATAGCTTAATCGATATAGATAATTGCTAATTGCCCAAAATGCCAACCTAACTCTTGGGTCCATCGATTATTTAACTGTTTTTACCTTCCACTGGAGTACGAGTGAGTTCTTGGTCCCACTGGCCTTCTTGGGAGGATTGGGACGATCCGGCTCGCAGCTTAAAGTGGTGAAGCTCACGGCCTCTGACGAGCTTCCCTGTAAACAGTTAGACATGGCCTGGACTCTGTGGAGGTGAGAGAACAAAGTGGTTACTGAGTGCTTCTCTGCCTTTTAAATAACACAGAAGCGGCTGGAGGACTTCGCCAACCTGACATGATAGTCCGTTGCTGGTCGTAGGTCTTCTAAAGTAGCACTTAGTTCTTCTCCACTGCATCAAAGAATAACAACATAATTTAGTGTTTGAAACAGCTGTCTAATGTAAAAACTCTATAACCGGCACCTGCTTGTGCTCACCAAAACATGGTCTTGTACTTTCCATCTTTGCCGCTAAATGAGACGGAGACCTCGTAGCTGAAGGCCTCCAGGGGGCTGGAGTCTTCCTCCACATCGGTGCAGTCACTCTCTGGCCTGGAGGGGGCACTCCAGCTCACCACCACTCCTCTGGCTTGGATGTCCGACACCTAATAAAAAAATAATGACACTATTAAGTCTATTACTCCATTGCATACTGTATGTTCAGAGAGATTCAATGACATAGATAGTACTGTTCTAACACAATCTGTGTTCAGGACAGATTAGAGATCACTTCATCTTCTGACTTCCTTTGACCCGCTGCAGTTTCACGTTTTCGTCTCTCAAATCTGACAATACTGTAGTGTGTGTGTGTGTTCATTTATTTGTAGCCCCTGCCACAATGTTAACAGGGACGGGCGCATGATTTCTTTTTTCTAACGGTTAAAATCTTATTTCATGTTACAGCAGCGTTAGCGCTACGTTTTATGAGTTACGACTTCTAGCCGTCACTGGCGAAAACACACACTCTTTTGTTCTCGCAAACAGACGTATGAGTGTGTATTCGAAATACAAGAAAGAGAGTCCTATGTGGGTTTGAATTACACTGTGCCTGTTGAAAAATCTGAATAGATTACTGTCTAACTTTACAATCATTTTCCATTCAAATACAGCAGCCACACCAACTCGTAACATGTAAAATGTAGGTGATTTGACTGCAGTGCCTCCATGCATGGGTGGTAACAGCACGACGAGCATTAGGTTTATTAGTGGAGACACTGACAAATGTTTGGAAATTGGTACGTAATGATTGAATAAACATATATTGATATATTTTGCTATTATTAGGTAGTTAATTTCAGGAATATGATTGTAAAGGAAATTAAACCCTGTGACACAAAAATGGACAATGTTTCAGAGTGAGCTCCCCTCAATGTCATTAAGTAGTTCGAACCATGTGCAAACAGTTTATTTCAGGACTGATGTTAATACCAGTTGTGAAAGGTGCCTATATGACACCATCAATCCAGGAAATGGAAATACACAGAGGGCTCTGTTTGGAAAAGTAACTGCCACCAAGTCTTACCTATTCCCTGTTTCTAATTTCAGAATGTTTAAAACTTGCATGAATCAAACAGCTTGGAGGAGTAAAATCTGAGGAGGGAAAAAATATTCAAGCTGATTCCACTGTGGGTTTTTTTTTTTTTTTTTTGCACTTGGCAAAGATAAGCAAAGCTAAGATTTTCATTCTGTTCTGAGGAGGTTTAAAGAGGGGAAAATGTGCTGCCCTCTTTGTGTGAGTCTTTCAAATTTACTTTCCACAGTTTAATTCTCAGGACTTTGTCAAAACATTACACAAGAAAAGATGGTAAAATAAAAAATGCTTTTCCATTAAACTGAAGCTTTTGTGATTTAGACACCCCCCACCCTTTTACTGTATCCATCATCCCCTCAATAGACTTGTTTTGCTGGTTTTATAAGGTGGTCTGACCTTAGTGATAGTGTGTGACAAATCTTATATGAGGTCAGGAGAATTTTATTTCTTGTTGTCCCACCAAGCTGCTGGCAAAACTGCAGTCTTCATTTATGAACAGCGCTGACATTAAACCTGGGTTTTTCAAGGTTTACTTTAAAGACAAGCCGTAACGTAACAGTCTCATGTGTCATTGGGTATTTAGAAGCAGCGTGCAACGTGCTCAGTTAAAACTCTTTGAAATGAAGCTTTTAGTAGCAGCTTGTGCAGTTGTTTAGAGGCACACTGGGGAATAGAAACCCCTCGTGGATGCTAGTCAGCGGGTCTGACTCCATCAGGAAATTGTCAGCAAGAATTCATCATGGATGTTAATAGAATGTTTAATGATCCAGTACATTTGCATCATCGCAAGTTTTCATGCACACGGCACTAATAGTCACATAAAATCATGTAAATTGGTATTAATTAGACAAAAGTGGGAGGAAAAAAAGGGAAAGCAGGAATGAATACTAACCACTGGTTTACTGATGGTACTCAGCAGAGCTTGCAGTGCACGAGCCTCTTCGTCCAGCTCTGAGGAAAGAAACATGTTTTTTTTTTTTTTTTTATTTTCCACCTCAAACAGACATCACACTCTAAAGGTTTAATAAAAAATAAGTAAAATATGTATGTACACTCCATTACATTTTACAGTTTTCACAATTTTCATGAGGTCAGAGGGTAAATTTTTTCTAAATTGACAGTAATTCCTCCATTATGCACTGGTGTCACCAGAAAGCAGTGGTAACGTCCATGATAAACGAGCAGTTGGAGTTTAGGCAATCAAGAATTATTTTGGCTGCGTTGCTGATCTTTTGCTGCCACCAGCTGCTGCAGCTAACGAGGCATTTTTTTTCCCCAGCCCTTAAACACAACACAACACACTCCTAACATCCAAAAATTCATAGAGTCAAGCCAGATTGTGAAATATTTCAACAAACCGCTTCCCATTAGCAGCCTCACCTCCTGGCTCTCCATTTCTGCCTTGGCCTGCGTGCTTGT
This sequence comes from Brachirus orientalis, assembly GCA_016785285.1. Taxonomy (NCBI): domain Eukaryota; kingdom Metazoa; phylum Chordata; class Actinopteri; order Pleuronectiformes; family Soleidae; genus Brachirus; species Brachirus orientalis. The sequence continues at coordinate 1,126,374 of JAFBJR010000193.1, forward strand.
CACACCCAGCCACTGCATGGCTAAGCTGCTCCTTCTCCACGTCCAGGCCTTTTCCTCCGACACCATTGTGAATGTCCACCGTCGTGGGGCCACTGCAAGTCTTCTGCGGGGAAAGAGGAGGGCTGTCCTTCACTTGCCCTCCTCCTCCTCCACCTCCCTGACGCTCCTTCAGCTTCTTCTGCAGACGCTCGTATGTTTTGCTTGTCCTGTCGTCTCGGTGAAACGGTGGGCGTCCGTGTTGGGAGTGAGAATCTGTTGAGACTGAGGGAACAGACAGGGCAACACTTGTTTGTTCTGAGTGCAAAAAAAAAAAAAAGAAGAAGATTCTGACATACAGTCAACGGCCGTTTTATTAGGTACACCTGTTTCACTGCATGTTAACCCAAATATCTATTCAGACAATTCAATACCAGCAACAAACATGGTCAAGACTACCCACTGATGCTCAAATGAATTTAAGTGACGTTGAATGTGGCTTGGCTGTTGGTGCCAAGCAGGCTGAAGATCATTCTGTAGAACATTTCAGAAACTGCTGATCTACTGGGATTTTCAAGCACAGCCATCTCTTTGTTTTACTGAGAATGGTTCAAAAAGAGAAAATACCCAGTGAGCAGCAGTTCTCTGGGTAAAAAGGTCTTGTTGATGCTAGAGGTCAAAGGGGAATGGTCAGATAAGTTCAAGATGATGATAAAAAAAAATAAAAGAAACTTGCAAAAGTAATTGAATAACCACTTTTTCACAACCAAGGAATGAAACTCCATCTCTTAAATTTGAAAGAGATGTGCTATAGCACCAGACAATGGCAGCAGGTGCCACTCCTGACACTATTAGGTGTCACATGTACCTAAAAAAGTGGCATGTTAATGAGGTAAATTCACTAAAATTGTGAAAGTCTAAATAAGCATTTCAGTGCTGAAAATAAATAAATAACATCTTTATCTAACAATACAGTCACGGTGCTGCTTGCTCCAACTTACCCTGCTCTGAGTACATATGAGCTGGATGGTACTGGGAGATGTACTGAGAGCTCATGTCGCCCACACCTCCAGCCATGCCTGTATACAGGTGCGGTGGTGGGGGCATCATGGCAGGGTGTGGGATGAAGGCGGGCAGGTGGGCATGGGGAGGAGGTGGAGGATGGTGGAGAGGGGAGTGCCCCGCTGGGTGGAACTCTGGTTGCTGAGGTAAAACCAGAACCCGCCGCACTCCATTCTCTTCTATGATCTACGAGGAACAAGCACAGAATATGCGGATATCAAACGAGATTCCAGGCAGCTACAGTGGATAGTATGGACGTGGTGTAGAAAGAATACCTGTGAAACGTATCCAGGAGGCACATAGATTGGAGGCACTGAACCATTAGGAGACATCATGGGAACCTGAGCAGGACCTGTGTAAAAGGAAGAAACAAGATCAAAGATTTTCCTTCAGGGCAAACCGCTGTTTCATCTGTTGTACATGTGTGGAGAATACCGACAGTGGCACACAACTCTGGTGTTTCTGCCCAACTCTGACCAGAGCCATTAAAAACCACACCTGAGCTCAAAATCTAAAAGATGTGTTCAAACCAATCCCAATAATCTCCATCAGCAAATGTACAAATGCATAGAGGAAGTGACTCTCTGAGCTGGCACCAGCATCGGGGAATTTGAGTGATAGTCAACTATTACAAAAGGTTTTATATTAAAACCATCAGTTACAATACTTTACAGAAAAAGAGAGAGGGAAAAACACTTTATCTGACAGTTTGGTGAAGTATATTTCTCAAAACAGGACGGTACCCATGACGCAGATAGTCAGAGATAGCACCTAAAAAGACATTGCTTTGACAACAGACAGACACAGAAAGAACTTCCACGTAGATAATAAACTAGACTTTTTCATGTGTAAACCGAGACAACAAATGGATAACACAAATATCTAATGTTTAATATGCCAATCACATGGCGACAACTCAGTGTATGCAGGCATGTAGACAAGGTCGACCTGCTGAAGTTCAAACCGGCCAGGAGAAGGGAGAGGAACGGTCATGTAAGGGACTTTGGATGTGGTATGGTTGTTGGAGTCAGAAAGGTTAGGCTGAGTTTTGCAGTAACTGCTGAATTTACTGGGATTAATACATCACTAGTATTTAAAGAAAATGGCCCCAAAAAAGAGGAAAATATCCAGTGAGCAGCAGTTCACTGGGAGAAAATGCCTGGTTGATGCCAGAAGTCAAGGTGGAATGACCACACTGATTTGAAATGATAGGAAAGGCAACAATAACGTGAATAACGATGTTAATACCAATATATGAAGAAGACTATCTTTGAATTACAAGATATCACCAAACATGCCCAGATCCCCCAATATGACTTGTCCAGATTTTTACCAAGCCACTTGCTATGGCTTAGTAAACTCTCCTCTGGAAGGGTTATCAGAACAAGTATGGAAGTCCTTTTCCCATGTTTACTGCACATACACACACGCATTTGGCAGGACTTTCAGTTAGGTTGTAAACCTGTAATACAAACACAAAACAAAACCAAGAATTAACTAATGATATTATTCTCGTAACATTGAATTACCAGCAATACTAGCTTACGCTCACTCACCGACGAGGCGTACCAGTACTGATGATTATTCTAGCAAAAATGAGACTAAAGGATCAGTGAAAAAAAAAATGCTTTCTGAAGAACTGCGCATGTACTTCATAGACTTCAAAGTAAGGTGAAAGATATGAAAGTCAACACAACAATCAACTGCCGGAAAGTTGTACACGACTTTACTAGAACCACTGTTAGGCTGCTGACTCCCTCCTGGACATACAGGCAAAAAGTCCAATATCATGCATCCCCTCAATCCTTGAGACAGATGCATTATCACAGAAAAAGTCCACACCAGACCACTCATGAGGCACTTGTAAAACGGTGAACGTAAAACACCCATGTCTCAAACATATGAGACATGGGGGTTTTTTAATGACAGCCATCATTAAACATTCACAAAAGCTAGACAAGTGTGTTTTTGAATATTGGCAAACGCAAGAAGACGTCTTCACTAAAATGCTGAGAAACAACAGTATCCTGCGTGGCTCTGGTGTAAGGGCCAGTGCAGTGGCTTGGCTCAGAGAAGTGACAGCTCAGCAGAAAACTTCAGAGACAGACAGATGAGGAGGAGGAGGAGGAGGAAAGAGAGACTGGCCTTTGAGCCAAGTGAGCACATTTCTCTCTATAAAAACCAGACATAAGGACTCAGGCCCAAACAGATGTCGTGCAAGCGAGCGAAGATTTATATCCAAAACGCACACTGACCTCCCTGCAGCCCGTTTGTAGAAGAGCTTTCCTTCATTTTGTCAAAGTCGTAAACAGACAAGGCATTCCTAAATGACCAGCCGTACTCCTACCACAACTACAACACTGTCTGAAACCTCCCATTTCCAACCACCGAGCGCCGAGCGCCGCCCCCTCAGGTGCTGAAGTCCAGACTCCAAATGGTGTTGAGAACTATTGAGCTTTAGTATATGCCTGGTACACCCACTTAAAACTGATTTACTAAAACACAGTTTTACAACCGAGTCTTACAATTACAACAAAACAAGATGCAGAGGAAAAGCACACCGTAATATACTTAAATAATTTCACATAGAGTGACATGAAAGGTTTCTAATTAAGGGAAAATTTCAAAATAGAATACTTTCAATCTATTGTAAAAGAATTCCATGCTTTTACTCTAACCGTGAATAGGGCTGCAACAATTATTTTCATAATCGATAAATCCATAATTATTTTCCTCTATTTATCGAGTGCTTGTCTGGCCCATAAAATGTCAGAAAAAGTTGATTGGTGTTTACCAAACCTGGAACTGCTGATGTTCTTAAATGTCCTATTTTGTCCGCAAACCAAAATTATTCAGCTTTAATGATTTCTTTGTTACATGGAGCAAAAGAAACCAGAAAATAATCCTGTTTAAGAAGCAGAAATATCTAAAAATTTTATTTTAACTATTAAAAAAAAAATCACTAAACCAATTAATTGATTATCAAATTATTATATATAATTGTTCGTTGCAGAACTCATTGAGATTAATTAAGGGAAAAATCCTGAATCACATTTTGTTGCTCTGCAGTTTCATTAAAGTGTCCTGTACCTCTGAAGGTTCAAAACTGTTTCCAATAAATGTTGATTCTATTGTGGTGCTGTGTTGTGTTACATGGAGATCAAAATAACAAATCTCATTTAATGATTAAAACCCTCTCATTTATACATGTGAGGGCAGAATAAATATTAGAGACACACCTCAGTATAAACACAGCAACACGAAATGTAACCTTTAAAGAAGCTCACACAGCTGAATCAACACCGGCCGTTTCTTTACAACCTTCACAGAGGTAGGGATTTCATTGAAGGGATGGTGTAAATAGACTGCGTACATTTTTTGCCGTGCGTCACAGTGTTCGCCTCAACATCAAAAGACCCAGGTCCTTAATTCACTGCTGGACTCAACGGCTCACAACCAAAAAACAAGCTACGTTTGCAGGGAAATTGATTTGGTCTCTCGCTCGCCGAATGACTTTGTATTGATGCACTACCCTCAAAATCTGAACTGGCATTCCTTACAAGCCTTAATGATGTTGAGCAATGAGCAAAATATTGCATATTACAGCCAAGTCATGACCATATGGTTAACCAGCAGCTTCATAACAGGGTGTTAACTATCTTAACATTGACAAGAGAAACAATTTCAGTGACTTTCCACTCCCAGGCTGAGTCACATTGTTTGCTACCTCAAGCATTTTCTGTACTTCTTGTGTAACAGTAACAGTGTCTGCTTTAAATTTTCCTTCTTTTTTTTTTTTTTTTTTTTACTTTCAGCACAATGTTTTTTTGTTTTTCTGTGGCTACATTTCTGAAGATATTTTCTCCAAATGTTATTATTTCATAAAAAAAATAAAAAATAAAAAATGTATGATCAATAATAACAGCGATGGATGTTCATCATAGAAATGAGTTCATGTGTTAGTATTGATATTGGTCTGATACTAGTCAAAATCACAGGATAGGATTAGGACTGCAACGATTATCCGATTAATCAATTATTAATTGATTATTAAATTAGTATTCAACATTATTATTGTGGTTGTTGTTGGTGTTGTTTTTGACTCGTCTAATGTACGTCAGGAATCATGTTTCTGTTCTTTGTCTCCTGGCATTGGTCGAGTGTTTGCTTGTGTTCTGCTAAAAAAAAAAAAAAAAGCAATAAAAAGTGAATTATAAAAAAAAAAAAAAAATTAGTATTCAACTATTTTGATAAACCATTAATCAGTTTCCGCTTCTTAATTTTGAATTTCTTTCTAGTTCCTTTGCTCCATGTAACAAAGAAATCATGGAAACTGAATCATTTTGGTTTGTGGACAAAATAAGACATGTGAGAACATCATCGTTTCCAGTTTTGGTCAACACTGATCAACATCTTTCAACGTTATCTGACATTTCACAGACTAAACAAGTGCTTCACTGGACACAAACTGTAAAAATGGGAGCAGAATATTTGTTATACACTTGGAGAATAATGTCTTTCACTTAAAGTTACTTAAAATGGCTGTAGGCGGTAAATGCAGATTTGCTGTTTAGAAGGTGAAAAATTACAGAATTGGGCTGATACGAGTATTAGTAGATACTCAAGGTTGGGATATCAGTATTAGACATTAAAGAGTGATATGGTGCATTCCCTGGATCCTCGGCATTTCTCTGTCAAAAGAATTTGAGCCACAGACAACAATTTACCACAAGTGGATATCAGTATGGAATTTATATCTATTAACTGTTATTTACTGCAAGTGTTTATTTGCGGTGTCAATTAGTTTGACAGAGCTGTGCAGAAAAATAAAAGAGGAAATACATGATAAAGTTAATTGTCTCAAGAGAGTTACAGGATTTGCACAGGCCTGGATGAGATATTAAAATTAGATCATCACATTTTAAAAGCATAAAAACAAAGTGCACCTTTCAAAAATACATTTGCCAAATAACTATTTGTCAAAAATGTCATCAGAGCGCCGTCTTTACTGTAGTAAAATATAGACGACGCGCTCAAAATTTATTACGGTCTCTCAATTTATTTCTTTCTGTTGGCGTAAAAATCACTGGGAACGTACTGCATTAGTCGACCTGCTAATAAACTTCACTGGACAAGACAGATAGCGAGTGAAGCTCTTAAAGTAAAATCAAAAGGGCACAGAGCCGGCAGAGTAATAGTGACTCATTTCTTTACTGAGCTGTGACTTTTCCTCACGTTTTATTCTCGTATATCGGGAACATGGGAGAGCACGGTGTGAATGACGGCAGCCGCACAGACCAGAGCAGAGACTTCAGGTGACAATATCATTTGAGACGGAGTTACAAGTGAGTAGGCTCCGCTCACTTCCAAGACTCTTTAAATTCTGTGGAGGTCATACCAGGCGCTGCGGTTCACTTGTGTGACGACTGACAAAGAACAAATTTATATAACATTTGGTATTTTCAAGCTAGCCAAGGTAAACCCAGGCAAGTCTGTTGATTTCGTGATGCCTAACAGCTTTTGTTAACATCCCTGTGGTTTTTCTGGCAGAGAAGAGCATGACGGCAACACTGATGGCGAGGGAGCGGACTGAGCGGAAGTGGCGCAGAAAAGGCGTAGTGTGTGGCTTTTGAAAATTTGAGGTGAAAAGGGGGCATTCTCCAAAAAAAAAAAATCTAAGAATAGGAATTCTTGCAAGAATGTATTGTGCACTTTGCAAGAAAAAGATCTGTCAAGCAAGCAGTGTGAACCAAGCCGAGTCTTCCAGCAATTTACTTTCACTCTGTGAAGGCAAGGACGCAATTTCCGAATAAAACAGTATGAGGGCAACACTGGCAGCGAAGGAGCGGAACAAACCGAGGCGGCGCGATAAAGGGGCCTCCCACCTTACATGGTGCAGAGCTTTTGAAAATCTGAGGTGAAAAGTGGGCATGTTCAAGGCTCCTAAGGATCTAACAATAACAAATCTCACAAGAACATGTATTGCGCAACAATTTGCAATAGTACAATGGCCTGTGACACGGACCATGATTCATTATCATTATCTGGAGTCATTATGCAATTTCCTAGCAAACAAAATATTTTTTATTGGCATCAATTTGACATTTTTAATGGGAAAATTAATGTTTTAGACTGCAAAAGCGTGTAAAACAACAAAAAAAGTTCCACTAAAGAAATGAGTTTATACTCTAAATGAGTTTATAAGATATATAAATTATAAACAAAATTGTGGGAAGTGCCATTCTTTTATATGTTATTTAATGCATTGATTTAAGTTAGGGGTGGGCAATGTATCGAATATACTCGATATATCGTGGCATGGATATCAAGTCTCTCACTCTTTGACCTCTCACAGCCCTCTGCTCGCCCCCCCGCCCTACTAAAACTCTCCGACGTGCAGCGTTGCCAACTATACTTAGCGAGTTTTCAGACCCCCCGACTCTTTTTCAAAAAAGCGACTACTGACAAATCTAGCGACTTTTTTCTGTTGTTATTGGAGAATTTTGGAGACTCTGACGTGAAAGCACATAACGTTCTAAAGGTCTTTGTGCACCAGATGGGACGCTCCCTCCCATCCACATAAAGTGCAATGCGAAGAAACAAATAAATTATGAGGATGAGGGGGAAAACATCACTGTCTGTCTACGACCCAGGCCTTAGGCTTCTCTCACACACACACACACACAGATGCATGTGCAGCTGCAGCTATAATGTGACATTTATTGTTCAGAGAGGTTTTTCACAGATACAGCCTGTACTTCTTCCACTGCACTAGCTTTAATTTACTGTTCTGAAAATGATCTGTTGTAGAAAATACGGTCAAGCAGAAAAATGTGCACTTTTAAACAATGTATGTTTGTTATTTTTGCCTGAAAAATGTAAATTTAATTTATGTTTTATTCTGCTGCCTATATATCATGTTCAAACAGATACAAATACAAATAAAAATAGTCACAGTGCGAGATTCTCTGTATTATGTTGCACTTAAAGGATGTCATACACATGGATACAGCATTTTTATAAAAAAAACAAAAACAAACTCATAGTAAACCTCATGAGAGGGATGCAAATGAGTCAGTGAAGCTATTATAATTTGGACGGGAGGTTACTTTCCGTACAAATTCAAAAGCAATATCTGTACAGCCCCTGAGGAAACTCCTGTTAGTACTGCTGAGGCACACGGATAAGAAAAAGTGATGAATCACATTGTGTTGTGTTCATACAATATTTACCATTTATTGTGCCTTTATTTGTCCATTTAGGATCAAAGGGCTTGAAAAGCACTGAATAGGAGAGCACAGAGAGAAGAGGACCAATAGAAAAAAAACAGGGTGAGGAAGGTCTTACACACACAGAGTGGTTTCCATGACTTCAGAGGACATTGTATTGACTTACATTCATTTCCTGGAGTCTCACCCTAACCTTAACCTTAACCATAACTGCTAGTGGCCTAACCCTAACCTTAACCTAACCCTAACCAGCCTAACTTTAAAACATGTCAACCCCCTAAAATGTAGAAATTTATGTTATGTCAAGGGGGACTTGATTTTTGTCCTCATAAAGAAGACAAGACCCCATAATGTTATTGTGATTTAGGTCCCACAACATAAAGAATACCACATACACACACAAGCAGCTAACCTTTGTAGGACAATGCACTTACTGACCGTACAACTAAACCACAGAAGCTCTTCAGAAATTAGGTTCTGCCTCATAACGACCTGGATTTGGCCTCCATGAAGTCTAGTGGTCCAAACAAGGTCAGTGTTTATGTCAGCACAAGGTCCTAAAAAGGTCACAAATACAAGAACACACACAAATAGACAGAGAAAGAGAGAGTGAAAGAGAAGGAAAATAGAGAAGAGAGGTAGGGTGGGGGGGGTACCCACTCTTTTACATCAGTCTGACGCACGAGTGCTGACAGAGATCTGATAGAAAAGGCCACATCCCCCCCCCCCCCCCGGGAGTCAACTGTAGCAGTGGTTGTGCTGACGTGGCTGTGGAGTGCCAACCTTCCAGAGGAAGCAGACACGGGAAAAAACACCGGTCCTCCTACACAAAACAGCAGGCTGCCACTGAGCCCAGAATAGCCACAAACAAGTTGCCCGCTCTGGTTTGCCTCAGTGAGTCCTGTGGCAGGGCAAGCCCTCTTTACTCTTAACTGGTCCACTTGCTGTGAGTCAAGAGGGGGCTGAAGGTTATGGCAGGGAAATGATGGTAACTGTTGAGGTTGAGTGGAAAAGTAGGAGAGATGTTGAAAACACCCGGACACATGTCCACGCACAAACAATTAAACGCACACATGGATGTGCACGGCTGGTTGAGACCCACAGCTGCTGCTTCTGCAAATGGATAGAGATCATAACATTTCTCTACTTTGACAAATCTTTTAAGGAATACGGCAAACACAATAATCTTGGCAGCAGCAATCCAAACAAACTGCCAGCTTTAATCAGACGTACAAATAAAACCCTCAATTAGATACGGAGAATAAAGAGAAGCAGGGAAGACGAGCTAGACAGAGACTGCCGGGATTAAGACAAGGAGGTGAAAAACGAGCGAGGCACGCTGCCGGAGAGGGCAGGAGTGAGACACACGGCATGGTGGTGTCAGACGGGAGCTCTCAATACGATCTCAGTGGCAACCTGATGAACAGTGAGCCTATAAAGACGGAATGGAGGCCTGATTATTAATCAGAGCTAATAAATTGTTTCCATCCACATGGAGCACAGGCGAGGGAAGGCAAGCGGGTTGACTGACAGGTCAGTAATTAAATCAGAGCACAAGAAAGAGGCATCATGTGTAAACTGAACTGTACATAAATTCCAAGTTAAAGAGCTACAGTTGATATTTAGTGATGAGATTGTAGCTTTTTTTCTTTGCATGCCATGCAGGAACAATCTTCCATCAATTAAGAGGATGGTAATTTGCACTAATGTAACATTAAATTAGTAGATTACAGAGCCACGACCAGGCTGACAGACCACTACACATGTGTGTGCTACCCGAGCAGAAAGCGGAGGAGAGCTAGAGGAAAAAGGAGGAGTGAGCAAACCGTCTCTATCGATCACTGTGCAAACCTGCAGCCCGAGGAAGGAAGCTGTACAGTAAACAATGGAGCGATTTAATAAGAACAGCTATTTTCTCCAAGACTGTCTGAGTACGTGATATTTCAAATGCACCTGCATGGTAATTGTAACCCAAACCAGTATGAGTGATGCTGAAAGGAGGAAAGGAGGAAAGAAAATCAGTAACCTTCACGCCTGTGCTTATTACCGAATATTCACATGCTGCTGCTCTCACACAGAAAAACCCAGAACAAGGGGAGAACCATGAACAATGGCTTCTTTTCCTTAGCAGAATTCAGGGATTTCTAGCAAAAAAATAAATAAATAAATAAATAAAACATTGATATTGATATAACAATGATACTAATCAGCAAATATTGGGGGTGGGAATCACAGGGCACGTCATGATACCATGCTATGTGCGACACACGGTCTATGATAACAATAACATCACGATACAATGATTCTGTGATCATTAATATATTGCCAGATAAATCATATAGCGATAAAACACAATATCTGTCAAACTGAAAAAAAACAAAATGTCCGTGAGAAGTTAAAGGTGCCTGTTTCTCTGTTTATTAATTCCATAGAGAACATAAAGTCTTTGTATTTAATGTGGATGAGGCATCTCTGAGTCTGGCTTTCACTGCCATTATCATGCTATAGACTCCCTCTTCTTCGGCCAGGTGACTTCCGCCCAAGTTCCATTTCCGCAAACTGGCAGGAACTGTTTACTTTAGAGAGCCTAAATTTGTTACTTAAAATGTCGATATTTGCCCAGGCGTATTGATCATCATACTGCCTGAAGAAGGACGACGATATGTCACCAAATCAGTATTTTGGCCAACCCGTAGCAGATATTACAATATTATGAACTTCAGCACATGAGAGCTAGTGAAAGTAACACATAGAGTTGAAGAATGAGAAGCAACTAACGAGATGCATTCAAAGACCGTGGTAAATTTCATCACTTCTGAGGGATCTACAGCTTGTTGGGCTGAAGAAGAGCAGCTTCAAAATGCATTCCAGTAATCTCCGCCACCTTGAGATAAGAGATGCACCATGCATTAGGTCATTGGAGTAGAAAGATTTCTTTTCATAAATGCAATTTTTATATGCAGTTTTATACATATATATTTCAACATTTTTTTTTATCAAGCAAATAATCGAATACATCTTGTGTCGCCTGTATCACCGTACACAAACCCAGTAACATAAAAAAAACTAAAAAAAAAGCAGATGAGAGGATATGAAATCTATCTGCATCAGACATTCCAAAACAAACGGTTTATTTTGGCACACATCCTCCCTCTCATCATCCTCTACGATCCTCTTTACGCTTTCTCCTTCTCCCATTGGTATCGACGCAGCAATGGGAGAATGAGTCACAAGCTCATTCATTCATAGAGCTGCTCCCATCTGAAGCTGTGAATGAACAGTGTCTCTGTGTGTTAGTGCATTCACGCTAACGTGTTTGTGCACACGTCCTTGGAGTTAGGAGGGGGAGGCGATGAGTATAAAAATAGTATGCTAATGTGGCTAATGTGTCTGATGTTTGCAGATTAATTACATGAACCATATGTGATGGGTTTTGTTTGGAACAGGTTGCTGGGGGTGAAGAAAACATTCAGCCATACTGCAATTGTGCACATGAGATCTAATAGTGTTAGTGGAGATGATCACACAACACTGTGCTATTTTATATGCTAACATTTCCAGCGGAATAATGTATTTACTACTTGAAGCACAATACCTGTGCCACCTGTCCCCCAGAGCATACCTACTGTTTTCGGAAAGGAAATGAGGACAGAGAGCAGAGACACCATTTCAAAGAATATGATGAGTGGTAAAATGTACCAAAGAGTGAAATTATTCACAAAAAAATTGAATAAAGGAAGGACAGCGTTTACAGAAGTTGATAGACACTCATAAACTGAAAATCCTGTAAAACCAGTTAATTATTATTATTATTTTTCTTAATCGTAAAGTGTCAGAAAAATTACATTGAACATGCTGTGTGTGGTGTTTCTCAAACCTGGAAATGATGTTCTCAAATGAAACATCATTAAAACTGAATAACTGAAACCAAAATTATACATTTAATGGTGTCTTTGTTATATTGAGCAAAGAAGGCTGAAAATGTTCACATTTAAGATGCTGAAAAATCAGCAAGCTTGTTTTAATAAGTGGAAAAACACTCAATCCGATTAATCAATTCTCAAACATTGACAATTAACTTAGTAATCAACTAATAATTGATTATTAGAATAATCGTTGCAGCCCCACTTGTGACAAGACTAGAAAATATGACCAGTAATTTCTGTTAATATTACCGCACCATTGTGAAAAAGCCTAACCATGACTGTATATAAATATGAATGATGTGTTTCTATTTCCAGCCACTGTGTAAAAATGAAGCTACGAAATATGCCAGATATGGATTCTGCCATCTTGGTGACGACATTTAGTCAGTCTGCACAGTAATGAACGTGGATGACGACCATCATGAGTTAGTATCAGCTGTCAACTAGGAGGCTTACCCATGTTTTTATTAAGTACCTAATCAAAATACAATAAAAGACAGGCTAGATTCATGACCAATATTGTAGCCATCCAGTGGCGGGCGTTTGAAATTTTTAGGCTTCACCTATGGGGGGCCCATCAAGTCAGTATGCAAAACTGACTTAGTCTTCCAGTTGAAAAACAAACTCCAGTCATGAAGCCTCGATTTGACTGGCGCCGAGTTACTTTTTGAAATAGGACACTCACAGATGTCACCTACAACCAGGCTCAGTCAAATACAGTTGGGTCATTTGTGCCACGTTTTATTATCTTTTTTCCCACCACAGTGTAATTTACAAAATTGACATGATGCTCTATTGAAGGAGAAGACCTGAGCCTAGAGACTGAGATAATAAACTACTCAGCAAAGTGTTTACAGACGTTATAAATATTGTGAAGTTTAGGAAAATCCACAAAAGCATTTAATCACACCGAACCAGCATTTCTGGGAGCCCTAAAAAACACTATTTTTATACTTCGAGCACTCCTAAAACCTTCGAGCAGTCCTAAAACTCATAATGGTCTTTGGACTGACAGAAAAATGAATAATGTCTATTGCAGTGGAAGAGTTTCCAAAAAGTAAATTCTGGTGGAGTTTCTCTTATACTGGTGCACAGACATTATAGATATCCTCTCACCATCACAGCATCAACAACAGTTGTTTAACAGTGCAACGCTCTGCTGCTTTGAGCGTGACGGCATCAAGTCCCTTTGTTATAAAGTAGACTGAGCACATCTGCAGCACCATCAGGAATAGGAACAGAGGGGCTGACTGGCTGACCAACCAGTAACTAACAGTGGGGCCACAGCCACAAACTGAAATAGGTGTGACAATTTCAATTTGACTGCCTCGGCTTCTGTGGGTGAAAGCACATCCCCATCAGGCTCAAGAACCCTGGTGGAACTCGATGGTGCTGCCAGTCATCACCAGCAAACTGAATCATCCAAAGTGATGTGAATCACCGGCATGATAAAGACGTGGACCTACTCTACCCAGTGGTCCTGATAGTGACCTGCGTCATCAGACACCAGGCTTATTAGGGCGGTCTATCGCTTAGTGCCAGTGATGTAGCCTTCAAATCGACAGTGGCGGATGCTGGGAAAGGCCAGCCTGGGGGACTGTGTGGAGACTGGTTGAAACTATAAGGGCATGTCCACACAAGTACAGGCTTGCCATTATGGGACTGAGAACAGCCAGCAGAAAGTTGCTAAATTGCCACTCTAATTAGCTAGCCATGATAAAAGCCCCTCCTCCCAGGGCGACATTAAGAAGCAACAATGTTTCTTTGTATTTCATAGGCTGTCATGTGCAAACACAGAGCTGTTACGCACATCCGACTGCTAAAAACACGACTGAATACACAAATCACAGTGGGCTGGAGCCAATCTTGTAAAGAATCCATGCAAACCAGATCATTCTGGTTTTGTGTCCTGTTGTACCCGTCAATACGGTTAAAGGTGAAAGCATGCATATGTACAACAGCAAGTGAACGGGGGTCCATGTGAACACTGAACAAAGCTGACCAACCGACCACCACAAGTGCATACGTGCATGCATGCCCACCCGCACGCATGCACACTCTTCTTCCTCCCTCCTTGCACCACAACCGGTGAGTCATCCCTCTATTCACGTCACAGGGAGATGAGTGCGCCCTGTGACAGGCCAGTTAGTAGCAGCCACACTGATCTATGTGGCACCTCTCAGCTCTTTGTTTCTCCTCTGATGGAGAGACTGTGTGTGCTCGCCCCCTATTAGGAGGGTTTACTCAGCTCATAATGGGGGACTCAGTCAGGCAGGAGTAGGGAGAAGTGCGCAAACTGTGTGACGGTTTCCTGCCTGAGCAGTATCTCTTCATATCACTGCCTTTGCTTCTTTCACTTCTGAGCCTGGATGCCTGAGGCCTGTTGTACAGGCCTGTTGTCCTGCTGTTATTCACATGCATTTCAAGAAATGTCTTACAACAATAACACCCCATTCCCACGAGTCTAAAAACCTAAGTAAACTCAGGTTTAAAAGGTTTCTTGATCAGTGGGAATGTTTTTAACTGACATTCAATTCTGGGTCAAAAGACTCTGCAATGCATACACGTTTTTAATGGCTTTGACCCCAGTTGGCATCGTTGGCAAAACTAGATCAGGGAGAACATGCTAAATTGTTTTGTTTTTCTAGTGTCTTCATAATTTTGGCAGCAGCAAAAAATCCTGCATCATTTCCACTGACTGTTTACAACATGGGGGTAGTTTTGAAAAGTGAAGCCCATGAAGAAAGACAGTTGGCCACCAGGGGGCAACTCCACTGGGTGCAAAAAGAACCATGTCTATGAAAAAATGTGCTTCTTTTTCGTCACTGGAGGTATAACGTCAGTAAACTTTTTCCTGAACAGTTAATGGTCTTATTTCGGGGTGGAATCACAGGGTACCTTGTAACAGAATACAATATGCGATACATGGTCCCACGATACCAATAATACAACGATTCTGTGATAATCAATATGTTGCAGGACATCACAATATCTGTCGAACTGAAGTAAACAAAACATCTGTGAAAAGTTAAAAGTGCAGTATTTCTCTATTTATTCATACATTATTGTTTAATGACTTAGACAGTAGACTAAATTGGCTACTTTAATCCTATCCTTGCACCCTTATCCACTTTTTTTATGTATATTTATTTTTGCACAATTTATATCTCCATCTGCTGCAACATTACCGGCGGCGCGGCCTACGCTGCGATGCCACATATCCATTATGCCTCTATTTGGATGACGGACTGTTCAAATTTTAGGGTACATACACAATCAAATGTTTATGTGCTGTAACGTGTGCCATTATTACGTTCAACTTGTAATAATTGTGGACTAATTGATGTTATGTTATGTGGTATATGGATGTGATATTTCAATTTCCCATCTTGGGATTAATAAAGTATCAATCAATCAATCAATCAATTAGTGAATACTTGTATAAGCATATTATATTTGTTTATCTCACTACAGACAAGATTAATTGACGTCTGCAGTAGGGCACAGGGAGAAATTATTGTGCATCCCAAAACACAATCACTAGTTTTAGGTCATCTTTAACAAAACATAATTTGTAAAACAATAGGTGCTTGGTGAATTTCCAGTTGTAAAAACTCACATTGCAAATCTGAAAAACTACATCCATTTTTTTAAATACACTCTGTAGTAATTTCCAGCAAAATGCGAAGACGTGCATTGATCTGCTGCCCATTGGCATGTAATTAGCCATAAATGTTTGGAACAAACATGAATGTTGTTTACCAGGGAAAGAACTAATTTTTTATTTCATCATTCAGGACAGTTAAAGGATTAACTGAAAGAGGAACAACAGTCAAAGTCACTGGAATCCACAGTTGTTTTGACCCATTTTGTTTCAATCTTTTGTGACATCACAGTTCATGCGCCCGCAGGGCAGACCAACCGCTCGTGTTCACAAATCCAGGGCAAACCCAGTAATTTTAGTGTGAAAGCGACTTAGGATAATGAGCACTGGTCTGTACTCTACAGGCTTTATTATATTTATGCTAAAACATGGTTAAATAGTCTAAAAGTATCCTAAAAAATCAACTGTCTTCAAAATTAATTGAAAATTTAAGAGGGGGAAAAAAAAGGCTGTGAGCTCACCAAAATGTAAATACATGTCTGTGGAGTAAGTTATTAACATAAATTATTTTCAGATTAATGTTTTCCCAGGCAACCGCATCTGATCATAATCGTTAACAATTATGGGCCCACAGCTCTTCCTCCTACGACAACTCCAGCTGTCTTCTGTTCACAATGTCAGTGGTGTGTTGGAGCCAGACTTCATTGTTGCTGTCACAAAGCCAACACAACCGAGTGAAAAGGAAATGCCAGTCGTCGGGACAAATAAGAATATTCAGCACATCTCACTCCAACACCAACATGCCCTCCTCTACCAACACACTGTAATTACAGCACGTTTATTTTACATTATGACAGTCTATTGGTACACAGATCATTCTATCACCTGACATGGAAACCAGAGGAGGGGGAAAGAAAATATATTGGACTGTGAAACTATAAAACCCACAGAAATTACTGTGATGGTTTATGTTGTATATAATGCTGTTAGGGCTGCAGCCATCGTTTATTTTGGCAATTGAGTATTCTATCAAATATTCCATCGATTCATCGAGTAATCGGATAAAACATACTACATACATAAACATACATCCTATTCCTCCAATTACTTTCGCTTTGCTGCGTTTGCTCATTTTCACTGTATTTGCTGTTTTCGGTCCCGGCGTCTGCCATTCCGTACCGCTAAACTGTCCACACACGTTACCCAAAGCCCGCTCCGTCTTCTTCCTCTTTGTAGGGAACGCATAGCCTTTGACGTAAGCATGTTGTGTCACACTAAAAAGAATCCGTGCGAAACGTGAGCTTTAAATTTAATTAATCGAGGCTCGAGGCAGAGAAAATTCCTCGACCATTCTTTGTAATCGAGTTACTTGAGTTACTCGAGGAATCGTTGCAGCCCTAAATGCTGTAACAGCATTTTGCATGTCTGTTGTTTTTACAGGTGTGGACATTTTTCTGATTCAAACATACTTTGATGTCAATCAATAGAAATTAAAAAAATATATATTTTTCAACATTACGACTATGTATGTTACCCGGCTGAAGTGAGGCATGATGAATTTTTTCCAGTGGTGCAACTATGGCTGGGCAATTAATCAATGAGTTATCAAAATAACTGACAGATTAATTGGATATGAAAATAATCTGTAGTGGGAGCCCCAATTGTGACCCAGAACTTTTTTCAGAGCTGCAAAATCTAAAAAAAAAAAATCCAGAAATGCGATGTTCAGTTCCTTTTTTCCAAATCAAACTTGTGTCACTTCAGCGTGTAGATTGGATATATGTATATATCCAATACCTGGCCATGCAACATTGAGTGGGAACGAATATATCAAAATCCAATGGACTTGTGTGGCAAATATGCATTGTGTTGAGTGTTGATGTCACTGACCTGCATCAGCAGTCCAAACACATATCAAGAATCAAGAATATCGAGCTAAATCCCACCCTCAAATTTGCTGGGATAACTTCCCTTCCTAATCCAAGTCACGCTTCAATACAGAAAAGTCTCACAAGTGACATTTTCTGTTCTTGTTGATGGCACATGAAAAAAGTATCATTGTATAAATGCTAGGGAAAACTGTGAACTGATTATGTACATAATATTTGAGTTTTTCTTTAAATACAAGAAAATACAATATATCGCCTTGTTTGTAATACCCCAGCATATTGCAATTTACTGTATCGGGATATTTATTGTTTTTGCTTGATTCTTGCCAAAACAAAGCCCTGATGCATACATAGTGTTTAAGCTGCTGAAAGACACTTGTAGTCATTAAAGAACCTTAAAATCAGCTCAGTAATGAATCAGAAATTGAATCAGAATTGAAAAATATGGCTACTCATGTAAAATGCAGCCTATGGTTGCTAGACTGGGTTGTATGTTGGAGTGTTTTTCTGACCATTTTCACTTAGACACAGAGTCTAGGTGTTTTTTTTTTCCCCCACAGCATCTTAGTTGAATGAAAAGAAAATAAATGATGCCAAGAGTTTCCTGCCCATTTTTGCTGTGATTAATGGTCATGCTCCCTTTTCTCTGTCTTCTCCTCTGGAGCCAGTGGAACCAGGTGAAGTTAAGGTAACATCTCACTGGACTTGATGACATCAACAAAGTAAAGTACAAAAGCATTGTCTCAATCTGCTTTTCCTGCAGCGTGCTTGTTAAGCCTCAACGGCAATCTGTTGTACACGTTGTCATAGTTTGCCATGAATAATAAAATGTGGCAAATTCTTGTAAACTTGATGTTACAGCCGCACACCGCCCCTCAGAACCAGTCACTGCTGTCTCTACCAGCTGCGTCTGCACACAGTGAATCACCACCACAGCTGAGCGTCAAAGAAAAGGAACAGAGCGACACTCACTAATGTCTGTGCTCTTCATTCTTTCCAAACTTTGGAGGGTTTTGACGTAAAATAATATTTTTTATGTTAGGTCATTTTCAGTGACTTTACTGCAAGAGTGATCTAAATATTGCATTTAATTTAATTGTGAGGTACCAGATTCAAATCTCTTGTTGTAATAACTGTACTAATCTGCGTTGGCTAAAACCATAAAATGCAATTACGTCATTAAGCAATCTGGACGCCATGAGGCATGGCCGTCATCCTGTTTTCATATCCATAAAAATACGTCAGTGCATCCTGGTCTATCTGCTCTCTTCCTCTTAAACTGCACACACTGAGGGAAAAATGCTGAATCAATATGAGTGAAGGTAAATTTCCTGTTGGCAGGAAAATAAACTTCAATATCATACTTGGATGACAATTTTTGTGGGGGGGTCAATGATGCGCTTCAAAACGCTTCCTGACAATTATCTACATTTACCGGAACACAGATTTAAGGTCTCGTTTGAATTGTGACAGGGGATTAATTTATTTAAAATGAGGGTACATTTTTGACAAATAAATACAGATCAATCTGAGAGTGTTTTCTTACACTTAACAGAATAAAATCACAGTATATGGAGGTGTTGCTGTATGTCCAGCTAAACAGTCTAAATAATAATGATTCCCAACAGATTTCTATGATTTTTTTTTATGATATCATATGTTATTTAAGTTTTTGTTACTTCCACCAAGGAGGTTATGTTTTCATTGGTGCGGGTTTAGCTCTTAGTTTGTCCTTCTGTTAGCAAATTCCTGTCTACTGTTTTTGACAGATCAATTTAGAATTTTTCTCTCAAACAAGTATAAAAAAAAATCCCTATCCCTTATAAAAAGTTAAAATCATCTCTCTGTCAAAACTGCCAAAGATCCAGGTTTGCCGGCAATTGAAAGTTAGCGTGGTTCAGTCCCAGTCCAGATGCGTTTGTATGCTTATGTAAAATGGGAATAGCTATAAGCAGGTAAAGGATCAAAATGGAAAACTGCTCTCGGAGTGGTCTTGATTTACATGTGTAAACAGAAGTCTGATATTTTGCACAACAGAAGAACAATTCATGGCACTGAACATCAGTCCGATGATCCTTTCATGGAAATTTGCTCATTTCCTGATATCAGTTTTGCATATCAGTGTGATATATATACTACATCGATATTAGGTTTTTGCTATTCACGCACTTCAAATGTATTATCAATCTCTAGATATTTGACATATTTGCCAGCAATTTCTGCAGATAAGCCTCATTGCTTTAAAATATTAAGTCTTTGGAAGCTCAGTGGAAGCATTTATCTTGGTGTCACACTGCCCCGAAATTCACACAGTGAAAATATGTGTGTGGTCGCCGCTTCGCAATGGTGCCTGCCACTAAAATACAACCTATTGTTCCTCATTTCACAGTCCTTATGAATGAACTAAAATATTTGGTTTGTTCATTTTTTGCAATTGCAATATGAGGCATTTTTTAAGGAAAAGTTATTACGGTGTGATTTTAATCATGGTCTCTATTATAGAATCATGTTCACTCATGTCTGGAGGGTTATTTGTAATTTGTAGGCCAACACTCTCTAACACCACAATGCATTATGATACCTTGTTCAAAAAAAAAAAAATGCAGCTCCTGCAATTAGAATGCTACCTTTTGACTTATTGCGATTTTGATATTATTTCAATGAACTGTTCAAACCCATTTACACATTCAGAGATGATTTGACTGTATAAAAACATGGGTGCATGTGGACAAATCTATCCTGTCATAAAAAGTCCTGACATTTGGATGTACTTTTGGATGCAGAGTTGGATCACTGTCATAAAACTTGCCCAAAGATTAATCAATGGCTAACTGAATGCTGAATTAAAGCTGGAGTGTGTAACTTTTAAAGATAAACAAATGTCCACTACATTTAATCTATTGTCAAATGAAATGCCTCACTCTCCCTTTTCTCTCAGTATAGCAGCAGGTTGTTTTCGTGTCTGTGGAGACATTACAGCTACATAGTGCTAATAAAGCGAGACGGTCACATGCAGCCATTACAGAAGTTACGTACTGGAGCAGCAACTAATTTATATTGTTTGAATATATATAAATAAATGATGCTTTCATATTTTGAATGTGAACATGTTCTGGTTTGTTTGCTCCTCTGCGGCAGTAACCTGAATATTTGGATTAACTATAGAACAAAAGATTTGATGATGTTTGGTAAAATAGCCAGCGATATTTTCCGCCATTTTTTGGACTTTTATGGACCAAAAACAAATCAGATAATCAAGAAAATAAGAGATTAATCGATTGTGAAATTAATCGTTAGCAGCAGCCCACAATTCATATCAAGAACCACGGTGAAGAGATGGCAACAGCTTTCTTACCTGTAATACACTGAAACTGACCATCCTCTCGACGAATTGTGAAGGCCTCACCTGGGTTTACCTGCACCAGGATTACCTGTGGAGACACAGAGACGTTTCTGAGTAAAGGTTTAAAATGTGTCAATGGTGGTAAGCTGTTTTGGCCTGAGATACCAAAAGAGTTAAGGATGAGCAAATGGGAGAATATTTTACCGGGATTTTCAAAGATCCAGAGAGGTGGCAGAGTTGGATCACTGCCATAAAACTTGCCCAAAGAGAGTGTAAGTAGACAGAGTGATGGGAGGCACACAGGCATCGGAGTCCACTTGTGTAGTGATCACTCGTAGACCACAGAAAGTAACTACTCTTACACATTACACACTGCTTTTTCCACTAAAGCCCCCCTTTGCGTGTGTCCAAGACAAACCAAACCAAACCAAACCAAATCCCTGTCCATGCACACACACCAAAGGAACAAAGTGAATAATTAAAAACATATGCAAAAGCAGCAGGTGGTTGGAGATGCTGACAACAGAAACGGGATCAGTTATAGCCACTAACTGACCTGATGAGACTTAATAAATTTAAAGGCGGACCTCTGGTGCCTTCCTGAGGTGGGCACAAGGACCCCAGGTTGGAAACCACGGTAGTAGATAATGGGGATCTTTAAAAAAAATTAATAAATAAAAATCACATCATAATTTTAACGCTGATAGTGGTTTGTGTTGCACTGACGCTGTGTTGGGTGTTGAGCACTGTCATTATCTGCAAGTCGTAGGGGGAAACATATTCAATCCTATCTCTCATTTTAAGTATCTCTCTGGCAGATGCAGATACAAGTAATAGAAACGACACAATACCGATGAGAAGCACAACATTCAAAGCCGCCTGCTGCTGCTTTAAGTGCTACAGCTTGCTTAGTATATGTGCAGAAGACTGTGCTGAGGGTTTTTTTTTATCATGTGGATGAAGTGTGAATAACAACAATCTCAGCCGTTTGTCAAGAAGAGAATGGGCAGAGCTGCAGTGAATAATTGGTAATTTAATCATCAACTGTTTTGATAATCAGTTTGTTTTATCAAACAATTAAAACAAGCCCTCTGATATTTTAGTTACTTAAATGGTAATATTTTCTGGCTTATTTGCCTGATAAATCATTATAACGGAACTCATTTGGTTTGACATTTGAGAACATCATCACGACAAGTTTTTGAAGTCCACATTTTCTGACATTCGATGGATCAAACAACTCATCGTTTAATGGAGGAAAATATTCGACAGATAAATCAATTTTGAAAATTATTGTTAGTTGCTAGGGGTCGACTGGTATTGTTTTTTTTGTGCAAATATCAATATAGATGATTAACAATATATGTAACCGATGTATTTACAGTAAAATGACAAAACGTGATTTCCTTCTGTCTTTTATATAGACATTCAGTATAAGCATTAAGTTGTCAAGTGTTTTCAGCTGAAGCAGCAGCTTGAGAGAAACTAGCCCAGAGGAGGAAATGTTGGCAGAGCCGCAGCCATTTGTAACAATATCAGTTAAAATGAAACAATGACACCGATCATTGACAAAAGGGCCTAATATCAGCCCCCAATTGTTTGACCCACGTTAGTGGCAGCCTTACATGCGAGTGACTTGAAAACCTCGTCTAGCTTACCAACATTCTGTCCTAGTGATTCTTTTTTTTAAGTGCCACAAGGGGGAGCCTGCACCTTTCCAGTAATTTCAGAACCTCCTGAATTATTATGATCAAAGTTATAAATCAAACTTAAAGATGACAAATGGAAAAAAAATATTAATTTGGTGGGCAACCACTGTGACGGCAAACGGCAAATCATCGTTGTCGTAGTAATCATAATTGGCTGAAAATGAAACACAAATCATGGTTTAGTGTCATCTCCAAAAATGTATCCAAACAGACCCACAAATTTAGATGTACTCAATGATACAGATTCTATTCTTGTAACTGTGTCAGCTAAAAGCTTATTTACTGAAGTCAGTATTTACTACTGTAAACATGGCGTTAAAATAAGAAGAAACTTTATGTTCCAAGAATATTCAACAGATGTTGCCTACAACAACAAATGAAAGGCAGACAGCAGAGGACAAGGTTGTTGTTTCAATCCTCTTAAAACAGAACAAAGTCTCTGTTACAATACAAAGTACTGGTGTGAGGGTGTCAGTATTTCAAAGATTAAACTATCAGAGGCATCATTATTGGTAATTTGACTGTTTCTACACATACCTAGTATAAATGTGCAGGACAAAACCTCAGTTATTGGGCTTTACATGCATTTTCAAGCTTTAACCATTAACCTAACTATACAGAGCTATTTTTGAGTTCATTGTGATGTTTAGATAAAAACAGGTACACGCTGCTGCCCCTCACTGAATAATGCTGCTTTTAACGTTGACAAAATACAAGTGTCAGGATTGAATAGGAAAAAAAAAAACTCCCACTGTTACTTCTCTGATAACGATGCCTTTTTTTCGACAACAGGCAGATAAAAGGAAAATCATTAACAGAGCTGAGGACGTATACTTTTTTCCACTCGCATCATCAAACACTCAGGTCCTGTTAATAAAAAAATTTGTCCTTCGGTCATCTCCACTTTATCATTCTCTTAACTTATCGTTAAAAACACAGACAGAGCACACATATGCTGCGTTTGGGCTCCAGTTACCTCACTCTTGTGGAAGTCGCCGTCATAAAATCTACACTCCGGTGGCACAGCGCTCTGACCGCGGTTCTGCTCAAGCACGGAAACCATCAGCACCTCCATCTCCGACACTGCTCTCATTCATGTGCTCAGTGGGGAGAGGAAAGAGCCCTTTGACTGCCACACACACACACACACACACACACACAGAAGCTCATATGTTCATACACACCCACTCAAGCAGCATCAGCAGCAAGTGTAGATGGGGGGGGGGGGGGGGGGGGGGGGGGGGGGGGGGGGGGGGGGGGGGGGGGGGGGGGGGGGAGTTGTTCAGGGGTAAGGGAGGTTTGACTGCCTGTAAATATTCACTGTCCACCCCCTTTTATGTGAGGAAAACTCCTAAGATGTCTTCTCTGTTGTCAAATTTAATGTTTTGAATCCTGCAAAGTGACATTCCCTGCATGCTGATGAAATCAAAAAGGAAAGAAAAATATCTTGCCTGCAAAAGCTGCGACTGGTACTTACTGTTGCCCGCATTGCTTGTTCTCATTCAGGCGTCGCTGTTCACGCAGTCACAGAGGAAGAAAAAGATGCTCCGGGGTTGACAGGACCCTCCACCACTTTACCCAACCCACATGAGAAATCACATGACCTGCGGAGCTAACACATCTGGCTGGGTTGATCCTTGACACCCTCCACTTCAACTCAACTCCTGAGCAAAATACAGGAAGAAATTGGCAAGAGGCGTGGAGTGCAGCAGGAGCAAGAGCTGTGTCAGCAGATGGGGCTCAGACTCTTGTGCTGGACGCAGCCTTTCAAGTGAGGTGTGAATCTCATGTTTGCTTCGCCTGGTTCACCCTCATCTGCTCCATCGCGGCACGCTCTGCAGCAGGCAGCTCCTTCACTCTATCCTCTAGCTTCGCTGCAGCCTCCCTGCCGTCAGTATCCACAGCAACCCCTTCAACAAATAAGCCACGGAGATGTCCGTGCCAAACCTTAAGAGAGGGGACTGAAACCTTATCAGCTGTGGCCACTCTCCAGAAAAACAGAGGTGAACAAACCCAAGACACGGGACCAAAAAAATTAAAAATAAGGAGTTTAGATGATGCCTCAGTTTGCTGATCAGTTTCCCTCTTGCATCTGTCACTGACTGTGTGCCAGTGTCAGCTCAGTTAATGCCTGCTGCGCTTGCTTAATGCTTCATTTAAATAGCATTCCATCAGGGTGTGATCATAGCACAGCTGAGCCGGCAACGGTATAAGGGCTCCAGAGCGTGGGGAGTCCTTTGTTCTGTCTTTTTTTTACTCCACAACAACAACAATGGCGTGAGGGAGCCGAGCGACCCACGCAGCTTCTGAGGCTGACATACACGACTAAGCTACAGTCGCTCTCCCTCCCTCCTCCGTTCTCTCCCTCCCCCTCATACTCTCTCTGGCTTCCTCTCCCATTCACAGCGCAACATGCCATACACCCTCTCTTAATACTCCGATCGATGTGAGAGGAGATAAGGTTGGGGGAGTTCAATTGCAGAGCTCCCGACGCCTGTGACGACCGCAGCTGCGACTTCTCTACTACTGGGTCCAAAGATCATAAAGCAGCCCGCTGACCGTCAAAACAGAGACACTGTTTGGACAGCAACAGAGTAAACAGGGCCGGCAACTATTCACTGCTTCTGTAACATCTGTCCTTGTTCAGTTTAACTAATCAGTCCTTAAAGAGGCAGTGTTGATCATGAGTGTGTGCCAAGTTCACAGATACTGTGCGTCACAGATCCCGCCTCTGCAACGGGTACATGAAATACTCCCAAAAAATTATTTTCCATGCTCCACTTTCAAATTAAGGAGGCAGGTTTTTTTTGAGGACTTAGATAAACACAGCAGCGAGGCATACTGATCAGGGCGGTGAAATAAGATGTGCTTACACTTTACACAGCAACCATAATAAGTAATGTGTGTATTGTGGTGATCAAATAAACAGTATGTTATGACAATCAAGTGAGTCAACAGTCGACGAGTAGCGACCCAAAGTACAACACCATTCCGTCCCTTTTCTAAAACCAATCTTTTTGAATACCAAATTTCACTGTCTAAAACAATTATGAGAATGTGACAGTGAAAAAGAAAGACCAGAATATGGATCTGAGTCTGCTGAATCATCTTCTAAATCACTTCTGAAAACACTTAAAAAAAAAAAAAGCCTTTTATTAGTTTTAGTGCATGGTCTTATTGCTGAAAACCTTAAATTTGGAAAGCTACCCAAGCATGATTTTGTTGAAACTATGGACTATGAAACACTAGCAAAACTTTCAGGGAAACGGCAGCAGCATAACAAGTGTTGTTAGTTGTCCAAGTTAGTGTTTCGAGTACTCACTCTCACATTTTCTACCGCTTTATCCACTAGGGGTCACGGGGGGCACTGGTGCCCATCTCCAGCTAACACAGGGCGAGAGGCAGGGTACACCCTGGACAGGTCGCCAGTCCATCACAGGGCCACACAGAGACAGACAACCATTCACTCTCACATTCATACCTACGGGCAATTTAGAGTGTCCAATTAACCTAGTCCCCAAATCTGCATGTTTTTGGACTGTGGGAGGAAGCCGGAGTAGCCGGTGAGAACCCACGCACCACGGGGAGAACATGCAAACTCCTTGCAGAAGGCCCCTTTCTTCCAACCGGGTTGTGAACCCGGGACCTCTTGCTGCAAAGGCAAGAGTGCTAGCCAGTGTTTCGAGTAGCAGATGATAAACTAAAACTGGGTTATATTGTCGAATTTTATTAATTCTGTATTTAATTTCATTCATTCATTCATTCAACTGTCCACACCGAGTGACAGCACAAAATTCGGGGTGTAAGATTATTGGCACGATTGTATAACAGCAGATACAGGCCCACTACAATAATTTTTCTGTTTATTTGTGCTACATAATCTGTTGTGACATGAGCATGAAAAATAATGTTAATTTCACTAAATGACCACTAGCTAATGACCTATGTAGATGAGCAGAGGGAAAATTTATATATATATATATATATATATATATAAAATCTGTTATTGGCCCAAGCACCCCCAATATCCAATATTTTTGCCAATATCAGCATATTGGCAAAAAGACCAATACTGTGCAGCCCTACACAAAATTTAAAAAAAATTTAAAACACCCTCAAACTTTATATGAGGCCACTTCCTCGTGTCGTCCTCCCACTCCCGTAATATTACACAGATGTGGAACTGACCTGCCATTTCCATTTGTTATTGATCATTTCAAGAGTTCCCACGGCATTGTTAAGGAGGCAGACTCACTCCATTCACAAAAACATGAGTAAGCAAATACTGGAAGTGCTACACAAAAATAGGAAGTCAGACCCCAAGTTACTTCTGCATTTAAAAAATTAGGTCTGTGGCTGGCTGGTCGTGGCTGTCCTGCATGTTTTAGATGTTATCCCTGCTCGAACACACCTTATCCAACACCTTGGTTGTTATCAGGCTTTTACAGACCATTTGAAGCAGGTGTGCTGGAGCACGGAAACATCGACAGATTAACGGATTATAAAAATCATTAGTTGCAGCCCTATGTACCAGTGAAATAATAAATTAACTTTACTAAGTGACATCCTACAGTTGTTGTTCAGTCCATGAGGCACTCCATAGACTCATTCTATGATACTGTAAAGGTTACTTTTCACACAGATGACTGGACACTGCAATGAGCTATGGTTTCCTGGTCACATTCACAACAGAGCAATGGACAAGCTCAACCATATATTAAGAGAACAGAGAGAGAGAGAGAGAGAGAGAGGGGAAAAAAAGCAGATACTCTCTCTCCAATTTACCGAAAATTACGTGTGAAAGATTTTCAACATTTATATAGCTTGTTCCCACCGCTGTAAAGATTTATGTCCATGTAGGAGGCCTATGCAAAGAGAGCGTGGATCAATCTGTACACCCTGTCACACAGGTGGCCACTGCTGAGTTTTATTACCCAGGAGAATGGGCTCTGTGCATTCATGGCTGTTAGCTCTGACGTTTCTTGGACGTTGGTGACTCAGAGTTCACGTTTCTCACTATTTGTTCCTCTTAATTGTTTACTGTGCGTCGATGTGGCACAGCAGCTGGGAGGACAGGAAACAGGAGCCAAATGACACACATGTCTCAACCAGCCAGGCACTAATGCAGTCTCCCTGCAGCTGATGGAATATGCTGGAATATATCAAGTGTGCAATGATAAATACAAGGCAATTTATTGATCCTCTAGTCTCCAGATTCCATGGGAAATGTTGCCTGATGGTACAGTAAGAGAGAAACAGGCCGGAAAAACAAAGCTCAGAGAGGTTTTCATGCTGTAGCACATGCATGTAAATTTTCATCATCATCTTCTTAGGAGAATTAACTCACTGAGCAAATTACATTGTATTTTTATTTATCGGAGCGACCACAGAATATTTAGGTATTGGTCGCTTGATTGGCAGGAAAAAATACCAGTGACGTCAGAAACATTAAATAGGCTCTAAATTCAGCACAGGAGAACAAAATGGATGACACGCGAAGACAGAACCTAAAACTGAATTAAAGACGCTGTATGATTTGACTATTTGAATCGACTGCATAAATACTGTATTACATATGCACCAGCTCTTCATGAATTACAAATGGGCAATTTAATGACAGTATAACATAATGATTGTCTAAACTCATTTGTCGACAAAATATGTCACAGGTCGACTTGTTCTCGATATGATTCACAGGCCAGAGATTCATATGAAACTTTTACAGTTCAATTTTACAGTTACATTTATATAATTTATGTGATTTGCAACAAAAATATAACAAATATTTTATGATTTAAACTCAAAAATAATGATGCATTAACAATTCACAAGAATGAACTGTTTCCACATTTGCATCAATAGACTACATGATTGCTCTTTTATTAAATTTATCAAACCAGACTGACTAATTGCTACATCCCTATTACATTTCTGTTGCTCAACAGTAAGTGACAAGGAAGGAAAATCATTTTCCACCATGGTTTCAACAATTAACTTAAGCAGCAAGAATAAATCTGCATATATTCTTGCAACAGAGAGAATAAAATACTGCAAATGACAATGGGGACTGACTAGGCTTGAACACAGTTCTATGTAAGGCATTGCAAGATACTATTGCTATGCCTGAACTCCCTCATGATTCACTATGACTGTCAAACTAGTGACATTATTTCTCCCAAACCTTGATGTCATAGTGTAACTAAACTCCCTCTTCTACAGCTAACGCTGCCCAATGCCTGATTTTGAATAATGCCAACAAGTGACACCTGAGTGAGGGAGAGTGTGGAGCGGTGAGGGGGCGTGGTCTGTGGGAGTAGTCTGAAAGCAGGCCTTTTTATAATTGGACAAGAGAGTGACGTAAGAGTGTACCAGATAGGCTCCTAGAGGTGGGCAGGATATATTCTATAATGCATTGTAATTGTTGATATTCATATTGAAAAGATCAAGTATTTAAATTAGTTTGCAAAAAAAAAGAAAACATGCACTGAATCTCCACCCATTTCTTCAATTCATGCAGCAGAAAACCCTAAGGATTCAGTGTCACATGACCACTAAAGGGCCTATGTAATCACATGACAGCTAACCTGTGTGTGTGGTTAAGGAGGAAACACGGAAACACCAGCCACTTCAACTAAGTCTTTGAAAAATTGTTGTATTATTTTCTCTTGCTTTTACGCTACAATACATATGAATGTTTAGCCACAGTTCAGTGGTTCTACACTATTCAGTTATGTCATTTTTTTTTTACTTGAATGGTAAGGTTGCCTTCCTAAAACACTGCGTACACTAATATAATCTTTAAGCAATATACACTGGTTTTCATGTTTTTTTTTTTAATTATAGTTTGAGTGTATGATTTGGATCGTTGTCTTTCTAAATACCAATCACCACCCACACCACAGATACAGGTGTCAACAGTTTGAAGAATTTACCCAAGACTTTGTCCTGATTTGGCTATTCTCTGGTCTTTGGTACCACTCATACCTGACAGTGGAGCTGGTGTTAGATTGGTGCTAGATTGTGGTAGACCTGACAAGAGATCTCAACTCCAGTTGAACTGCTCATTTTCAGTAAATCAGATTGCATTATCCTTTGGCTCACGCTTTCAGCAATTTTCACATGAGTGTCTTCAAACTCCCGACACACTGTCATGTGCTTTTCTTTTCCACTGGAGTACCTTCCATCTGGCTCCTATATGACACAGCTCAGACTTGTGAAGTGCTGCACTCAGTGTAGTTCAGTCTCTCCTCACAGTCGAGGCACTTTGTTCTTTGGTTAGAGTTGTCCTTTAGGTTCCAAGTCTGCTTCCTGCCTCCTGTCTCTCCAGCTGGGTCACTCTGTGTAGTCACTTCAACTGCCCTTCGAAAAGTCCAGATTTTGGCACAATGTAAGCGTTGAAATCTTAATGTGCTCTTCCTGCACTGGACATTTGATGTACTGCACTAGCTTTAACCACTAGTATCTGCTGCTGTCTCTCCAGGCCAGTACTAGATATCAGAAATGAATGGGCATTGAGTGGTAAACAGATCGATCAAGTGGATTACCTGATGAAATATCCAGTACTTGTATCGTCTCTGTAAATTGGTGCAGTGATAATGGAATGGTTTGTCTCACTGGCTTAGAAGAAAGTGTCCGGAATACTGCTGAGTCACAATGTCCACCTCCTCACAAAAGCTGACAAATAGTGGTTTCCCCCTCCCAAATCTTCACAGATGATTCAGAGGCTGACAGCGAGAAAAACAGAGTGGGTTGCATTTTTGTCACAACATCTCAGGCCCTCTAGCAACGTATGAGGTGGGGCACATGTCCAGGGCCTGTCTCCTGTGTCTGACTATAGCTTACAAGGGCAGCACTGAACATGGCTGAGTCGGGATTGAGGTCTCACCATCCCACAGTAACATTAACACACGCATGGCACAAAGCCACGGGCAGACCACACACACCATGGCTGAGTGCTCCCTGTTCAATTTGTGTTGTTACCATTCAACACCGAGTGTTCTCACCCCTGATCACAGCAAACATCAGGTTTCTGATGTTTACAGCTCAGCCTGTGTTACAAAACATTTAAATCCAGCATGGTTTTATTTAAAATAGTTACATGTTAGGAATAGTAAAAGTGCAACATCGTCTTAAAAGATACTGGAACTGTACAGATTTCCCAAAAGGTGAGACGTTTCTTAGAAAAGTTGTTTAGAATAAACTGCAAAGCTATAAGTTTGTACGATGAAGAGGTGCTCTTACAATAATATAATTGCCAGTCGAACATTTATACTAATGGCTTAATGATTTTTTTTTCCTCTAAAGGGTTTTTAATCACTTACAGTCTGTCAGGTTACACACTCAGACTTTAAAAACAGCAAAGCAGAGGAACATAAAAAAACATTAGCACAAAGAGCACGAAAACATTAAATGACGGTTCTAATGAAAAGCACTAATGAACAAAATGCAAGAAAAAATTCATAACCATCAGCACAGACAACAGCTAAGTACATAAGCCATTAGCTAGGCTTAAACATTGACAGAAACAGGCCGATTCATCTGCTACCAATTTAGCTACACACCAAATGGCAAGAGCAGGAAAAACTTGGGGGGGGGGAGAGGGGCTTAAATGGAGGGAGGTAGTGAATCATACTGCACACAAAGTCATCTCTTAAAAAGGAATCATCACAGGTAATGACCCCAAGACAACAGCTTTCTCTGTGACTCAGAATAATTGGTCCAACAGAGCGTGAATATCAAGCCAAGGTTGGGATATAGAAACCAAGAACAAAGAATGAGGTGTCCTTGTAGCTTTCCCCAACAAAAAGGTCAGAAACAGAGGGGTCAGCCATCGCTGTGAATCCTCTTCACTGTCACCTGAGTCCTGCCTCGCTCCGTCAGGGCACGGACCCCTCCACTGGTTCCTGCTCCTCACCCTGACGCTGTCATGATGTTCGCACACCTCCTCAGACGCACAGAAACTGCACCGTTGTCACAGCAGCACCAAAAGCACCTTGTCGTTGACAAGTAAAAATTGCTTGCATCACAGGTGATTAATAGCCAGGGTGACATGATTAAACAGCCACATTAAATCCACCATGCTTTCTGCCAGGTACTGAAACTTCCATTATCAAAGCAATGTACTTAGCCCCAGTTTCCAAAAAACAAAAAAAGATAACTGACAAAGCTTAAAAGATTTATAGAATTTAAATGTTAATACAATCAAAATCACGATGGAGGTGCAAACAGGAATCCACATGGATGGGAAAACTGAGAGTGTTGAAAGATATAGGTGCTTCATTTCAGAACCAAAGATCATTCGACTCAGATGTAGGAATATAAGTATTCTATTATTCGACTATATGCTTAAATAAAAAAAAGTCCATCAGTTACTCTGACTATTCGTGATATATTATATATATTAAAAAAACAACGACTGTGTTTAAATAAAGCAACTGTACTCTAATGACTACCTAATTTGCGGTGCATCTATTATCACAAGATAGCAGTGACAGTAAGGAATTAGTTAGTGGACTTCCAGGTCAGTTTCATCACTTCTGCAAGCACATTGCCTTTGAATGCATCTCATTAGCTGCTCCCATTAGCTTAACACACTGCATTACTTTCACTAGCTCTCATGTGCTGGAGTTTAGAATATTCGATTACTAATACTAAGGCTGCAACAATTAATTGATTACTAAATGACTCGTCAAATATTATAATAATCCATTCATTAGTTTGAGTGGCTTTATTGTCATTAAAACTTGCTCTCTTTTTTCTCAGCTTCTTAAACGTGAACATTCAAAATAAAGAAATAATTAAAACTGAATAAATTGAATTAGTGGACAAAAGACATTTGAGAACATCATCATTTCCAGGTTTGGGAAAAACTGATTAATATTTTCTGGCATTTCATGGACCAAATGATTAATTAAGAAAATAATTAACAGATTAATTAATTCTGAAAATAATTGTTATTTGCAGCCCTAAATTATACCACTCAATATTCAAAATATTTTTTCTGGAAATACCCATCACTGATCAGATGTCAGTAACCTAATTAGGACAAATTACAACCCGTCTCCATTCTACATGTGCATCTTGACGAACAAACCAGTCTCCTGGTAAAAATAATTAATAAATCCTGAACAGGAGAAGTCAGTCAGAGGCAGGTTTACTTGCAAACATTAACAAATAAACACTCAATCTCACCTCCTCAGTATGGCCAAAGACGACCATAAAACTAAAGAAAGCACTAAGGGCTTCAGCTCTCCATCGTGTCACTCCCTGATCTTAGAAGAATAGAAGTTATAAAGAAAAGTAAAAATCTAACATTTACATATTAATCAAATAAAATACATATGAATCAAAAGCAAAGTTTCATTATTTCCTAAGGACATAACGTACATCCACAAAAAAAAATTCATCCAAATCCGACATTCACATTTTAAGTTATGCTGCTCACAATCAAACAGAAAAATGCGACCAAGAGCATTTCCTCCTCGGCTGAGGCTTTTTTGCAAGGACATGCATAGATGTAGCATTATTGAAAATGATAGATACAAATGGATGAAAAAGCATAACATCCAGTTCTGACAGTATTTTCTGTAAAAATACATGAAATGCAAACAGCCCTGTATACCACAGCCTTTGTTCTCTATTGATGTGGAAATATATACCTTTTTGGTTCCTTCATACTAGAAATAAAATATTTCTAGTATGAAATATTATTTTTTTATAATTAGTTGGCACTTAAGATACTGCCATTCTAACACAGTACATTTTATTTAATGTAAAATTAAACAGATCAGATTATAATAAATCTTTGCTAAGTAGAAATTCATTGTGTACTGGTGTGTCTCAGAGATTGACACAGACACCCAAATTGCAAAAACAAGTGCTGCTGTGTTACATGATACATGTTATTCTTCATCACAGGAACACATTCCAGTTCATTTCAGTGATCATAAACATGCAGTGTCTCAAATTGGTGAGCGCAGCGGGGTAGTAATGATGTCAGACAGGAAGCAACAGACCTATTTTTTCCCCCCTCTTGTCCTCAGTGAACACCATAAGCACCAACATGAGACGCGGTAAGGTAAGGTAATCAGGTAACCTTTGTGGGACATCGTCAGGTAAGTGAGTTTTATGAGGGAAAACCCTATAGCACAACACAACAAGAAAAACTTGATCTCCGTGTGAACAAAGCCTGATTCTGTTATGGGATTTTCCACTGCGGAAAAATGACAAGACGGGTGGAAAGGGCAGTGCTAATATTAGCAGGTCTTATCTTGACAAAGTGCGTAAGGCCGAGGAAATGGTGGAAAAGATATGACTGTGGGTTCATGCAATCCCCAAGGAAGTCATGGAAAGTTAAGCAAATCCAACTGATGACCATCAAAATGACAGGGAAATCACCCAGGCCTGTCAAGGCTACTCAATCTCACTCTGGCACTGACAGGAGACGATGGGCAGAGATATCGCCCCATATCCTGCACCCGCAGCTGAGAGCTGCCATCAAAACTGAGAGAGAGGTAGTTCAGAATAAGCACCTGTTGGCTCTGAAGTTCAGTCCATGAGAAACTCAAGTGAGGACAGCCACGTTTCATTACCTATGTGAGTAAGAACCACATGTTATGTTTCGCATCTAAGACGCCCATTGCTTCAAGTTTCACAAGCAGTGCTGCAAACGGAAATGCAATAACAATTTTTAAATTCAGACCCTACCCAAACCTTTTCCTGGAAATACAGCATTAGTTTGAGATAGTGTAACATTTTGTACTAATTACTGCTGAGTGACTGTAGAGAGGAGATAAATAATAATAAATGAATTCTTTAAAAATGGCAAATATTTTGGATGTTTCCACAGTCATTATAATACAACATTATATATTTACCTTTAAGCGTTATGACTGACTGACATTCAAGAGCATCCACAGTAGTATTTTACTGCTGGTGGTAGTGCTACTTAAACCATATGCTCATGTATCACTGACATGACATAGTAGGATATAGGCTTTACCAGTGTCTTTATTAGGGTTCGTTGAGAAAAGTTTATTTTCAAACAGCATTCATGTTTACTGTATTGTCTGGATGTCTTTTAATATAATATAAGATAATAGTATAGTAAGGCTGGGTGATATGGCTTAAAAAAAATGTATTTTTTGGATTTTTTTTGTACTATTTTGTTTTGATTTTCCCTTGTGGGATTTCAACAATATGTAAAAGTGCAACAAAACACAGACAAACATATAAACAGGATGGCTGTAAACAATCGCAAAAATAGAATTTCTCAGCAAGACTTCTACTGGCTTCAAACAATGTCCCAACTTCAGGGAGCCTAAGGAGAGCATCAGCAGAGAAAGTTAAACAAAATAACAATTTTCATTTAGAACAAAAAAGATCCTTCGAAACTACAAATGCCAATTTACCAATAAAATTGCTTTATCGCACACCTACTGTAGTGTATGGTGTATTGCTAAAGAAGAATTTAATGTTTGCCTGAGACCTCTGCACAGTACTATATTATATATTAATTTTACTGTTTCTTTAGTAGCATTTAAAGTACATAAATGTATTATTTTACAAGTGCATTAAAACTTCTGACATTGTCTGCAAAAAAAATATTTTTTTTTAATTCTAATTTCCACATGGTAGATTTAACTACACGGAGACAAACGCAACACTTTTAACAACTGCACACCTGAGGTCCACAACAGCAATAATGAGATCAATTTGCCAAAGTCCATTTGGCCGTAACAGATTTGATGCAGCATGTGCGACTAACAGCAGAGACGTGAGGGCTGTAAGTGTACCTGCTGGGGGCCGTCCCCGTTGACCATGGCTGGGGGTGGTGGAGAAGCCAGGATTGGGAGTTCAGGGCTGAGAAGCTGGCCGGACTCCAGAGGTGGGGTGTGGTCTGCCATGTCTCCCTCATTCACACTACTGAAGAGGCACTCCTGCAACAAAGAAACAGTAATCGAAAAAGTACTGCAGGGATGACGAATCCTTTGAGCAAACCCAGATATTAGCAGCTCCCAGGCTTCCTCTGCTAAACATTTGGTTTACTCAATGTTTGTCATGTACTGAAAAACCAATTTTAGACTGTTTGTCTGAGGTAGGTCTCCCAAAGCATTGCAAATTAACTACAGTTGTAGCTGAACTACTCATTGGGTTCAGTTGGTCAACTGTCCTTGTTTATTTAATAAAGTGCGTGTGCCTCCGCTAGCGGCGAGAGCCGTGTTTCCATCGAGCAGAGTGGTACATATATTTTTGTGTTTTCATTAAGAATAGTACTAAAATAACCAGCCCCAAGCCTGACCCAGGGCTTTACCATTCCAAACCATACTGTGCTGGACCAAAACGAACCGTACCTTACCATACCATGATGGAAACACAGCATGAAACACAGCAAACATCCCTTTTTTTTCAGCTTGTTGTTATGAGGCAGTTTCTGGTTTAGCTGGCATGGCAGCTAGTTGTTATTATGTCAAGCACATTCCGAGTCATAATGTAATTAATTAATTAATGTAATTAATTATAATTCATAATAATTCTCCTTGTCAGTCCAAACAGATGTACTAGCCTGGATTTCCCCATGTTTTTGTTGTTGCCTCCTAAGTACTGGCTTTCCTGGTTTAAGCTGGAGGTTGAAACTGTGGCACATGCACAGAGCACCAGAGCAGCTTGAGTCTGACTGAATATATACATACAGTGGTAATTAGACCCCACATCGCATTATCTGGGTGTGGTAGTCCAGCTTAGAGAAATTTGATTTACTGTCATTTCAGTCGGACAAACGCGATAATTCGGTTTTCAGTAAATGTGCTGAGTGTGTGGGATTCTTTGTTTGAGTCCTGTTGCACACCTGTATCAGGAAATAGGTGTGCAAATGACTTATTCTTTTTCTTTGTTTTGGAATCAAGGCAGTTAGTTTCCCCAGTATTAGGTGTGACAGCAATAAACAAACTACACCAGTTGATTGACTTCATCATTACCACTAATAAGCCTCCATTTTATAATGTGCTTAAGCATGCTTACCTCTTCTTCAGACTCCTGTAGTCTTACAAAGTTATTGTTAGTTTAAAAGAATGCAAGCATAAACACAACATAATGTTGAGCAAAGCAGCAGCAACAACAAAAGTGACTGCAGACTTTTACCTAGCATTTGCCAGGATTAGATTTCACACTCCCATCAACCTGTGTATTCTCATTTAATCACTTGTTAGCAGCTGTCTTTTTAACACAAAGTTTAACAAAAAAGTTTAAATGAAAAGCCACAGATGAAGCATTTACTCAAATATTTATGAAGTAGAATATGGATAAATTCCTCTCACCCCAACCGGTCGAGGCAGATGACCGCACATCTTTGGGTCTGGTTCTGTCAGAGATTTCTTCCTGTTAAAAGGGAGTTTTTTCTCTCCACTGATGCCTAGTGTTTGCTCATTGTGTGAACTGTTGGGTTTCTTTTCTCTCCGTAAATTATTTTTTAGTTTTTGGCCTTACTATGTACAGTGCCTTGAGATAATGTATGTTGTGATTTGGCACTATACAAATAAAATTGAACTGAATAAATTAAGGGATATCTGGATATGGAAACTCGCACTAACTAACATAGGCTGGTAGTATCATATTAAACAGTACAAAATAAATATAGTTGTTAATATTAACTGGAGGTGAGAGACAGGGAGTTCAATGATCTTCATATTTATATGTTTAGGTTGCTTTACATCCATGATCATTAATTCCAGGTAAATTCCACAACACCCGCCCCATAGCCATAGTTTGGCTGTTTAAAATTCTTCCTCCTGGTATTTAAAGAATGAGGCACAAGGCAAATAGCCTCTCAGTGGAGTAGTTTCCAGTAAAGACCTTCATGACATGCTGAATCACACCGAGTGGGAATTTGATGCACATCCTAATTAATCTCCAAACCCTTTTGCTTTTCCACTCATTTTGTGGCACAGCAGCCCACAAGCTGGACGATATTTCCTGATGGCAGCAATAAGCAGCCACATTAAATCAGCTGTTTCAGCCAAACTAAAAAAGTCCTGGTCACTGACGGAAGAAGTAGTCAATGTATTTTCTGTAAAAGGATATAAACAGCCAGTGCAGTTCCCATCTGTGTCTATGTTGTTATTTGACATACCATTTTTTCATATCGAATGGCAATAATGTTAATACTGCAATGATTAATCTAATGTAATTAATATTAATCTATTATTAAATTAATCACCAACTATTCTTTGCTACATATAACAAAGAAACCACTCAAACTGAATCGTTTCAGTTTGTGGACAAAATAAGACCTTTGAGAAATGGGATACAGTGTTCAACATTTGTCAATATTTTCTAAGACAAACAACCAATTAATTATGTAAGAGAAAAAAATCACCAGTCCGATATCACAGCCATAAGTATCTACTGATCTGCTGATATGTCCTTATCAAACTGGAATATACAATCTACATTTCTATATTCAGAATAAACACTAGTAACAGTATTAACACAAACAGTATACAGGGAAGACAGCTCCTTCTGTAATTCACTACAATTAAGCATAATGACTTATTACACAGCTTAGTTGAATACTCGATTGTAATTGATCAATGACATCACAATAAGTTGTCTGTTATTTCTGCATAAAAGACCATTGTTAATTGTAACGGGACTATTGCTATGGACTTCTCACATGGAGAGCATTGTACATATGTACAATGCATAGTGGTCCAGCCATTTTGCCAGAAACATCTCAGCCACAATTTTCAAACTGATTTGTAAATCGTAATATCCAATAGCAACCCGCCATGAGCTATAACATACTCAAAAGACACAGGTCTGAAGCCGTCTACTTGCGAGGAAGAGTTAATCAATAAATAACGGCAAATGTACGCTGTTAAAAAGGCTGCACATTCAACAATAAATCACAGTGATGTCCTCACACAGCGTAAACACGACCATAACATAGCTCACGCAACGAACAAAAGGTAGATTATATATATTTAAGCTCATGAAAAGTCAAAATGTACGAAAATCCAGAGGAAATATGATGTCTGTTAAACCACAAAAGGCTACAAGTACTGTAACCACATGTGAACAAAGATGTAGAAGTATCACAAATAAAAAATGGACATGAACACCATGAGGCAAATGCAACATGTGTCCTTGAACCTAATTACAATCCTGCACATGCGTCGCTACACCAGACAGTGATCTGGCTTATCTGTTAGCATTAGCCCCTCCCCTCTTTGAGCTTAAACAACACAAGTCGGTCTACAATGTGATGGTCAATGAACCGGATTTGAGAAACTACTGCCACAGCAGCAGAGTGTTGACCTGAGAATAACCTAGTGTAAGTGTCTGTTAGTCCTCTGTGTCAATAACTAGTCTCTTTGTATGTTTCCCTCTGCTTATTTTAAATAGACTTACGTTAATTTTTTAAATCTCTTTGACAAAAACTCCTTTAGGATCAGTGACAAGAGAAGTGATTCATGGTGGGCGGAAGTGCTTTTCTATTTTCCATTTGCTCTGGCATACCCACCTTTAACACAGTGTGGAAAGCCCAAAGTAAAGTAATCATCTCCAACAAGAAACTTAGAATTTAGATGTTATTCAAGATTTCCTTTGCAGATTAAAGCTTCTAAATACTTAGATTTTGCCTGTGGCGGTTTCATGCGTGCTATAATGTTGGTACTTCTTCCTCTTTATTCCTTTGCCTCCTCTTGGAAAATAAGGGACTAAAGATGTTGATGATAAATAATTATGAATCGCCACAATCACCTATTTAAAAAACAACAGCGAAAAATGTCAGCTGACTCGTGTTACCTGGTGAATGGCGTTAAACCCTCTTTGTGGCTGCATTACAGTAAAGCCTGTGTCCATCTTCTCCAATTACAGCACAACAATCATGACTTGTACATTGTGGCAGCATCTGCTCTTGTCCTGATTTTACATCATATTTGACTGTGGCTGTGAGGGCAGCAGCTGTTTCTCAGTTGCAGTTTTGGAAAAACCCTTAATTGTGAGAAACACAGGCTACTGTGTCAACAGCAAACACTTGCTACAAATTAGACAAAAGCATTATGGAGATGGACATTTTGGTCAGACGCTCGTATGATTGGTTGGCTTATTAATTCTTGATTGTTGAACAATACAAATAAATTGCGTGGTAAATATCGCCTTTTTGTTCATCCTTGTGCAAAAGCAATTTCATTTTTATTTAACTTGCTTTAGTTTCCATTCGTCCTCATCTTTTCTAACCTTGTTGTCTTGTCAATGTGTTTTTCATGCACCAAAACACTCAAGCAAATCCCTTGTATGTCAAACCCTACATGGGGAAATTAACTGGATTTGATGACAAATTGAGATGTAGTGAAAATACTCACCACTGTGAAAAAGTCTAAGCAAACGCAACTCCTTCATCATAGACAACATAGTATTAACAATATTACATTATGACTTTATTCAAAGTGTTTAAACCATTTACTTTATCTGCTAGTTTAAACATATCTGTCACAAAGACAGGAGGCACTAAAAAGTGTTGTTAACCATAGCTGAAAAAAAAGCTAAATCGTTAAGAAGGCATAATGTTACTCTTGTACTCTGAGATGAGTTTCAGCTGGTGCCATCAGCAATGTGCTTAATGTACCTGTATGTAAAACAAACAGGAGGAAATCTGTTATGAAAGGACCTGACTTAAGTACAAATACAAGGCTTTAGGCTGCATTCCATTTACAGTGGGACTCAGAAGTTGGAACCGAGAGTGACGTCAAATTTATTGTGTTCCAGTCAAGAAGCTGGAAAAGCCGTGGATGCAAACAAGCCATTGTTAGCAATACCAGTCAACGTCAATGCACTACGTGGTATTTTGCAAACACAAAACAGTGTCTATAGTTAAATATGAAACATACATATGTACAACTGATTCATTGTTAAACAAATATGACAGAACTGCTATTAAAAAGTTAAGTAACACTGTTTGTATGGTGGCAACCATCTTAAAATCCCATGTCAGGGTTGGAGAGGTTGGGAATTCCAAGTTCCAACTACAAATGGAATGCACCAATATTCTCAAGCTTCAAAAAATGAATTTTTTTTTAATTTTAGGTGATTATACACTTACACAAACATAATTATGTTCACTAACTAGGGTAGCTACCTAAACCTGAAGACACACTACAATTGTACCCTAGATTCACAGGTGGGTTAGGACTAGTTGGGGACAGATGAGAAGTCTCTCTCTCTCTTATATCTATTATAAGGTCTATGGGTGTGCGCTGTCATACAGTTTCATTTCATTTCAGAAATTGTTGTTGCAGTCTACATAGTAGTTTTGCAAGTAGTAGGCAGTGTGTACATGTCTTTAGTAGACCGTGTGGACCAATTGTCAAGCAAACCTATCTTTGTGAGGACATTTTGGCTGATACACAGAACTGTGACGGGCTTTTTTAAGAATTATGACCTGGTTTTGGGTTAGAATTAGATTTAGGTTACGGTACGGGTTAGATAGTTAGTTGTGATGGCAAAGGTTAGGGTAAGGGGCTAGGGAATGCATTATGTCTATGACTGCCCACACAAAGAATGCGAAATCAGCATGTGTGTGTCTGTGTGTCTTGGTTTGTCGTCACTTTGTCATTAGAGACCCCCCACAAAGTTCAGATTATGACTGGAACTCTGCAGGTAGTCTGCGATCCCTCATCAGGAGAAGCCGTTAAATGTATGATCATCAGTCTTTCAGTCGTCATTAAATAAACCTGCTGAAACCTAGCTTGCCTTAATTTGAGGACACACTACACACAACTTTCACAGTCGTTACCGATTCTGAAAAGACTCGGTAACTGAAAAGAAAAAGGAGAACACGCTAAGAAACTTTGTTTACTCTCGCAGCTACAGGTGTGTGTGTGTGTGTGTGTGTGTGTGTGTGTGTGTACAGTGTTATGTCATGGCTGCTTTTGTTCTCAAACTGCAGTGAAATATCGTTCATGTCAGCTCAGTCATAAACATTTACTGTTATTTCCGCTTCCCTCGAGAGTCACAGTAAATACAAGTGATGATTAGCATTAGCCCAGCTAACGTTACTCACTCAGACACAGCAGCAGCGGCGGCGGCGGCGGCAGCTGGAACTGTCCGGACTGTGATGATTCCTCTGCGGCTTCTACCTCACAAACGTTGCACGTCAGCGAGCTCCGACGACCACCTTCCGTCTGCAACACCTGATGCAGAGAACCAGCTTAGCTTAGCTTAGCTTAGCTTCACTTAGCTACCTGGATAAACACAGTGACATGCTAGCGCGATAGTTACCTAATGCTACCCAGCTAACAGTTATTAGCAAGATGAGGATGTGCTTCTCCCCGTTCTCTCTGCGCGACGATCGCCTCTGCGAACCGCACCGAAGACACGGAGAAACTACCTACGAGGCACGGCGACGACGCAACGTCCCGACAGCGCTGTTCTGGTTGTCAATTTTGTCGAGATAACTTTCCACTTAAGACCCTGCTCCGCGAATACAAGGAAGGAATTTCGCCATCGCTTACGGGGATCTTTGCGCATGCGCACTTCAGCAGACCATAAAGGACGAATCCCACTTTACAAGCTAGTGATAAAACAGTTAATCTCAATCATCTTTATAGAGCCAGATCATATGCCTGTACATAGTCAACCTTTACAATATTATGGAGAGCAGAAAAAACCCAACAGTTCACACAATGAGCAAATACAAGGCATCGGAGAGGAGGAAAAACTTCATTTTAACAGGAAGGAAACTCTGACAGAACCAGACTCAAACTGTGGCCATCTGCCTAGACAGGTTGGGGTTAAAGGAAAAAAAATCGTGCCTGTTTACACCACTGTATTTTAATGTTGGCGATAATGGTATTACTTCAAGAGCTCAATATTTTCAATATTTGATATGAAAATTTTAAGAACCACTGATACAAATAAACTCTAAATCAGAGTATATTTTAGAGAAGGCTGTCAAAATTGGCAGAATTGAAAGTGATGAGAACGAATCGTACTTCCACCTCAATTAACTTTTACAGGCTGTGAAATGTTTGGTCAGTACTTAAGTTGGAGGAGTGAATCTTTAAATATATACAAGTAAATCAGACCATTTGATTTTGGATCGACTTTATTCATTCTTGTGCAAAAGAAATTACATTTTATTTAAGTTTATTTAAATGTTTATTAATCTCAGCCTTTCTAACCTTATTGTCTTGCACCAAAACACCCAAACAAATGCCCTGTTTGCCAAATCCTACCTGAAAAAATTAAATGGATTCTGGTTTGATTGATTTAGTGAAAATACTTAAATCCTTCATATACTGTATGATTATTAATGATGTTCTCTTAGATGAGTTTCAGCTGATGATATCAGCAATGTACTTTTTTTTTTATTTCAAATTCTTGTATATAGATATTTACTTCGAATTTTTTTGTTGAGATAAGATTCTTTCATGGGAAAGAGATGTTATTTCTTATTTCCAACATCCACCAGTTTAAATTAAATGTTTACTAAGCCTTTAATTTCATTTTTAGTTTACATATTTTCTATGAGGATATACAGTACATATTTTTCTGTTTCTACAGTTTGCACGCTTCTTCATGACTGAAATGTTGTTTCTGAAATGTGTAATGTTCATTCATGAAACCGTCATTTGTCTTCATACGCTCTCATGATTTTTAGGAAGTAGTTCAAGTTGACGTGTCTGTGGTCAGTTCACCCACTAACATGTGTAGACTACTCTGCGGTGATGAGGCAAGATAACAACTTTTTTTTACTAACTTAACCACAAACTTTCAGTATTACATGTCAAATAGTCCTGGCATTAGTTTGATAATGAACATTTCCAGTAGACGTTAACTGCATCACCTCACCTTCACTGGGTGCTGTTATCTCCTCTTACCATGTTTTATTAATTTACCCTTATATGCCTTATTTTATACCCAACTTGTAAGGTCATTCTTACCACTTTCTCTCTTTTTACCTTTTCCCTCATCACAGTTAAACACCTTGAATCTAACTTTACATGTAAAAAGTGCTTTTAAAAAAAATGCCTAGCCAAAGCTCTCCCACAATCTTCTAAAATCACAATACTAATAATAATACCCCTTTTTGTTATATGTCAGTTGTTATGTATGGATGTTTTCTCACATGTGCAACTTCCTCTCATTTTTTAAAGCCACATCAACCCTGTACATGTATGTCAGCAAAGTTCAGTCAAGTTCAGTACAAGTCAATGTCACTCTCCACTGCTCCCCCTACTGGACATTATTAAGAGTACCATGTTGTCTCTGAAACGGTTGTGAAGTCCTAAGTGAAAAAGATGCTTCTTCTTTGAAACTGAATTCATTTTTAAGCCTGTTAACATGTGATGTGTCTCCGTCTTAACTGACACCTGGTAGATTTTGCACTGTTGCCAGTTTAATGTGGTGGTTCTCAAGTGGGGGTTCGTGGACCTCTGGGGTTCATGGCACATTGGCTGGAGGGCCGTAGGAGCTTTACTGATTCGTCTGTTATATATATATATATATATATATATATATATATATATATATATGTGTGTGTGTGTGTGTGTGTAAGTGTGTAAGTATACACACACACACATATATATTCTTTATAGATATTTTTGACGCATTACCAGATTTACAATATTGTAAATCTAGT
Source organism: Brachirus orientalis (assembly GCA_016785285.1). Taxonomy (NCBI): domain Eukaryota; kingdom Metazoa; phylum Chordata; class Actinopteri; order Pleuronectiformes; family Soleidae; genus Brachirus; species Brachirus orientalis. Next base: position 1,170,752 of record JAFBJR010000193.1, read on the forward strand.
GGGGAACTTGTAAAATGTCAATGCTCGTAAAACAACAAAGCTGGTGCCTTAGGAGTTTTGCACAGTACTATAGATAATAATAATAATAATAATAATAACAACAATAATAATAATTTTTGTTATTATTCATCATTACTTTTCCAGATTCCAGATTTTCTTGTTTATATGCCCGAAATACACAAACTAAGTAAACAGAGAGACAGACAGACATCGGGAATTCCAATCTCCGACTGTCATTGAACGCATCGTCCAACTACAGGAAGTGTGTGTTTTTTCCAGTCGCTGTTATAGCGAGTATAGCTAACAACAACAACAACAGCAACAGGGACAGATTTGACTTCTCCACTTATCAGACTGTGTACACTATTTCTTCAGCCTCGTGATTATGTTTGCTGACGGTTCTTCGATGTCGCTGTCGATGAGAAAACGACGTCCACGGACCAAATATTAGCTATACGATAGCAACACCAACAACAGCAGCAGCAGCAGAAAGAAAGAAAGAAAGAAAGGTAAAAAATGTCGAAATAGTTTGACACAAACAGCTCAAAGCAGCAACACTCCTTAATTTTACACTAGTTATCTTTATTATTTATGCTGTTAGTAGCACTGTTCTCAATGACAGCTGCCCCTAATGATAATTTAATGGTGTTAGCTGTTAAGCCAGACTTAGGTCCTTAAACGCAGCACGAGTAGCTTTTCTATTGGTCGTGTCTATTTGCTTTATTTATTTATTTTCTGAAATGTCGACGACTTGTCAGTTAATCTACTGCATGTATACAAGGAGTTAAATAAGTGCTAAGTGCAAACATACGAAGTCCTTTAAACTACTTATAGAAGTAACCATTTTCTTTATAGTAGGTTTTTATTTATGCACAATAAAAAAATGTGTTTCGTTTTCTTATCCTTTCTTAATGCAAGTGAGTCTTTGTCAGAAGTCCAGATATTAAATAATTTCAAGGTACACATGTGCACATTTTATTTGAATTTTGGGTAAAATATTACAGTAAATATACAATATTTCACTTAGTATATGTAGTAATAATAATAATAATTGTCCAGAACCCAAATCTCTCTTGTTGCCATTACATTTGTTCTGAGTTTTACTGTATTTGTGCTGCTGCTGTAATAAAGATACAGCTAATGATTATTTTCATAATCTATTATTCTATCGATTATTCTCTCTATTTTTGTTCCGAAATGTCAGGCAGTGTTGAAAAATGTTGATCAATGTTTCCAAAACCTAGAAATGATGTTCTCCAATGTCTTGTTTGGTCGGCAAACCAAAATGATTCACTTTTAGTATGAAGCAAAGAAACCAGAAAATATTCACATTTAAGAAGCTGAACAACCAGAAAGCTTGTTTTACTCATTGAAAAAAAAATAAACAGAGTAAGCAAGTAACAAAATAATTGACGATTAATAATCAATTAATCTAAATTTAGCCAGGTTACCTTTGTAGACTAACCTGGTTAAATGAGGGCTTAATAAATTAAAAATATAATCATTTGTCAATATGATTAATGGAGAAGCATCTAAAATATTTATACATGTTAATCTCAAAACATATGAAAGCATATTTTACAATAATGACAATAATAATGTGAACTGCAGTTATTTGAGCAAGATATTATTTCCGCATTATTGTGATAGAAAATTTTCATTCTGCACTTTGCATATATTCTAATACACACTTTACAGTCTAATATGAGTTTGAAGTCAGAAACTTTATACAAAGCGATAGGGTGTGTTTTTTTTAGCACAAAATACTGATCTTTGAAAAAAACCCAAGCTATGATATGATAAATGATGTATTGACTATTAATCAATTGCTACATTAATTGTTAGATATTTTGATAGTCTATTAATCTTTTTTTTTTTAGCTTTTTTAATTTAAATATTTTCTGGTTTATTTGCTCCATATAACAAAGAAATCATTAAAACCGAATAATTTGGGTTTTGTCATTTCAAGTTTTGAGAAACACGGATCAACATTTTTCAACAATTTCCGACATTCCGTGGACAAAGCAAGTACTCGATTAATCAAGAAAATAATCAACAGATTGTTCTATTATGAAAATAATCTTTAGTTGCAGCCCCAAAGCCTTGACACTAATCATTTCAATCCCTTTTATCTAGTTGGATTATTCCTCCCTGTCAACATCTTGATGTAAATTATAAAAGAGGATGTATTTTTGATTTATTGTTCAGTCATTTGTCTGGAAATATTGTTTTAGGCTTTAGGTATTAGCCGTCAGCACTTCACTTGTGTGTCAGTAAACACAGGATTGAAGGTTTATCTCAGTCAACACACAGTTTAATCCCTATACAAAACTGAAATCAGTGCCCAGTTGCTGCCTGTGCCCCTGAGCACTTTTCAGATATAGAAAATCCTACAGGATAATTTATGCATTTGTTGCTACAGAAGGACTACAGTACATGTTTCTTTCCAAATGTAAAATGATTTTCTTTGCTTTTCTCTTTTTTCTTCATTCCAGTCCACTATGACCTTCCTTTAGTCTGATTTCATCTGCGTCATAAAAAGAACAGCGATTTGTATGCAGTCAAACATTTGATAACGTGGAGCAGGAATAATTTTTAATATGAAAACCCTCAGTATGTTTCTGCTTGACTGTGACTCAGCAATAAATTATTACATTTTTTTTTCTCAAAGAAAACCCACAATTGTGAGTGGATAAGTACACGTTAAAAGAAATCTTTTCAATAAATGCGGACAACATTTTGATTTGATTGCTGTCTATTCGTCTGTCTGTCTACTGAACCCATGTTTTCCTGCATTTTCAGCTTTGGTACATTTCATTTTCAAATAAAAACTGGTGACGGAAATCCACAGGGGGTTTTGCTGTGTTCTCTTTCTTCTGTTCACAGCCCAGTAGTATGCTGGACGTGGGGAAGTGGCCGGTGTTTGCACTTCTTCCTCCTGAGGAGCTACGGCTAATCCGACAGGCCTGTGTCTTTGGCAGCGCCGCAAACGAAGCCCTGTATGTCACAGTCAATGATGAGGTAACACTTGGGCTTTAACCAACCGTAATCTCTCTGTTTACATTAAGATGTCTTTCTTAATCTACTTTCATGACACTGGTTTGATTATTTTGTGTTTGGAGGTGGGTAGGAAATAGCAGCAGTCACCTCATACTCTGTGGCTGGTGCAAGGTGCACGTCCACTAACTGGGATTAGCAGATAGAATGAGGCTATGTTTAGCCATATAGGCTAATGCCCGAGCAAGCTCCATTTATAACCTGTTGGAAAGTTGTAGAGTCGAGTGAGTCTCATCTGTCCACTGCTCAAACTGTTGTTTTGTGGTGGTGTTATTTCAAATTCTAGTAGCTTTTAAATATAAACAAATAAATTCAAGCCATTATCAAATGAGTTCACATGTGTGATAGTTCACGACTTTCGTTCATACTCATATACATGCATTCTGTCCATCATTGTGCACCTTGCAGGGGAGCTAACAATGACGGACGACACGGAGGAATACCACTGGAAATCGTGAGGGCTGTAAAGAGTTAATAGTTCAGTCAGTCAGGAAAACGGCGAAGAAGAGTCTATACGGGCATTTATGACAGAAATGTTGCCTGCGACTTGGTAATCAGCACTGCTCTCTAGAGTAATTATTGCAGAAATGTCCATAACAAAGCAAGAGATGTACAGAGATATGTAGGGTAGTGGAGATAACGGAGATAACGTTGAGGATGGACGAAAATGGAGTATAGATGGGCCTTTAGCCTCTGTGTTTCTTAATGTTGAAGTGTTTAGATCTTGTGTCACAGGGCGGCATTTCTGCACTGCACACTGGAAGTGATTCACTTTAGGTCAAGACAGATGGAGGCAACAGCAACATAGAGCTAGTAAAGTGAAGCAACTACAAACTGGTTGGAGTTTGACTGAAAAAAAACACAAAGAAGCATCCACGAAGTTTCAGAAGTGAATTCTACTTTAAAAGGATCGTCTCTTTTGGTCCCCACTTGTCTCTGCTTCACTGCTGCATGCAAACAAACACTCTCTCAGGTGGATCTGATAGTGTTGCTTGGCAGAGTCTGTTTTTAGATGAAGGACACATCATACCAATAATGTTACATTGTTTCAGGCAGCATAATAATGTCAGCATCAACTAAAAGCACCACAGGTTATGCACTGCAGCTTTAATTAATCTGATAATTACTTAATCTCTGCACTGGCATTTTGAAGTCATCATTGATCACACTTTTCTTGATAGACATTTCTTTTGTTTAAAGAACTCAAAATTCACAGGCACATATCACATCAGGTCAGATAACCACATAGACAAATACAAAAACAGAATTTAAATAGAATTTTTAAAAAATAGGTGGTGGTATAGCAGACCTAGTTGCAATCAACTGTGCCGTTGCCCTCTCTTTTTTATATATATACCTTGGATTAATCTTTAATTGATATTATACAAAAGGAGCATCCAAAGGGCACAATGGAAACAAACCAGTCCATCAATGTCTATTTGAATGTGATTCACAAGATTTTATGTGTCTTTTATACTTACACAGTTACAGTGTGGGAGCCTAGGAATGTTTGTGCAGGCTTCTTGAGTCAAAAGTGTAATGAAAGAGAGAATAAATAATAACAGGACAAGTAAATAGTCTTTTCACTCAATACAAATACTTTAAATTACAATGTATGGCAGCATTCAGTCCATGGTCCTTCAAGTCCTGAAAATGTGTTTTATTATCTGAGATTTTATAGATCTGACACACATTCACACGCTCACTGCCTGAGCCCACCCAGATATCAGCAAACACTTGGAACACCACATGCCATGAATCATTCATCGATATCAGAAGCATTTCAGATGTGATGTTTAGTTATGTTTTCCAGGTCTTTGCATTGGGCACCAACTGCAGCGGCTGTTTAGGGCTGGGTGATCTTCAAAGCACTATTGAGCCACGCAGGATTGATGTCCTGTGTGGAAAGAAGATTGTGTCCCTAAGCTATGGAACGGGACCACATGTGGTTGTCGCTACTGCAGGTAATCCAGTTCAGGAAACCTTCATTTGTCCCTCGAGGGCAAACATTTACCATCAGTAGCAGAGTGCAGAGGAATGCCATCACAGAGAAATAGACATGACACATTCAGATGTCTACAGTCTGCGGTGTGTCACCGCTGTCATATATTGTATAAAAATATAAACCTATATTAAGGTCGGTTCACATAAGTGCACAAATACGTAATTTCATGTGGAGCTGTGTGTCATCCAGATGAAGCTCCTACATCTAAGGAATGCGCACACACAGACGGAGCCAGTTTTCATTTTGACACACATGCACCGAGCAGCAAATCTGCTGTGAAGGAAACGCTGTTCTGATAATCCATTGTCTTTGTTTTAATTGTTTTTCTTAGTTTAACATGTTAATTAATTTGGAGAGGCTGGTCGTCTCAGCAGCTCGCAGGATAATGGCTGCTTATTAATGATAGATGCAACAAGAGCGTGACTCTCAAGTGTTTCTTGGGCGCTGCATATGAACGACTCCTTAGTAGTTAAATAGTTCAACTTGATAATTTTGGTGACAGAAGCTACTTTTTAACATAAAAAGCAATAAATATGCTCTTAATAAAGTGGCCAGTGAGTGAAGATGCAAATAAATAAGCTGATATTATTGATCAGGATAATTGATTAGTTACTTTCCCCATTTTGGTTATTTTTCTTCAAATACATTTAGCTCATAAAAGCAAATTAATCAAGATTTCTCAGTATTACAAGAATAATATTTAAGCCTGTGCTGTGAATTTTGTGAGGACCACTGTTTCTTACTTTTTAATAAAATTTTAACCACTGTGGCACCTTTGCCCACAGAGGGAGAGGTGTTTGCTTGGGGCCACAATGGCTACAGCCAACTGGGAAATGGAACCACCAACCACGGACTGACCCCAGCCCTGGTTTCCACCAACCTGCTCAGCAAGAGAGTGACGGAGGTTGCCTGTGGCTCCCACCACACCATCGCCCTCACGACTGACGGAGAGGTGATTTATATTCCTCAGCAATGACCTTACTTTACTTTCTGCTTCATTTCTAGTTAGTTAGTTTGTAATTTCTGCCTGTAGGGGTCTCTCTCAATCAAAAATAATCACAAAAAGTTGTTTGATGACGTCAGGGAGCCGGTGATGGCAGAGCTTTTGTTCACTTCCTGATTAAGTGACCTTAGTGTTGTAAAACACCTTTTATTCCAGGTTTCTTTTAAGCTGAATTACTGACTTGTCCTGATAAGGTCAAGTGAGAGTAAATGTGACATAACATTTTTCATAAAAGCTCTAGCATGTCCTGAAGAAAAAATGTATAATAGCTCTTTATTTCAGCCTACCAGAAAGCCTTTTTTCCCCCCATGCATTCAGCCACTTCTTGTCGAAAAATATTTATCTGTTTCAGGGGTTTTATAAGAAACACTAATAATTTAGTTAATTAGATTTATATTTATAAAATAAATTGGTGTAAGGTTTAGGGTTTTTGCTTTTGTTTTATGGCGAGTGGCAGCTATAACTGTTGTACAACAATAGCAGTAACAGGAAGTAGTCACTCTTTCGCACATGCATACAACAAATTGGTTTCCAGGACGGATTGACATAATGGCAAATGTCATCACTTTAATCTCAGCTCCACTGAGCAGCGTCATTGTATGTGTATATGCTGCAAACAGAACATGTACTCTACCTGTTGCAAGGCTTTTATTGTAAAAGCAAGACTTTTATTGTGAAATATTTGACCAGCAGAATCCTGGCATTATACTGAGCACAGAGGAGCAGTTAAAAGTTTATTTTTTTCAAAAAGTGTTGGAAATACAAGCAACACTGGAAAGGTTTGGCTAATGTTTGAACACTACTCACACTTTAAATTAGTCTGATTGTTGACTGTTACATATTACATAATTAAATCTCTGTGTCTAGGTGTACGCATGGGGCTACAACAACTCAGGCCAAGTGGGTTCAGGTTCTACTGCCAACCAGCCGACTCCGCGCCGCGTCAGCAGCTGCCTGCAGAGCAAAGTGGTGGTTAACATCGCCTGCGGTCAACTCTGCTCAATGGCTGTTCTGGACAACGGAGAGGTGACGGAGCACATCAATTTGCCAATGTTTTACATGAATACTTGAATCAGTGACTCAGCAGCGCTTAACTATTTTTGAAGGGTGGGTTGATTGATGAACATGTGCGTCACACACGAGCATAAGATATTCATGAGTCAAGCAGTTTGTACATTAGCGACATGACTCATCATTTCATGAAAGATACAGATTAATTAGGAGGGGCAGACCCAGAATAATTATTTCCTGATTTAATGCCCTCATGCATATACAAGTAGCTGTGTTATCTCCACCCATAAGACGGAATTCATCACACTTAACAGTCATTGAGTTCATTGTTATGGGGACTTACCACGCCAGAACTTACAGTGCATATAAATCTACTAAAAGACAGTGAAGAGAAAATAAGAGGAAAAAAACAAATAATACATAAACAGTTATAGGTCCAGAGTGTAACATTTATGAGGATTAATTAGCAGAAATTGTTTCTTTATGTATCTTATTGCTTTAAAATAATAATTGTTTGGTTTCTGAAGCCTCAGAAGAAGTGTTTTTGTATGTACCGCATGTTTGGCAAGTCACATCATTAATTTATATAGCTTATTAGAAAACTACTTGAGTACAAAGACAAGACATACAAAGAGACTGCATCAAGATTTAAAAGAAGATTGAAAAGCTAAGATATAAAACTGGCTTTAAAAATACCATCACACTTTTGGAAAGGGCCTTCCTTTCAGTGCAGGGGGCGTGGCCTGGTAGTGAAATCTGACATTAAATCACGTCTGTGTGGGGCGCTCAGATGAGAGAAAGACGACGGGAAAGCAACACCTCCAGCATTTATAAAAGGGGAGGAGTCTGGGGCAATGAGCCTCACACTGATTGGACAAGAGGGGGACCACTGATGCACAGTTGTATGCAATAGCTGGAGTTTATCACGCGTATACGTAATTTTAATTTGCACTAGGATTAACAAATAAATTAATGATAGATGTTACACATATCCACTGGTTGTCAACTGGAAAAAGTGGTTTAGGAGTTTAGTTTCACTTTAATCCTTAATCCTTAATCCTTAATATTGACTGAATGTGTCCCCTTTTTTTGTAGATCTATGGTTGGGGCTACAACTGCAATGGACAGCTCGGTTTGGGCAACAATGGGAATCAGCAGACACCGTGCAGGTTAGCGGCTCTCCAGGGTATCAACATTGTCCAGGTGAGAGCCAAGAGAAGCAGAAGGAGAAGCTGTTTGTCATTTGTGATTATTATTCCAGTCCAATACTCAGATGAATTCCTCCCCATCTGTCCTGTTTGCAGGTTGCCTGTGGATATGCTCATACACTGGCACTCACGGATGAGGGAGCTGTTTACGCCTGGGGGGCAAACTCCTATGGGCAGTTAGGAACAGGAAACAAGAGTAACCAGGCGTCCCCCACTCAAATAAACACAGACAAAGAGAGGTTAGTATTTAGTTTAAAAGCATCAGCAATTAATCGATTATTAATCCATAATCAGGCAGCCATGCCACGTTCAAAATCACATTTCTTCTTTAAGCTGATGCTCAATTTGTACTTGAAATTTGAACTTAATTGAGCTCGTCCTCTTTCGATATTTGCATGAAAGGGCAGTTGAACAGTACCTAATAAAGATAACAGATTGACTTCTTCACAACGTATTTGATAAATTGTGCTCACTGTGCCCTCTTTGTCACTATATTTGACTCTTCTCAACTCAGAGTCTGCATATTAAACATTAACATCTTCAAAGTTGAAATTCTGTTTGTGTCAGCAGGATGGTGGAGGTGGCTGCATTTCACACCAGCCACACGTCAGCTGCCAAGACCCAGAGCGGGCAGGTTCTGATGTGGGGCCAGTGTCGAGGTCAGGCTGTGGCCAGTCCCCACGTCACCCATTTCAGCAGCACGGACGATGTGTTTGCATGTTTCGCCACACCCGCCGTGACGTGGCACCTCCTGTCAGTGGGTAAGGCTGATGTAGCAATATAAACATTTTAGGAACTGAAGAAAACCAACAGTTGTACATAGGTGTAGGGCTGCGCCTATTGTTCACTAACCTAAATCAGTTGTCAACTATTTTGAAAATGAATTTGGTCACCAAGTAAATAAAATACAGAGCAGATCCATGAAAATAATAGTTATTTCCAGCCCTACGTACAGTATGTGCTATGGCTGTGGTGACCCCTAAATGGAGAAGCTGAAAGAAGAAGTCATATGCCCTTACAGTAAAGAACAGCAGTGATTTCTGGACTAGAAAAGGAATAAAGCACATAATGTATGTAATGTAATAAATATCATTAAACAGACTTGCTTCTTTATTTAATTAATTCTAGGGCTGCAATGATTAATTGATTATAATCAATAACTAAATCAATCGTCAACTTTTTTTTATTCATTGCTTCATTTGAAATTATTGAAACAGAAAGATCTCGGTTTGAACAAAACATTTGTCAGACATTTGACAACATCGTTTTGAGGTTAAGCAAACACCAATCAACTTTTTTTTACATTTTATTGACCAAAGAAACACTAAATGAATCAAGAAAACAGATTAATTGATTATCAAAGTAATCTTTAGTTGCAGTTCTAATTCATGCATTATTTTTTTCTCAGATGGTGACGACTACCTGACTGTGGCTCAGTCTCTGAAGAAGGAATTCGACAGTCCAGAGATTTCAGACCTGAAGTTTGTGGTTGATGGGAAGTTTATCCACGTTCACAAAGCCCTACTCAAAATCAGGTGCATAAACTAAAACAAACTAGTCCTAAGTGGGAAAAAATGTGAAGTAGCACTTCTCAGTCTGTGTAAATATTTTTGCAAATAAGCAAAAAGTCACACACCAGCAATTATGAGTGTAGTAAACATTCTTGTCTGATCACAGAAAATTCGGATGATCTGTGTAGACAGGAAGTTGCTAACGAGGAAAAAAAAAAATCTTGATTTTTGAACCTGACCCGACCTGACAGGCTTGGGTCAGGTATCCAGGCTCTGTCCCACACTCTCTGTCAAATATACACACATACATACTGTGTTTCTGTGTTTACATCTGTTAAGCCCTGTTTCCTCGTCCTTCCTGTTAATGTCACAGGGAAGACGGACCTATAGTTTCCTGTTTTTTTCTCCTCGTTATAACTACACTGGAACTCAAAGTATCTGCATTCCTGTGCGTTGCTCTTTTGCACTGTCAGTAGGAAGGAGCCAGACTGTCTGAGACATCAGCCGCAGCACATGTGAACACACAAGATGCAGGAAAAACACTTTTGGCAACGATTTATGCAAATGATAGGTTTTTTGAGAGGCACTTTTAGAGATTCACCACACGCTTGTTTATTCAACGTGTCCTGAGGAGTTTAGAGCAAGTCGACTTGAGAAGTGAGAGAATCTGAAGTAAAAAAAAAAAAGAAGAGAGTGTTTTGAAATGCAGTCAGCCTTAAAGTACAAAAGCGAAGCTGTAAAAGCTGTATATATTTTCGTATGTTTAATGCAATTTAACAGTTACCAGATATTTAAAAATAAAATAAGAGCAATAGCTGTTTCTTTTTACTTGTTTAGATTATTAACATTTATATAGTAATGAGATTCAGATGAAACACTGTGGAACAAGAAAATTTATAATAATTAACACCTGAGGTTTGCAGTTTGGGAGCAAGACTGAATTTCAAATAGAGGTAGACTAATAAATCGAGCATTATTTACCATTCAACATAATCAGTAAACATGTTATTTTATAGGACTGAAGTAGCTACATTCAAACCTTTATTTTATAATAGTGGTGTTGTTTGTATCTCTGCCACAAAATAACACATATTCACTTTATTTAGATGAGCAGATTGTAGATTAGTGCAGCCTTATTTCTTAGTTACTTATAGCATACAGTGTTAATTTCTATACAGTTTCTTATCTACCTCTGATTCTGATATTCTAATTTAAATTTGTCATTTATTGTTTTAACTGGGCTCTAAATGTTGTTTTGACCAGGTCTGACCTTTTAAATTTCTCTATTCAGGGGCATCCAAGTTAAATAAAGGTAAAATAAAAAAAAAAGCAAAATCAAATAAACAAGCGACATGTGGGCCAAAAGAATTTGGCTCATGGCCCAATTTAAATTTACATCATTTACATCACTGAAACAAACCTAGTGTGTGTCTCCCGACAGACTGTTAGTGTGAGATTGGCGTGATTAAGGATAAAAACAATCTTGACCCAAGTCACAAACGTTTACAAGAACAAATGTGACAATACTTATTTAGTCATTCCCATGAGATACTGTATGTTTGTTAAAAAATGACTAATTTATTTTATGGCTCTGCTCTGCATTTTATTTACTTGGCGACCAAATTAAAACCCATTTTAGTTTCAAAACAGTCTGGGCTTTTTAACATGTTGCATAAAAAACCCCTTCCTTTCTCTCTCTCTCTCTCTCTCTCTCTCTCTTTCTCCCCAGGTGTGAGCATTTTCGTGCACTTCTGAATGAAACAGATGAGGACGCCATAGAAATCCACCAGTTCTCATATCTGGTGTACAGAGCTTTTCTGGAGTATCTCTACACAGACACTATTAACCTGCCACCAGAGGACGCTATTGGTAAGCCCGTAGAGGAACAGTCTCTGACAGCACAGGGAGTGAAGTCTGAGGACACGTCTGAGAACATTTGTGTTTATGTGTTTGCAGGGCTGTTAGATTTGGCCACATTCTACCGGGAGACACGTCTGAAGAGGTTGTGCCAGGAGACGATAAAGAGAGGCATCTCTGAGGAGAACGCCATCACTCTGCTCTCCGCCGCAGTCAAGTATGAGGCGCGGGTAAGCTTGTAGCTGCTAGCACACAGTCAGACACCGTGTTGGTGGTGGGTGCCTTCACAGTAGCTAGTCACTTGCACACCTTCATTGACCAGACAGCGCTCTTCATTTTTAGGACCTGGAGGAGTTCTGCTTCAAGTTTTGCGTCAACCACCTCACAGCTGTTACGCAGACCCAGGCCTTTGCAGACATGGACCACGACCTGCTCAAGAACTTCATTAGCAAAGCCAGTCGTTACGGGGCCTTCAAAAACTGACTAGAAAGCTGTCGTGGTGACGAGCGCGAGGTCCTGAGAGTCGAGCCGAGACCAAAGTAAACATGAGGCTGATCGCGACTTCAAAGAGTCGTCACATGGGATGTAAACAGCGGAGAAGCCGACGGGTTCAGGTTTCACCCTCTGACTGACGCCTTGGTGTTGCTGCCCTTACCTCGCACAAACACACTGGTTCCTTGATGGGTTTAATAAATATTTACTATTCTACTCAGTCACAACCTGACAGTCAGTACGTTTCCATGCACAGTTAAGTTGAACTTAGGTTGTAGCGTAAACACCCAGTTTAATTGCTCTACTGTCTTTGTCCCAGTATACCGCTTTACGTTTAATTAAAGTGCGGCTGCCTCCACAGCACTAGGTGGCGATAGCCCCTGTTTGTAATAGGTGTTTTTGAGGTGACCTTTTATGTTACAGACCAGAACAAAATAAGCCGACAGCTAGTTGGAGAACTTTAAAAAATTAGAATTGAAAATATTGAATTCTTTGACTTGACTGGGCAAAAAAAAAAATATCGGTATATCGGTAAAAATATGTTTTTTTTGGATTTTGACAATAAGGATTATGTCAAGGGACACGATATTCTCTTTAAACTTTAGCATTTTAAGTAAAAGTCCAAAGACATACATTACAGTGTAGAAACACTAACGAGCGGCTAACGAGTTGCAGGGAGGATGCTAGCGAGAGGTCATGTGATCACGTAGGCCCACTTGTGGTCATGTGACACAGAGTCCTGCTCACTGTTGTAGCAAGGAGGGTTACTGCTGCACGCATTCCGGGAATGTGTTGAGTTTCAGTGCGTGTTTCATTGGTTTTGTATATCTTTTAAGTTGCCAACAATCACAATATCATAGATGATATATCTTGCCCACCTCTGACAGAGCCTAAATTCTGTCTTTGTCCATAAATGCGCCGACCTGGATTCCACCATGTTTATCTTGCTGCTGTTTTCTTCTTCTTCTTTGTTCCGGCTTCTTTTATTTCCAGGTCAAAGCCCTGGAGCTTTGGGACATGCAGAGCATCTAGGCCACTTTGGGTCCAGCAGAAGTTATAGCACAACTACATTATCTCAGCGTGTTCGTCTGACTTTGACAAATTCAGTTTAGTTCAATTTAATATGTTTACGTGTACTTTAAAAGTGCTGTTGTAGTCAGACTAACAAAATAAGTATATTTTCCTCTCATGTCATGTAAACGTACTGTCTGTGGGCGCACGGCTCTGGTGTCGTCTCGAAACTAGAAAACACTGCATGCTTGACTGCATTAATCACTGCAAGGTTAGGTGCCGAGCTATAGTACTTATTTTTAGAGCACGGCTCTTAAAAGGCATTTTGTAGGGTTTTCTGAAGTGTGGTTCAATGAAATACCAATGCTTTCACACAAAAATAAGCCGGTATACCTGGGGTTTAAAACCTGAGTGAACTTGCTAAAAAAAAAGGGAAATTAACACTGTTCCCTTTTCTGTTGTTTGTTCTGCCCTGTGGTTTAAATGGGTTTTCTGGCTGTAAGAATGGAATAATAGCCAGCCTCTTACATCCAGCACATAAATATAACAAGCTGTGCATGAGACTGACAGAAATCTGGCTGACTGAAAACATGGCTGCCAGTGGGGACACAAGGAAAAATTCAATTCTGTGCCTGTTTAAGTCTACAATATCTTGGAGCATATGTTTTGCCTGCTTTATCTCGCCAATAAACAAAAGGCTCCTACACCAAAGTCCATAGAGAAAATCTGCATTTTTAGCTCCTAGGGACGCAGCACCTTCTGGTCAACTACTGCCTTCTTTGGTTAGTTTAAGCTGCTTAGGCAAATCTGAACAAATGATTTCATACAGTGAAATCATAACAAACTGTATTTGAAGTTAAACATGGAGGCAACTGTGGATTTAAAAACTTCTTTGTCCTATGTTATAAATTGCTAATTTTCTCTATGGGCGTTGGTGCAGGAGGGTGAGTAGTTTACAAACTTTCCAACCAGTAAACCTCTTTCAACTGCAAGAACAAGCATCAAACATGTTCTTAAGATACTGTAGACTTAATCAGGCATAGATTTTATTTGATGAGCCTTTTTTAAAATCTGTCCACCCAAGAGTTTAGAGTTTAGAGCAAGAATGCGTGCCCAGGACCAGGTCTGGTTCACCAACATCCACATTTCAACAAACCTAGACTATTTGCTTTTTTTGGAAGCCTAGATTCTCAAACTGTCTAGAAAATATATAAGTATAAAATGAAGGAAAAACAAGCAGCAAAGTTTTCGTCTGTCCAAAAAACTGCAACTTATTACTTCTGACAATTATATCTGATCGGTGATAATGTCTTTCTTCTGTTTTGTGCATTTTGTTTATAGTTAGTCACCCTTGCTATCCAAAGTTAGGATGATGTTTCTACTGATTCACGTTTACACTGTGGTAAAGACAGTTGATGATTTTGAGGCTACATCCACACTAATCTCTTTTTGTTTAAAGAAATGCATAAATCCTGCTCTCCAGCTTTGTCAGCTGTCCACACTATCCTGGCATTTTCAATCCCTGAAAACCGAGACGTTTGAAAACAGTCCTTTGAAAATAATGAGATACTGTACCTACATTTACTACCTAATTGGTTCTATCAGCTGTGAAGGAAAAACTCTGTTAACACTTGCTATATTTGTAAATGAAAACAGTAGTGTGGATGCAGCCTGAGGTGCGGTCTGTTACATTACATCTTCCTACTTCATGTTAACCTGAGTTGAGATTTTTCTGACCTACGCTTGCTCTCTGGATCCTGTGAAGCCTGTCAGGCATGTTTCACTGCAGTTTGTTATGTTTACAAAAAAGTTGGCGGCAAACTTTGTCCTTAGACAAGTGTTTTGTTATAGCTCTTCCCTGGTAGCACCTTGTCATAATTCAAAAGCACTAGCTTAGTGAAAATGCCAACTGTGACGATGTTGAAAGTAGCCTGTATGTCATATTAGAGGTTCACGTAGTTAAATTCATAAACTTTTACTTTAACAAGCAAATTGTTTTAAATATTATTTTTTTATATATTTGTTTTGATAATTGGTATGACTGATGCTGTATGCTGCTCAGAGTGGCACTGATGAAATGTATTAAAATTTAAAAACCGTCAAATGTGATTGCTTTGTTATTTGCCGTGAATGGTGTTTTGTTATGCAGTTATAAAAAAAATCTGACAAGAAGTGAATAGAAATCTAAGAGAAAAGACAACATTCAGTCTTGAGAAGCACCTAATACGAAAAGACTGCCCTTACAGTATTTAACCAACAGCCAGGGGGCGTTGTAACAAGACAAAACAGCTTAGTGCCATTTCAGACTAAAGGCCTATTTATAGTTGTGAACAATGACACAAAGGGTAAATGGTCTGTATTTTTATTGCACTTTTCTGCTTAACGCTACAGTTTTGCCGTTCGGTCAAGTGTCTTGCCCATGGACATGTAGAGTTGTGAAGCATGGAATCAAAGCCACAACCTTCCAGTTGAAAGTGGCTCCACCACTGACCCACCACCGTCTGGACGAAAGGTTCTGTCCGTCTTTTGTGAAGAGCATAAATGGGCCTTTAGATGCTGGAGCGGTCAGACAACGACCGAGCCAGCAGCGTTTTTGACTTATCTATTTTCGGTGCTCGGAAATGCCACAGTAGTGTGGACGTGGCTGAACCCACATTCAATTCCAGAGAATGCACTGTCACCACATCTAAAAACCATAGACCGTATATATAACAATGAGTGTAGTCTTTCAGTTTAATAAGTGAAACCCAGGACTAGGGTGAAAGCAGCCGCCAGCCACCAGAATAGAAGAACACATGATGTCCATGGAGGACAACGGACAATAAAGCATGGCTCACATTTGGCTAGCTCCGTCTAATAGTTCAAAACTGAGATAGTGCCGGTCAAATCGCCTGAAACTGTTTACAACTATGTCAAAAACCCGCCGAGACTCAGTGTTAACTCGCTGCCAAAACCTTGTGTAAATGAAAATGTATGACCCTGGAATTAACTCATCAATGGGCCTGTTTTGCAACATTAGCGGCTACAGCAGCTAATGCTATGCGGCTAATCTTAACACCGCTGTATGTAGCTTGTCGGGAAATTAAGTGGCTTACTGTATTTTTTTTGTCTTTTACAAGTGCGGATATCATACATGTAAACTTATTTTGTAAATTGTTTGGACCAAAATGTTTAGTTTTTAGTGTCAATAAAGTAATCAATTTAAAAAAAACTAGCATGTGCTAACAGCAGGTTTTATCAGTCTCAAAGATTGTGCTTTTTAATTCAGAGTTTTCTACTGAGTTTCATAGAAAATAAGAGCACAGTGCTGATACAGTACACTCATATATACCCTTCAAGGTTGACAATTTACAAATAAATACCAAAAGGTATCACCAAAATCCATGGGCCTAAACCTACGTCCGAGGAAAATGGTGTTTTAATTTATCTTTTACATTTTTTTTTTTACATTATGCTGCTCATAAACTCCACAAATGCAACTTCTGGGTGGAAATTAAGAGACTAAGGACACATTTAAAATCAGAACTTAATGTCAACGAGTGAGAAGAGGAAGCCAGGCTGTAACCACACGCACAGTAATAAAGAGAAGGCTGTTTCGTGGTAAGCATTATTTAAAGCCAGATCAAGGTCGAGTTTCTTTCTTTATTGTGTTCATGTTCCCCCGGAAATGTATATCACAGGTGATCTAATGCTTAAATATGTGTTGCATTTCTGTGCTGCAGTGCCTGCTGAGTTTTGGTTTTCACACCTGCCTCAACGTTAACTTGTTTCTGATTAACTTGCAACTTAAAAATTTTTTTTTTTCCACTAATGTCCCTCTTTCACACAGCATTTTTGTAAAAATATAATAATAATGAGGTTGGGGGGGGGGGGGGGCGCGCGGGGGGGGGGGGGTTACATCTACTGCTTCATGTAAAGCTACCTTCACTTAATCTGCACTAAATGTAAGTTCCCAACTCCGACTTAAACCAGCAGATAACAGAAGCACAGAAGTTTAAGTCAACAGAGATAAAAACATGACAAAGTCCACACTATGGTCTGACAAGCAGACAGATTTTTAATGGTGCATTCAATTTATCAATTTTAAGTTGGAACTGGAAGAGACGTCACCTCCGAGTTGATCTTGTTCCACTTGAGAAGTCAGATACAAACAGGGACGTAAATTTATCTCAGGATAGCCATTGTTACCATGCAGCCCTACACTTAAAATAAAAATTATAATGAAAACTGGCTCAAACTGACCAACAATATTTTTATAATAATAATAATATTATTATAAAAAATATTATATAATAATATATAATAATAATAATATATTAGGTTATATTTATCATATTATTAAATTCAACATTTCATCATGTATAAGCCTATGTAGTGTCTTAATAACAGTTTTCTACATGTTATTTTGATGGAATGTTTTGATTATATTTTTTCTGAGAAAAAAAGAAAAGAAAAAGGTAGCATCATAAATGGTGTTTGGTTGTTGTGCACTATGTCAACAAAAAAAGTGTGCAAAATCATCCTAAATATTTTTAAATGCAACATCATGATGGATTATCAGGATCTGATTTTAATTTCTAATTACCCAACAGTTAAAGTTGGACTTTTTCCCCTGTCCAGACTAGAAGTTCACTGGCCTCAGGTCATTTTGAGATTAAGGCCCCTGACCGACACTCTTAAAAATGCAATATTCTTAAGTTCGTAAAAGTGCTGGACATCCTGGACAACAGTTAGCGTCAAGTTAAAGCGGACGTCGCCAAATACTAACAAGATTAAAGGGGGACTATCGCCCTCTAGCAGAGTGGAGGGGAACACTCACTAGAGAAACATTGGCATGTCTCAATGTGCTCAGTTATCTGACAGGCAAACAAAGAGAATTTAGAAAATAACAAACTGCTGTGCGTGTGTGTGTGTATGTGTGTGTGTGCGTGTGCGTGTGTGTGTGTGTGTGTGTGTGATGCTGTTGGTGTTACATAACCCAAAGAAAAACTGAGGCAACACACATTTGAACCCAGTCTTCCAGGAAAGGAAGCTCTCGACTGATTTCTCTGCGTGTGCGTTTCCTGCATGTGCACTTTCACACTTTAACACTTTGGTTCACTTACATTTTTTTTTTTTTTTTATGGTCAGAAACATAAAAAAATGTAACGTCAAATAGTTGATTATTTTGTTTAAACTAAAACTAAACATGATTAAGCCTCACATGCCTTGAGTGTGTGTGTGTGTTTGGGCTTATTGTGATGAAAACCAGAGCAGCAGATCATGGAGGATTCAATAATTCACTTACTGGGTTTGAAGCTCATGGCTGCTCCCAAAACTAATGACGTTAAATTTATGTGACTGGATTTGGATTCAGCTTCTCTAGAGACCTGGGAACCAAATGAGTTTGGGAAATGGCAACATCTCCAACCGTTACTGGCAAAGACGAAACATGAAATTACTTGGTAATTGATTGATTTGTTGTTTTTTTTTTAATTTTCATTTAGATTTATCTACATTACACAAATGCATCCTGCACAAATACGTCACATTATTAGGTTTCTCCTAGTACACAGTCAGTCAAAGAGGTTATCATTTGGAAGAAGCCAAAACAAACAAATAAATAAATAAATAAAGTACATACTCAACATATATACATACAACCTTTATTTATACGGGAAATCTTTAAAGGGTCAATTACAGTGATATCACCAACCAAAATTGACAAAGACAGTAAAAGAAATGAAATGAATTTAACTTTCAAACCCAAAAATGTCAAATTAAATACATAAAAACACTTGATGTTGGCAACCTTAAGCTCTAATTTCTCCCCAACGTCTAAAATCTCTAAACTCCTATGTGGAAGGAGGTGCTGTAGTTTTGTCAGCTGCACCACAAACCCACACACAAGATAAACAGTAAAAGGAGGAAACACACACAGCTGCCAACGGCACAACTGCCACCTGCAAACCTCACCACACTGACAGCAAAATACCATCAAACCTATGATCACTTTCATTGGGTTTGATTCTTGTTTGTGTTGAGCTGGAGTTACTCTGTACAAAGAAATGCCTTCAGTAAGGGTTAACTCTTTAATTTCTTTATTTAATGTTTTGTGTTTTTTTTTTTAAATTTAAATGTCTTCGTCCTCAGCCCCTGTGTTGATGTTTTGGTGAACAGGGACCTTTATGTGTCGGGTTTCTCTGAAAGTATCAGCCTGTGGCTCACATGTGGTGGAGTGAAGTTCTGAAGCAGATAAACATTAGCTGGGTTGTAGAGAAATAACTTCTGTACCTTTCATGATGACTCCATCTGTAAAGAATAAATAAATAAATAAATAAATAAATAAATAAATAAATAAAAGCACAGGTTTCTGATGCAGGAAAACCAGACGCCCTCGTTTCCGTTGATCTTCGGTGACATATAGAGCTTAAAAGTAAATAATTGAATTTAATACTTTTGACCTTTTACACAGGCCATTTAATTTCCTGCAACACTGGCTGCTGAATCTCGGTCACAGATGCTGCAGATAATCGCCTTTATCTCCCATCTTTTAATAGAAAGTTGCACCTCTGGTTTAATTTAAATGAACGTTAACGCTAAATAAAGTAGATTTCTTGACATTTGTGGGTCTCGCACAAGAACACACACACACACCCACTGGTTTCCATGACTTCAGAGGACATTGCATTGACTTACATTGATTTCCCGGAGACTCACTCTGACCTTAACTATAATTACTGGTGGCCTAAGCCTAACCTTAACCTCAGCCTAACTTTAAAACATGTCTTCACCTTAAAATGTAATTAATTTAAATTATGGGGACTTGATTTTAAAGACAAGTCCCCATAATGTTACTGTGTAAACTTTATATCTTAGTGAGGACACATCAGAGACATAATGTATTCCCTAGTCCCTTACTCTAACCTTAACCACCACAACTAGATGCCTAACCTTGACCCTTACCCTAACTCTAACCTAAACCCAATTCTAACCCTAACCCTAAAACCAGGTCTTAACCCTGAAAAAGCCCTTTAAATCTGTGGGGCCCAGACAAAATGTCCCCACAAAGGTAGGCTTTTGTGTTTTTTGGACCTCACAAAGATATAAACACAAGTACACAGCTACTCTGTTAAGGAAGTTATGTTTTCGCCAGTGTTGGTTTGTCTGTCTGTATGTTGGAAAAATAACATGAAAAGTTATGGACGGATTTTAACGAAACTTTCAGGTAACGTAATGGGACAAGGAACAGATGATTAGATGTTGGTGATGATCCGGATCACCGTCTGGATCCAGGAATTTTTTCAAGGACTCTTTATCATTGCTTGGTGGAGGTCAACTCGCGCTTCTAGTTGATAGTGAATTTGACCTCTACTATTTTTACAAGCCCAGTCCTCAAGAGAGAGGAAGAGGGACTTGAACCCTGGCCCCTCAGATTTAAAGTCTGGTGCTCTATCTGTTAAAATCCTCACTTTCCAAAGAATAGTAATTTTTTTTGGATAGAAACAGATACACACACACACATTCTTGTTTTACTCTCTTTGTGTGGACCCTCATAGACATAATGCATGCCCTAGCCCCTTACCCTAACCTTGACCATCACAACGAAATTGCCGAACCCTAACATAAACCCAATTCTAATCCCAACCCTGAAACCAGGTCTTAAGACCGAAAAAGCCATTTAACCACTTGGGGACCAGGCAAAATGTCCACACAAAGTTAGGTTTGGACATGTTTTGGTCCCCACAAGGATAGAAAGACATGTACACATCCACACACACACACAGGTTTGCACAGCTGCCCGGCTCCTGACATAATGGTGTGTTCCGTATGTAGTCAGATTTTGGAATTTCCAAAGGTCAAGGGGCATTCCCGCTGAAATCAGATTTTCCAACTCGGAACAACCTCAGCAAACACAAACACTGCTACTTTTACCGTTGATGGGAACTCGAGGGTCACGTCCATTCCAGTTCCAACTTATAAATTCTGATTTAAATGGAACGCAGCCTTTACATATAAAGGCACATAGTATAATGAAAAACAACAATTCATGCAATCAGGTGACTGGAAATGTTAAGTATAATTATTATATCTTCATATATCTTATCTCACCTAAATTTTACACATTGCATCTTTAATTACAATAACCCGAGGAAATGAGAACTTTCCGCCTCTGCATTAATCTGTTTGAAATGTCTGGTTTTACTTTGCATAATTATAATAATAATATCAGATGTTACAGTAATGTCATTAAAAACCGTCAGAAAAACGGTACATAACACAAAATCTGCTCTTGCCGTCATTTACATTGGGAATTGGCATAAAGCACATTAGTTTGTCACCTTTAAAAAGTGGGAAACCCGTGATTTAGCTGATAATTGTTGGTGTTTCCTGCCTTTTTTTTGGACGTCCGATCTACAGAAGGTGAGTTTAAAAACACAGTTGTGAGGACAAGCTGACACCAAGTTTATAAAGAATTTATTTCTTTCATTTGGGTACACTCAGGGAGTTGCTGCTTTGAGGAGGATGAGGAGTGCATTTGTTTTCAAACCAGTCGAAAGCCTTTTAATCGCTAAGTGTGTTTGCATTCCTGTAAGGTAAGGGTATCTTTGTGAGGACCAAAAAGACTTAACTTAATGAAACATAGGGAGTGAGAACATTTTGGTAAAGTTAGGACATTTTGGCAGGTCCTCAGGTTCTGTCGCCCTTTAAAAGGGCTTTTTGAGGGTTAAGACTTTAGGATTTTGGGGTTCAAATTGAGTTTAGGTTAAGGGTAAGGGGGAATGGGAATGAATTATATCAATGAATGTCCTCACCACGGATACTGTGCAAATGTGTGCCTGGTATTCCTTATATTGCGGGGACCTAAATCTGTTCACACTGTCACATTATGGGGATTTGTCTTATTTATGGGGACAAAAAACAAGTCCGAATAAAGTAAAATGTCACATGTTAAGGTGAAGACATGTTTTAAAGTTTGGCTGAGGTTGGGGTTAGATTACAGTTAGGGTTAGGTCACTAGTAATCCTGGTTCAGATTGGAGTAAATTGCCAGCAAATGAATGTAAGTCAATGCAATGTCCTCTGAAGTCATGGAAACCAGTGAGTGTGTGTGTGAAACTCAGCTCCAGGAAGGTAGTAAAGTAAAACACAGAAGAGTTCTGGCTCCTGTGTCACTTGTAGTGAAGTGGTGAAGTTATTATCCTCGTAGCTCATTCAGACACGTGAGCTTTTCTTTACCGTGAGCTTAATGTGCGTTATTAAACATAATCGGCCATTACCTTCACGGCTCCGAGCCTCTGTGCCGTGTGATGTGTCGTGTCCTGGCTCAGTGGTCCCCTCAGTGGTCGCCTCGGGGCGTCATGCGTGGGCTGCACTTCTGTTGGGCCGACTGGTGCAGGTGCCAGCAAACGACGTTCGGTTTCCGATGTGAACGTGACAGAATCCGGCCTGAAGTGAAGACGACATCTGCGGTTCACACATGTCGTCTCCTTCAGGCTGCTCATTTTTCATGTTGCACTGATCACGCATGATGAGTTCTGGAGCGGATGAATGTTTGGGGTTTTTTTTATTTCATTCAATAATTGTGTCACATTTAATCTGATTTATTGGTCGAACTCCACGCTCCAGGCTGATTGTATTTGTCACCACATTTGTTCAATATGACCTCAGCTACTGCAGGTCATCTCTGTCTCTTCTGCTTTGATTGTGTATCACGTCTAAATATTGAAGGAATATTTCAGGCGTTTTTGAAGTGTAGTAATCTGCTGATTATTTTCTTGATTCATCAAGTCCTTTTTTGTTCCATAAAATGGTGTTTCCCAAACCTGGAACTAACAGTGTTCTCAAATGTCTTGTTTTGTCCACAAACCAAAATTGCTTCAGTTTTTAGTGATTTCTTTTTTTGAATGAAGCAATGAAACCAGAAAACATTCACATTAACGAAGCTGAAAAAAATCAGAAAAACTGAATTTCTTCCAAGTACCATCAGAGGAAGCAGCTCACGTACCAAGGGTGGTACACCTGCCACAGTTTGAGAACCATGGATGTAGACAGCAATGTGTTGGGCTAAGTAATTGTTGATAATGTGTTGATACAGTGTAGAA